>CM033620.1:10556467-10731467 GCA_019453435.1 Rhinogobius similis | reverse complement strand
TAGACAAGGACTCAACAAGGACTAAACCAGAACTGAACTAGTGCTAAAACAGGAGTAAACCAGAATTCAGGCAGAGCTAACCCAAGCCATGTTATAGACATTATAAGAAATTATGATGGACTTTTCACAAAATAAAAGATTTTTCTATGTGTTTAGTGTTAAATTACAACGTATTTAGATTAGGATTTTACATTTTGTTCTGTATGTATGTATAAACTACAATATTGATCTAATAATAGAAACAGCTTCATTGACTTCCTGTTGAAAACTGCAAAGCTGATAATCCCCGCCTCCACATACTGACAAGCCCCGCCTCCACATATTGATAGAGACATTTTACCGTAACAAACCATAACAAACAACAGTTATCAATTTACATGATTTGACTGCTGAAAAATGTCTATGAGAGCCTGTTTTTTTCCCCAGTAATTGTGTGTAAGTATAGAAAAAAGTGGGCGGGGATAGGGGGTAAGTGAAAACAGGACTTTCAAGAGCACTCAAGTCTCAGTTTCAGAACAAACAGGATTAACTCAAACATACAGGAATCAATCAAGGTATAATTTGGAGTAAGAAAATGATGAGGAAACACTGCTGTAACTACATTAAAAAACATATTAAAGGTGTGTATTATACGTCCCCTTTAAAGTAGAACATGTAAACACGGCTGTCCTTTCTGACCTGCAGGAGGTAAACGTGGCCCACGGCGTTGCTCAGGCAGAAGACGTGTTCTTTGGTGGGATGTTCAGGCACAGGCTGGACCAGACTGTCCCACACGCGCAGCTCCATCACGGGGCCCAGGTCCTCCTCCAGCTCCATCTGAGGGCCCCGGTCCTGCTCCAGGTCCTGGTCTGGATCCTGGTCCAGACCCGGGGACTTGAAGAACTGCAGCCAACAACCTGCAGCGGAGAGAGGTTTAGTTCTTACTTGTACCTGGCTTGGGTTTGGTCTGGTCTTGTCCTGGTCAAGCCCAGGTCTAGTCCTGGTTTAGTTCTGGCTTAGGTTTGGACTAGTCCTGGTTTAGTCCAGGTTTAGTAGTTGTTTAGCTCTGGTTTAGTCCAGGTTTAGTAGTTGTTTAGCTCTAGTTTAGTCCTGGTTTAGCCCTGGTTTAGCTCTGGTGTAGCCCTGGTTTAGTCCTGGTTTAGTCCTGATTTAGCTCTGGTGTAGTCCTGGTTTAGTCCTGGTTTAGTCCTGGTTTAGCTCTGGTGTAGTCCTGGTTTAGTCCTGGTGTAGCTCTGGTTTAGTCCTGGTTTAGCTCTGGTGTAGTCCTGGTTTAGTCCTGGTGTAGCTCTGGTTTAGTCCTGGTTTAGCTCTGGTGTAGCCCCGGTTTAGACCTGGTGTAGCCCTGGTTTAGTCCTGGTTTAGCCCTGGTTTAGCTCTGGTGTAGCTCTGGTTTAGTCCTGGTTTAGTCCTGGTTTAGCTCTGGTGTAGTCCTGGTTTAGTCCTGGTTTAGTCCTGGTTTAGCTCTGGTGTAGTCCTGGTTTAGTCCTGGTGTAGCTCTGGTTTAGTCCTGGTGTAGCTCTGGTGTAGTCCTGGTTTAGTCCTGGTGTAGCTCTGGTTTAGTCCTGGTTTAGCTCTGGTGTAGCCCCGGTTTAGTCCTGGTTTAGTCCTGGTTTAGCCCTGGTTTAGTCCTGGTTTAGTCCTGGTCTCACCTCTCAGTTTGACCCAGTACTTCTTCCACTTTCTTCTCGGCACCAGCTCGAGTTGGTCCTTGTTCAGTTTGATCAGGGGTTTGATCCAGATCCAGCCTGCTCTCCGGATCACTCCTCGGTCCAGGCCCGGGTCCTGGTTTAGTCCCGGTCCAGACCAAAGAGCCCGCCGGTCCCCAGGGTCTGCGGAGTCCGGGTCTGAGGAGGTCTTGGCGGATCCGAGCGTGGACTTGGACTCGAGATCCTGTCTGAAGTTCTGGTAGATGCTCAGGCGCTGGTCTTCAAAGGTCCTGGTCTGGTCCGGGTTCTGGACTTGGATTTGAGGTAGGTCCGGGTTTTGAAGAGGGTTAAAAGACCAGATGCTGTTGAGGTCCGGATCCTGAAGGAAGACAAGACCAGTTAGACTTGGTTTAGTCCTTCTTTGGTCCTGGGTTAGTCCTGGTCTAATCCAAGTTTATTCCTGGACTAGTTCTGTGTTAGTCCTGGTCTTGTCCACTTTCAGTCCTGGGTTAATCCTGGTCTTGTCCATGTTTAGTCCTGGTTTAGTCCCATCCCACGTTATTTGAAATGTAGCGTTCTAGTCAGGTTTAGTTTGGTACTTTTCAAGACCTGTTTTGGTCCTGGTTTAGACCCTAGTTTAGCTAGTTAGACTCCCTTTAGTCCAGAATTAGTCCAGGTTTAGTCCTGGTTTAGTCCAGGTTTAGTCCTGGTTTAGTTCAGGTTTGGTCCAGGGTTATTTCTCTTTTTGTCAGATGTGGTTCTGCTGCTTCTTTAGTCCTGTTTTAGTCCTTGTTTTGTTCTGGCTTTGGTCCTGGTTTAGTTCCGAGTCAATCTGTCTGTAATGCAGTTTAGTCCTGGTTTAGTCCAGGTTTAGTCTGGTTTATTTCTCTTTTTGTCAGATGTTCTTGTCTATCACTTGTGCCATTATTTAATTAACAAATTTAATTATGTTTTAGACTTGATTAAGTTCTGGCTTCGTCCTTGTTAGTCTTGTTTTAGTCCTGGTTTAGTTCTGGTTTTGTCCTGGTTTAGTTCTGTCTTTGTCCTTGTTTAGGTTTGGTTTAGTCCTGATTTATTCCTGGCTTCTTACTTCTTTAGTCCTGGTATAGTCCTAGTTTAATCTTGGTTTAGTTCTGGTTTAATCCTGTTTTCATTCTTCTTTAGTCTTGGTTTAGACCTGGGTTAGTTCTGTCTTTGTCCTTCTTTAGTCCTGGTATAGTTCTAGTTTACTCTTGGTTTAGTCCTGGTTTAATCCTGTTTTCATCCTTCTTTAGTCTTGGTTTAGACCTGGGTTAATCCTGGCTTCGTCCTTGTTTAGTCCTGGTTCAGTTCTGGCTCAGTTCTAAACCCTAAAATCTATTTCATTTGAACTGTTCTCTGATTGGTCGACTCTCACCTGGACCCGCCTCTTTTTGATCCTCAGACTTCCTGTCCAGTCGCTCCACTTCCTGATCCGGGTTCTGAACACGTCTTTCACCCCAGTCTCTGCTCCGGTCCTCATGAGGTCTCGGTCTGAAACCAGGTCTGGGGACGACCCCAGACTCTGGGACGAGACCGGACTCGGGAAGGACTCTCCGAATCCGCTGTCCTGGCACGAACTGCTGCTCAAATGGATTTCGCACTTTTCCAAATTGTCTTCGGAGCTCAAACTCCCATTTTTGATGCTTAAAAATCCGCAGTTATGTTCAATATTATCATCGGGATTAATCCATTTATTCTCAAAAATATTGTTGCTGAAAATCCTCCCAAAATCCGCGTTTAAATCCACACTTTGGTGTTTTTTGGTCGTTGTTCGGCTCTGGCTCCTGATTGGTTGACTAGGTCTCATGTAGCTCCGCCCACTCGCCCTGTGGTCACGCCCCCACCAGGTGTTTGTGGACTGAAGCTCCGCCCCTTCACAGGTAAAGTTACTGTCGCTGTTTCCCATCGTTAGCTGCGAAAACAATCACAGATATTATTTTAGTGACGTCAGTTTTCATGGTTTTAGTCTTTGGATTTTTGTCTGCTTTAGTCCAGCTCAAGTCTTAGTTTATTCCGGGTTTATTCCAGCTTTAGTCATGGTTTAGTTATTGTTTAGTCTGGTTGACATCTTGGTTTAGTCATGGTTTATTCTTGGCTTTGTTCTGGTTTAGTCCTGGGTTAATGCCAGTCTTAGCTTAATGCCAGTTTAGTCGTGGTTTATTCCTTGCTTTAGTCCCTCTTTAGTCCTGGCTTTTTCTTGGTTTAATCCTGTTTAATTCCTGGTTTTGTTCTGGTTTAGTCCTGTTTTACCGATATTTTAGTCCTGGTTTACTCTAAATTTAGTCCTGCTTCAGTCCTGGTTTAGTCCTTGTTTTACTCCTCGTTTAGTCCTGGTTCAGTCCTTGTTTAGTTCTTCTTTAGTTCTGGTTTAGTCCTTGTTTAGTCCTGGTTAATTCCTGGTTTAGTCCTTGTTTTACTCCTCATTTAGTCCTGGTTTACTCTTTGTTTAGTCCTGATTTAGTCCTTGCTTTACTCCTCGTTTGGTCCTGGTTTAGTCCTGGTTTAGTCCTTGTATAGTCCTTGTTTAGTCCTGGTTTAGTCCTTGTTTTACTCCTCGTTTAGTCCTGGTTTTACTCCTCGTTTAGTCCTGGTTTAGTCCTTGTTTAGTCCTGGTTTAGTCCTTATTTTACTCCTCGTTTAGTCCTGGTTTAGTCCTTGTTTTACTCCTTGTTTAGTCCTTGTTCAGTCCTGGTTTAGTCCTGGTTTAGTCCTGGTTTAGTCCTTGTTTAGTCCTTGTTTAGTCCTTGTTTAGTCCTTGTTTAGTCCTTGTTTAGTCCTTGTTTAGTCCTTGTTTAGTCCTTGTTTAGTCCTTGTTTAGTCCTTGTTTAGTCCTTGTTCAGTCCTGGTTTAGTCCTGGTTTAGTCCTTGTTCAGTCCTGGTTTAGTCCAGGTTCAGTCCTGGTTCAGTCCTGGTTTAGTCCTTGTTTTACTCCTCGTTTAGTCCTGGTTTAGTCCTGGTTTAGTCCTTGTTTTACTCCTCGTTTAGTCCTGGTTTAGTCCTGGTTTAGTCCTTGTTTTACTCCTCGTTTAGTCCTGGTTTAGTCCTGGTTTAGTCCTGGTTTAGTCCTGGTTCACCTCGTTCTCACAAACAGGTGAAAGCTGTTATTCGTGAGCCACTGATTCAGAACGGTTTAAATTAAGACTCAGCTCATTAATAAACAATAATCATGAATAATTAAATACATCATTAAACACTTGGGAGGACGGGAGGGCATCTGACACACAGGATTATGTAAGAGTTTGTGATGACACCTGGAACACAAAGCCATATTAAACCTGTAATCAGATTAGCATTCACGTTGTTAGCGTGGTTAGTGTTGTTAGCGTGGTTAGCGTGGTTAGCGTTGTGATTAAGCTAAAGTGTAAACACGTGCAGGGCTCTCTCTCTTTGGCTCTGGGCGCGAAATGAAACATGGGAAAAACACGGGGCCAGTTTTCCGACGCTTAAACCCGAAGATTATTTTCTTTTTTCCATTAATGACATCATCATAAAGCGGTTTCCACCTAAAGTTACACCGTGCCATGAACAAGACGAGCTAATGTGCACTTTTACATTGTTTAGACCTGGTTTGGACCTGGTTTAGTCCTTGTTTAGTCCTGATTTAGTCCTGGTTTGAACCTGGTTTAGACCTGGTTTAGATGTGGTTTAGTCCTTGGTTTAGTTTTGGTTTAGTATTGGTTTCGTTTTTGTTTAGACCTGGTTTGGTCCTGGTTTAGTCTTGGTTCAGAGTCTAAACCAAGGACTAAATCAGGGCTAAACCAGATCTAAACTTTAGACCTGGTTTAGTCCTTGGTTTACTTTTGGTTTAGTCCTGCTTTTGTGGTTAATTCTTGATTTAATCCTGGTTTAGTTTTAGTCTTGTCTTGGTTTAATCCAAGTTTATCCCTCTTAGTCCTTGTTTAGCCCTGGTTCAATCTTGGTTTAGTCCTGTTTAGTCCAGGTTTATTCCTTATTTAGTCCTGGTTCAGTCCTGATTTATTCCTGGTTCAGTCCTGATTCAATCATGGTTTAGTCCTGGTTTAGTCTTTAGTTCAATTCAGTTTGTGGAGCCCAAAATCACAACAGCACTGTTTAAATTCTTGTTTTAGTCCAGTTTTATCCTGGTTTAGTCCAGTGTTAGACCTGGTTACAATCCATAAGCCCTTGTTTTAAACTGTACTTGTTGAAGACCGTGTTTGATTCTCGTTTGGCCCTGGTTTAGAACTTGTTTACCGAAGTGATCAACCTGTGAGTCAATATTAATGAGTCCTCAAACAGCGCTGAGTCCTGTTTAAGTCCTGGTTTAGTCCTGTTTCCGCTCTGTTTACATCATTTGGTCTAGTTTTAGTCAAATCTTGGTTGAGCTTTCTGTACTCTTTTAGTTTGTTTCCCATGCAGCTTTAGTCCTTGTTTTTGTCTTTCTTTAGTCTTATTTTAGTCCTAGTTTTAGTTCCATTTCTGTTATGTTTTGGTCCAAGCTTTTATCCCAGTTCCAATCCAATTTTAGAATTTTTAGGCCCGCTTTAGTCTTTTCCAGTCCCAGTTTTAGACTAGTTTTTGTCCTTCTTTAATCCCGCTTACATTTTATTTTATTTCCAACTTTAGTACAATTTTAGTTCTTCTTTAGTCCCATTTTTGTTTTATTTTTGTCCCAATTTTAGTCCAGTTTCAATTGTTGTTGTTTTTTTGTTGTTGTTCAAGTTTTAGTCCTGCTCAAGTCCCTCTTTAGTCTTGTTTTAGTCCCAGTTTGAGACCAATTTTAGTCCTTCTTGAGTCCCGCTTTTCCAAGTTTTTGTTTGAGCTTTAGTTATTCTTTTGTTCTGCTTACGTCTTAGTTTAGTTCCAACTTTAGTCCCTCTTTAGTCTTCTTTTAGGTCCTTTTTCAGACCCGTTCCAGTTCTGTTCAGGACCAGTTTTAGACCCGTTCAAGTCCTGTTTCAGTCCAGTTTTAAACCCGTTTCACATCTTTTTGGTTCAACTTTTAGTCCTGCTTTAGTCCTATTTTAGTCAGTTCTTCAGACCAGTTTTAGACCTGTTTCCCTCCTGTTCCTGGTCAGTTTTCCTGTCCTGTTTCAGACTGCTTTTAGATCCGTTCTAGTCACTGTTCCTGTCCATTTTTCGCTCCAGTTTTAGACCTGTTCTAGACCCTGTTCCAGCCCTGTGTCAGTCCAGTTTAAGACCTGTTTCGGTCCAGTTTTACACCTGTTCTAGTCCCTGTTCGTCCTGTTTCAGACCCGTTCTAGACCCTGTTCCAGTCCTGTGTCAGACCACTTTTAGACCTGTTCTAGTCCCTGTTCCAGTCCTGTTTCAGTCCAGTTTTACACCAGTTTCACACCTGCTTTAGCCCTGTTTTAGTTCCTTTTTCAGACCAGCTTCAGGCCGCTTTTGTCCTGTTTCAGACCAGTTTAAGACCCTTTTCCGTCCTGTTTCAGACCGCTTTTAGACCCATTCTAGTCCCTGTTCCTGTCCTGTGTCAGACCACTTTTAGTCCTGTTCTAGACCCTGTTCCTGTCCTGTTTCAGTCCAGTTTTAGAACCATTCCAAGCCTGTTCCTGTCCTGTTTCAGTTCAGTTTTAGACCTTTTCTAGTCCCTGTTTCTGTCCTGTTTCAGTCCAGTTTTAGACCCTGTTTCGGTCCAGTTTTAGACTTGTTCCAATCCTGTTTCAGTCCAGTTTTAAACCTTTTCTAGTCCCTGTTCCTGTCCTGTTTCAGTGTAGTTTTAGACCTGTTCTAGTCCCTGTTCCTGTCCTGTTTCAGTCCAGGTTTAGACCTCTTCTAGTCCTGTTTCAGTCCTGTTTTAGACCTCTTCTAGTCCCTGTTCCTGTGCCATTTCAGTCCAGTTTTACACCCGTTCCAAAGCCTGTTCCAGTCCAGTTTCAGACCTGTTCCAGTCCTGTTTCAGTCCAGTTTTACACCCGTTCCAAAGCCTGTTCCAGTCCAGTTTCAGACCTGTTCCAGTCCAGTTTCAGTCCAGTTTTACACCCGTTCCAAGCCTGTTCCTGTCCTGCTTCAGTCCCAGTCCCGTCCCAGTCCCGTCCCAGTCCCCGTTCCTGACCTGGTGCGAGCTCCGTCCCTCATGCCGTCCCGTGCTCCTCTGCCTGGTCTGGGCTCTTCTGTCAAACCCTGCCTCTCCCTCTCTCTCTCCCTATCTCCTCCCATTGTCCCTCTGCCTCGCCCGCCCCCCTCCCCTCCCTGCTTCCCTCTCTCTCCCCCCATCTCCTCCCTGTGCCTCGCTCGCCCCCCCTCCTCCACATGTTTCCATTCGTCCAGAGGAAACACTGCGTCGTTCGTTACAATGAGCTCTTTTACTCAAACTTTTGGAAGCGTTTGGGTCTGAGATTCAAACAGAAAGTGTCTTTGTGGACGCCGGCTCCGTGTGTTTGAGGCGATGTGTGTTCAGGCTCAAATAATATTATTCTTACGGTGATTTTGGGGTTGAAAAATAAGCCTGGTTGTGGGCAAAGTTTATTTTTCTTCATAGTTCTCGTTTTGTGGAAGTTTGTTCTGGTTTGGCCCTGGTTTTGTTCTGGTTTGGACCTGGTTTTGTTCTGGTTTGGACCTGGTTTTGTTCTGGTTTGGACCTGAAGTTTAGTCCTTGTTATTCCTGGTTTTACTGTAGTGTTAAGTCCCATTTTAGTCCCGGTTTAACGGGTTTAATCGCTTATTTATTAATTTCTATCACTAATTCTATTTTTATTTATTATTTTAAAATGATTATAAATTTTTAAATTATTTAATTTCAATGTAATTTCATTTTAATTCTTATTATTTTCTATTTTTATTTTTCAATGTGATTTTCTTCCATTTTATTTTATTTTTTATTTTATTTTTAAATTCTTAACTTATTTACAAACACAGAAAAAACAGAAGACCAGAGACAGCACAGAGAATGAAAAACAAAATTAGAACAAAAGATTTTTAGTCATCTGTCAAATTTATACTTTTTTTTTACAAAAAAATTGGAGAAATTTGAATTTTTAAGCCTATTTTCATTCAGACCTAGTTTACTCCAAAACAAAATAAGAAATCCAAAATCCCCTCTGAACATGTTTTTTGTAACTGTCCATTTTTCAGATTTAAATGTCCCAAATATATGTGAGTTGTGCTTATTTCTATATGAATAACATGACATGATGAAAAACATTTTTTCTTACATTTATGTGAGTAAACTACAAGAGAAGTTTGAAATGGATATCTTTAAATTTGAGTTTTTCTTGTTCACCTGTTGCCTTCAGAGGTGTGGTTCAGTTCTTGGATTATCGGCAATTTGTCTTGATCTTAATTTTCTTTGGACACAGAGACAGAGTTAGTTTTAATTCGAGCGCAGATGAGGAGAGGTTCAAACACAGAGGATCATTTCAAATTCAAATCGAAATTCCCAAATAATTCTTGAATTCTTGATGGAAAGTGAGAAACAGGTGGCGCTCCTCTGTCTCTGCATCAGCTGCTCTTTTCATTCATTCATTCATTCCAGCACACTGAGGGGGCAGGGCCAGACCGGGGTCCAGACCAGGCTTTGGACCAGGGTTTGTGTGACGGGGGGGGGGGGGGGGTCCTGCCAGCAGAGGGAGGGGCCAGGTCTTTGTTGTGGAGAGAATAGAGATCAGCGTGAAGACGAAGCAGATGGTTCAAGACAAACGGACAAGAGGGACTTCATCACCGCCAAGAAAAGAGAAGAAGAACTTAGGCTTTAAAATGACTTATGGCGACACACTTTGGTTTCAGTTTTTTGTTTTTTGGTCAGTTTTCTCTCTCAACATATTGGCTTTCATGTGCAAACAACAAACAAACGTGTCCAATCTGCTCCTAAAGATGTTTTATTCTTTTCCATTGAATCCACTTCGTCCATAGATTTCTCTGGGACATTGTAACTTCAAAGGTCGTTTTCTTAAAATGCATTTTTCTCCCTCGAGACATAAAGATCAGCCTTAAAGTAGATCCTACACCAAACTGTACAATCTGGACTCAACAAGATTTAGACACAACGGACACTAGGATTTTTTTAATATCTAATTCTAAAACTAATTTATTCAAGTTTCAAGTTAAAAAATTGAGGCAAAATTTTAATTTTTAGGACCATTTTCAGTCAAATCTAGTTCACTCAAAAACTAAATAACTCCGTACATTTAAAAAAAAACTCATTTGTGTACAAAATGAACCAAGAAATTTAAACCTGGTTCTGTCCATTTTTCAGATTTAAATGTTCCAATTGTGTGTAATTTTGGCCATTTTTACACCTATAATGCCTCGAATTTCGAATTGTTATCTTTAGATTTAAGATTTTTTCCTGTTCACCTGCAGTGTCTCACTTTAAAGCAGAACTCAGTAACTTCAGCTCCCCCTGCAGGTCTCTTCAGAACATACACTCCAGTAAAATGACGACATAAGCTTTTTTTTTCTTTCTTTTTTTCCCCTTCCTTTTTATTGAAATAAAGAAGTTTAATCACATATAAAAAAAACATTTAATGTTGGTAAAAAAAAAAAAAAAAGAGTCAGTGTTTAAAAAAAACAGAGTTGGTGTTTCTCAGGAGAGTTGTCTTTGGCGACAGGAAAGTTGCAGCTGGTTTTCCGCTCAGAGACAGCAGGGGGCGACGACGAGGGCTTCAAACGCCCCGAAAATAAATTTATAACCACCACGGACTTATGAAGACGTTTAATAAGGTCAAAATGTTACTTAGTTCTACTTTAAAAGGTCAAAATGAGAGACTTTTTGTTTTGGCAGATTGACATTTGCACATTCCAACAGAAAAGCACGAAATCTCCTCGTTTTTAGTTGACAATGAAAATATCTCATCTAATATGTGTCATATTTTGATCATTGTTATTGTTCTCTGGAGACTCTAAAACACGATGGAAATACCTTTATACAACAAAGACGGCGGCACAATAAAACCAAAATGTCAAAAAATAATTCATTTTAAAAACTTGTCATGATTTATTCAGAAATATTCTCCTGCGATGGAAACAATGGATGGATAGCTTTAGGCAGGATTCTTGACTTAACAAGGACTCAACTTAACCAGAACTAAACCAGGACAAAACAAGACTTAACAAGAACTAAACCAGGATTAAACTAAGACAAAGCCAGGGCTAAACCAGAATCAAACCAGAACTGAACCAAAAAACGTATCTATCTGGAGATAAATTAAGTTAATAATGTCATACTGTGGAACATTCCAGACAAAACATCAACACCTCAGACAAACACGTGACTCTCTTTGTGGCGGTTTGAGGAGGAAGAGACACAGGAAGTGAAAATGTGTTTGGTGCTCGGCTTCTGCCTCATTTACTATTTATTTATTCACTTTTATTTAACCAAGTGAAAAACCCATTGAAACCAAAACTTCTTTATCAGCGTGAAATATCTTCAGCACAAAATCATAAACGCACACATTTAAACTACAGACATTTAAGAAACTACCTTTAAAAGCAAAAACAATGTTAGTTGTTTTACAATTCTACCTCTTTGTCTAAAAAAAAAACCCAAAAAATCCCTCAGGTCAGACTGGAGAGAGTTCCAAGCTGTGGGAGCAGCACAACTCTGCCGTGACCTTCAGCTCTGCAGGAGGGCGCACAGATAGGACGGCGCACAAACAGAAACACAGTCCCTTTCAGTGTTTGTAACAAAACGCTGCGTTCCATGAGCCCGGTGCCATTCCAGGAGTTAGCACTGATGCATTTTCAATGGGAGAGTTAGCATTAGCCTCCAAACATTACAAACTATGAAAATCCAGAGCTGTTTTTGCGACTGAAACCACCGGACCACACATGTCAGTGACACCAGAGCAGAGTTAGAAAACATTACCAATTGTAGAGGAGTTTTGTTTTTTAAGATTGTTAGTGTTTAGTGCCGAAATAAACGCATACATGTTAGTCGATGTAATCCCTCATTTGTCCAGGAGTGTTCCATCGTAGAAAAGGTTACAGGGGTTGTCATCTGGACGCTGTTTGAAGATCGAGACGTTCCTGTAACCTTTTCTACGATTAAACATACACGTTAATAATCTCATAATAAACATTTCTTGAACCTGTCGTTATTCTGACTGTGACTGTCGACTTCGTACACGCCCCTTCCAGCTGCTTCTGCTTCAGATTATTCAATACACTGCTGTGTTCAGACCCCGTCACTGCAAAAATCTCAGAATGAACAAACTCTGACACAGTGGCAAGAAAACACAACTGGACTCCACCCAACGTCAGATTTTAGTCAGTAACACGAGAAACAAAAATCAAATCAAATCAATTTATTTTTATAATGCCCAAAATCACAACAACAGTTGCCTCGATGGGCCACAGGTAAAAGCAGTTCAGATAACTGTCCCAGAATGCCCCTGTCCTTTGACCCCTCCTTCGGCGAGGAAAACTACAAAAACCCCATGGGAAAAAGTAGAAACCTCGGGGAGAACCACAGTGAAGGAGAGATCCTACTCCCACGGACGGACAGGCTGCAGATGAACTAGGACTGACATCCACTTGGACTGTGGAGCCAGAACCACTCAAGAGGGAGGTGGCTTTAAAGAGTTCCTCCAGGACGAGGAGCAGTCCACCAGTGTAGAGAGATCCTCCAGCAGGAGATGAGGAACAGTTCATCTAAAGTAGAAGGAGTTCGTCCAGGCAGACGAGGTGTGGCTAATCCAGCTGTCCAGGCGGGTGGCGCATAGATCGTCCAGACAGGTGTGGGTGGGGGTCGTCACTGGAGCAGCCAGCCGCAGTGTCTGAAACAGCTCCACTCCCGAGGTAAGTGGAGAGAAAGAGAAACATGTGAACAGCAATGAACAGACTACAGTTGAAGTAATATTAAATATTGTTGATAGGTAAAGTAGGAAGAACCAGAGGATAGTGTTCAAGCTGCCATACTTCCCCCAGCAGAGTTGCTCCAAGGGCAGCGTAGCTAAAACTGTAGGTTTTATTTCTGTTCCTAACTGGCCTGACCATAAGCTATTTCAAAGAGGAACGTTTTGAGCCTGGTCTTAAAAATGTAGAGACTGTGTCGGCCTCTTTTTACATGAACAGGGAGCTGGTTCCATAACATAGGAGCTTGGTAGCTAAATGCTCGACCTCCTACTGTGCTTTTAGAGACTCTGGGGACTAACAATAGTCCAGCATTTTGAGAACGAAGAGCTCTGTTTGGATGGTACGCTACTATTGCATCTTTGAGGTAGGATGGGGCCATATTGTTTAAAGCTTTATAAGTCAGGAGGAGGATTTTAAATTTGATTCTAAACTCAACAGGAAGCCAGTGAAGAGACTCCAACACTGGTGAAATATGATCTCTTCTTCTAGTACCTGTTAATAATCTTGCTGCTGCATTTTGAACCAGTTGAAAGCTTCTTATAGAGCTTTTAGGACACGCTGTAAGCAGAGCGTTACAATAGTCTAATCTGGATGTGACAAATGCATGGATGAGTTTTTCGGCATCGTCTCTGGGCAGGATTTTTCTAATTTTGGCTGATGTTACGCAAATGAAAGTAGGCTGTTTTACAGGCTTGATTTATATGTGCTTTGAACGAGAGATCTTGGTCAAATAGGACCCCAAGGTTTCTTACAGTAGAGCTGGGGGCTACAGTGATATTGTCCAGAGAAACTATCTGGTCAGATAAAGAGTCTCGCAGGTGCTTAGGGCCCAGCAGAATGACCTCGGTTTTTTCAGGGTTAAGGAGCAGATAATTAAGAGTCATCCAAGTTTTTATGTCTTTCACGCAGGCACTAAGTCTGTCTACTACAAAACTAAAGGGTTTGTGCTCTGTTTAGAGATATAATAGTCACCCAGAGGTTGTCTTTTGGGGTGTTTTCATCATTTGAGTATTTATCTTTTAAAATGGAGCTAAAACAGTCTCCCTCCATACTCTACATTGTCCTGTACAAGCCTCCCCAGCACTGCCAAGGTTTTATTGATGATTTTACTGAGATGCTTTCAGTCGTGTGAACAGACTTCAATGGTTTGGTCATTAAAGGAGATTTCAATGTTCATGTGGATATTTGTGGATCATGTGGCCAAATCCTTGGTCTAACTCAGAGTCTGGACCTGTTAATTACAAAGGGAGTTAATATTTCAAACATCAGTGTGGTCGATGTGGCACTGTCTGATCATTTCTGTGTTTTCTTTGACCTGTCGGTTATTCCCAAATCACCGACTGGTCCTGCAGTTGTCGGAGGAGACACATAAATGACAGCACAAGTGCACTCTTTGTGGACATGATAATCTTTGAAAATTCATCATGTTGTATTCCATCTAATGTTCCATCTAATGTTTTGAATGTTCTGGACACGATTTCCCCGATGATTTCCCCAATTGTGTCCACTCAAATTTCGATTCACTGCAGCCCTGTCTTTCAGGATATAATCTCAGTTTCAGATGTTTTGACTGATTAAGATTAGTTTATTTTTAAGAAAACGGCCTTTGAAGTTACAATGTCCCAGAGAAATCTATGGATGAAGTGGATTCAATGGAAGAATAAAACATCTTTAGTAGCAGATTGGACACATTTGCTGTTTCCAAATGAAAGCTGATGTGTTGAGAGAGAAAACTGACTGAAAAACTAAAATGAGTTTTGCCTGTAGTGTTTTAAAAAAAGTGTAATCTCACCGAGTCGAATCTACTCAAATCCAGATAAAAATGATAAACTCTAGTCGTGGGAAGTTGGACTTTTTGCTGAGCAGACTCTGTCACGAGCGCTGCAGTTTCGCCCACAGAGCGCGGCAGAAGTGAACGTCTCGCGGTGTGTTCAAAGACAGACTCAGACGGCACGGAGGCAGAGCTGAAGATGGAGCGTCTGACTCGGAGCGCTCTGGCGGCGCTGGTCCTGGTCCTGGTCCTGGTCCGGGTCCTGCAGGTCAAAGGTAACAGATGCGACCAAACTGTTTAACACCGAGGGGCACAGACGAGTTACTCATTTGACATCGTGCATTTGATTTACTTTTGGTCTGTTTAACTTCAAAATATTTGTTATTTAGGTTCAGAGTGCAGACTTTTTCCAAAATGAATGTCTAGCTGAGTTAAAAAGTCTTAATTTCAGGATATTAATCTTGATTTCACACGTGTTGATTAGTTAAGACCATAGATTTGATTTTTTACCTTTTTCAATACGTCACTTTCTGCCACGCTGCAAAAAATGAAGTTCTCTCTGAGTTCAAATGTCTTGATTTCAGGATTTTAATCTGAATTTCAGAGGTTTTGACTCGTTAAAATCAGACTATTTATTTGATGGAACTAGATTATTTTACTTGTTTCAAACCACTTGTTTCAATCCATTATTTCTTACTTCAATCCAAATGATCTGTCAGTGGTTAAGATCATTTTACTTACTCCACTGACAAATGTATTTTCTTATTTTAAGCAAAATTGTCGTATGATTGACTAAAATCCAGATCAAAATGATCATTTCAAGCCGTTTTAAGCTGCGCAGGATGTACACAATGAAGGCAAAGATGAAAAACTGCACTGCAAAAAATGTAAATCTATCCAAGCATAAATGGCTTGAATTTATCATTTTGATCTGGATTTTAGTCGTTTTGACTTAATGAGATTTAATTGCTGATGTGATTAAGAATATTTCACTGGTTTCAAGGTATTTCTGATGATCATAAGATGATTTTGCTTAAAATAAGAAAATATATTTGTCAGTGGAGTAAGTTAAATGATCTTAACCACTGACAGATAATTTGGTTGAAGTAAGAAATAATGTATTGAAACAAGTCACAAACGGTTTGAAACAAGTGAAATAATCTAGTTCCATCAAATAAATCGTCTCCAAAACCTCTGAAATTCAGATTAATATCCTGAAATCAAGACATTTTAACTCAGATAGAACTTCATTATTTGCAGCGTGTGATACGTTTCTTCGTATCACACGTTTTAGGGCCCAGAATTGGACCATTTTCCTATTTGTTTGTATAAGAGGGGGCCTATGAGGCTTCTTGCCCCGGGACACACCAGGTTTCTGTTGACGGCCCTGACAAAACGCTGCTTTATTAAATCCAATCCAACCACTGTATTTCAGATTTTTATCAATAATGCACTTTATTTGTAAATGTTCTGTATCTGCAGCCTTCATTCACCATATTTAAATCTTTATTTGATTAAAATGTATTTAAAAAGTGTCCCTGTACAATAGAAATAATCTTTTGACTCGTCGACGTCAATAATAATCATTAGTTGCAGCTCAAACTGATCCAAAGTAAACACTTGAACTCGATGGTGCTGAAGACAAATCAAATGTCTTCAGGAAGTTTGCAGATCTTCAGCAAAGCGTTGTGGTTAAACACACTTTATGAAAGCTGCCACTGTTTGGCTTCGAGCCATGACTTTCCACCTCAAGAACTCAAGTCACGTGTTGTGTTTTTAAAGCGACACTGTTCAATTTTCTTGAGGCGGAAAGTCACCGTCCTGATTCCATGGAAACAGAAAAGTAAAACCTTCGGAGCATTTCTCACGGAGATATACATTTTATGTCATTTTATGTGGAATATCACAGCCAAAGGAACAATGGAGACTAAAAGGCTAGCTACGAGTCAGGTTTGTGGAGCACAGTCACAGGACACAGGTTTTATAGGCCCACATTTTAGAACAATAAAAACAAATAACAGCATGTTTTTTTAAATCTATTTTTTGGCTCATGTTCTGTTCCTTGTTCTTTCTCAGGTGAAGTCTCTGGGCACTCCATGTTTGAGGTCACGAAATTTCTGGACAAAGTTGTGCTGCCGTGTGCTGATGTGAAAAACCGCTCCTGTGGCGCCATCTCCTGGACGTTTCAGGCCCTGAGCACGTCCTCGGTGGTGTCTCTGGTTCAGAACGGAGCCCCAGAGACGTCCAGACACCGACTCCGAACAGAGCACTGCGCCCTGCAGTTCTACAGCGCCATGGACCGGGACGTGGGCTGGTACCTCTGCTCCGACGCACACAGACCAGTCCACCGGGTCAGCCTGTCTGTGGTCAAAGGTCAGAGGTCATCACAGACACACAGACCAGTCCACCGGGTCAGCCTGTCTGTGGTCAAAGGTCAGAGGTCATCACAGACACACAGACCAGTCCACCGGGTCAGCCTGTCTGTGGTCAAAGGTCAGAGGTCATCACAGACACACAGACCAGTCCACCGGGTCAGCCTGTCTGTGGTCAAAGGTCAGAGGTCATCACAGACACACAGACCAGTCCACCGGGTCAGCCTGTCTGTGGTCAAAGGTCAGAGGTCATCACAGACACAGGGTCAGCCTGTCTGTGGTCAAAGGTCAGAGGTCATCACAGACACACAGACCAGTCCACCGGGTCAGCCTGTCTGTGGTCAAAGGTCAGAGGTCATCACAGACACAGGGTCAGCCTGTCTGTGGTCAAAGGTCAGAGGTCATTACAATCATGAGAGTGTGATGTCGTGGCTTTGGGTTAAACTCAGGGATCCATCCTGTGGAGGAGCAGCGGCTCTAGTCCAAGCTGCTCTGGGTCTCAAACGAGACATTTGATCGAGACACAAAATACTAAAGTGTCATGTTGTGCTTGACAGCACAGACACAGGTTGTTTTCAAGTTCATCACATTTGCAACGAGTGAACAGTCAATATCTAACTTCAGCCTCCAGTTTTAAACTTCACTTGTAACAGTTGATTTGTGGCACTTGGTGAAACAAAACATGGATTTGTCAAACGGTTGTGTTTGTACATTTGGTGCATTATTGTCCAGAATATCGGCAGATTTAACGGAGCTCTGAGCGCGTTGCAGAATTTTTGAACTAGTTTGCCCCCTCTGGCGTTAAGTGGAACTGCATCCTGTGCGGTCCACGTTCATTGTGCGCATGTGTGTACGAGCACGAACAACAGCCGAAGAATCATCTGCAGCTCCAGAGCTCATTTATGGACTAAATGTTTGCGGAGGTAAGAAAATGCACTTCTATGCATGTTATTTTTAATTTGACAAACGAGATTTGATTGTATTTGATAGTGTTTGACAAAATTGCTAACTTCGAGATAAATTGCCAACATTTGAGGGGAAATGTACCCTGATTTTTTTGGGTGAAAATGTTAAAATTACTGAAATATTTTAAGGTAATATTTCTAATAAGTGCCACAAATAAAAGCACATAATCTCTTAGGCTCAGGTGTTAGTAAAACAATTGTTTACGGTTTGCACTTTAAAAGACACAGGCTGGACTGTGCTTTTGGCCCATGGAGTGCACTCACCTGGTGCTGAGGTGTTCCTGAAAATCTTGCAGCGATCAAGGCACTCAGTGTCACTTTATAAACCGCACAAAACCTTTGATTTTCTGTAGGACTCCAGCTCTGGATCTGTGCACACGAGCAGGAGGACAGCAGACGTGCTTCAGACGGGGGTCACTCATGTCCTGGACCTGCAGCAGAGAAGCCACAACCTGGACCTCCACAGAGTCCTCCAGGGCGCACCTGCACAGAGTCCTCCAGGGCGCACCTGCCTCGACTCAAACTGAGGCCCACGGACATCGAAAATAAATGCTGTTGGAGTTTATGTTGGCTATAAAGAAGCACCATTCAGATCACAACTGGAAAAACTCTAACGATCCAAAACCTTTAATTTTACAAATAAAGAAGTAACAGTTGTAAATATTGTTCAGTTTTGTATTAATAATTAATTGGTCGGGGAAGAGATGTCATCGCCTACAGAAAGAAAGCAAACACTTATGTTGACATTGAAAAAAGTGATTTTACAGACAAAGAAATTGTACCAAGAGTTTCAGAACACGTCTAATTGCAGCAGAATAACTGCTGTTGTCATGAGGCGCACAGACCTGTGCTCTGGACTGACACTCTGGACGCTCCACTTCAGCCTCAGGAGGAGGGACCAGACACAGGCCGAGCGCTCGAGGGGCGTCTGGTCTGGTCTCTGACTCTTGGGAGACGCTGAAGACGCTTCTTGTAGCTGTGGTCTTCTGCCTCTTTGACAGTGTGAACCCGACTCTGCTGTACAGTTGTTTTTGACTGAAATAATAATAATGACAAATAATTTTACATTAAAGGAAGAATATATCCTACTCATGAAAAGTAGTACAGTATCACTTACGACACTGTGTTATTCAGACGAGCGGCCGGTGGTTGTGGTGATTGTAGTCCAAGGCTGCAGGAATGTTCTTGTGAGGTGGTCCTACAGAACAGAGCGTAAAGAACAGATCATGTCAGATGTCAGGGTCATGACGTACAAACATAACAAACACCAAACAATATATTAGAATTCCGATAGTTAGAAATACATAATATGTACAGACTGTGCTTAACTGTAGGTGGCTGTAGGATGTACAGACGTTTGTCATTTTTCTCTAAAAACATGTTACATTTATATTAAATATATAATAATATAAATGTAACATGTTTTTACCAAAAAATGACAAACTTCTGTACATGTTGGCTACTTCTCCGTCTCCATCGTCTTGATGCTACAGAAAACAAATATATACTAAACTGGCAAGTAATGCACAGCAAAAATACTGAAACTATGTTCACCTTGTATCCAAAACCCCCGCTATTCCTCCTCGGCCAGAGGCTGCACTCCACCAGGAAGTCATCCCTGTGGGAAAAAAGTCAAATGAGTTTATGCCACGACCAATCACCGTTTATAAGAGTTTAATCTGTCCACACACCACACCTGACCATCAGAGCCTCCAGAACTGACCAACCAGGCAGATAAACCTGCAGAGGCCACAGCAGGAGCTTTAGAAGGTGCAGATGTAACCGGACCATCAGGAGCTACTTTCATCGTCTCATTTCTGTAAACCATTGTTCCTGCAAATGACACAAAGTAGGAGCCAGTTATTTACATGAGACATTTTCAACATTTGACCTACATTTTGTCTGAATTTTAGTACGGTTACACTAAGCACTTTACAACTATATTATTTATGACATTATGTGGATAAAGTTGTGAATTTGTTTAACTAATAGCACTTCAAGCTCACACTGTTACTTTGGCCTTATGCCACAGAAAAAGCACTGAGTGAATGAGTCGACATGTCATCTAATCATCATCTAATCATCATCTAATCATCATCTAATCATCATCTAACGAGGTCAGTTTATTTCATTCACCAAACTACATTTATTCTGATTTCAAAGCCGAAAGGTCAACGCAAGGTGTAAAAAACACACATTCACGGCTCCTTTAGATTTACATGAGACGAATTTAGCGAGACATGTTGCTCTTCATTTTGTAACTTCTGTCTTACCTTTTCATCAAAAAGAAAACCATCTGAGGGTCCCGTTTCATCCCCAGCGCAGTTATACTTACATCCCTGCGGCTCCAGTGTTGACTCTGGAGCCTGGAGGAACAGGACAAGAGTCTGGTCCTGTTACTCCAGGTCGGGTCGGTCGGGCTGTATTTTTCTCATTTTGGTCGAACTGGATAAAACTTTTCTTTTCTTGACTTTCTGAGTCTCTGGTGTTTGAGGCGCTGGAGTTAATCGCCGAAAACTCCGCACAGCTCAGTTCAGCGGAGCGACAGGAAGTGAGTGCGAGAGTGCGCTTTGCGTCACTTCCGCTGAAACAGCGCGGGACTTTGGTTCCCGAGTCCCTCTGGTTTGGTCCGGGCCCCAGAGGCGGCTGTGGAGAATGTGACATGATCCTTCTGCTCGTCAGACAATTTCTGATTAGAATATGGGATCGAAATATTGTTTATTTTACCATTTTAAGTCATGTAATGCACCTTTTAAGACAGAAGAAGGTTGTTAGCATGTATGCTAATTTCAATGCTAATCGCTAGTGGGGGTCAGCCCATTGAAAATGCATTAGTGCTAAAACATAAGATGGCACTAGGCTAACGGAACGCAACGTATGTTCACAAACACTGGAAGGGTCAATAGTGAATTAGACTTTTGTTGGTTTTGTGTTTTGCATTACATTAAAGGACACATGTTCTGCTACAGTGACTTTTTTGAGCTTTTAATCCTGTTCTAACAATGTTCCGTCGTCAAAAACACACCTGGAGAAGCATTCAGCTTCATTCACACTGTTTTGATGAACGTCAGTTCAAGTCCTCATCAAAAACACTTGAATTCCTTCGATCACTGACGTTGTTTGTTTACTGATGTGTTGTTTGTTTGTTTGTTTACTGATGTGTTGTTTGTTTCCCTCAGATCGCTCCTCTGGTGACGGGACACACTCCTGCAGCTTGTCGTCTCCAGAGCTGGGCAGGTTTTCTCTCAGATCTGAAGTGAAGCCACATTTCCGACCAGGATCTCCCTGGAGGTTTGTGCAGAGCCGCCTGCACTGCAGCGTCACAGACCTGCGCACCAGGAGAAGGAAGGAGTTCACCTTCAGTTTACCACGTGAGCTCGGCACAGATACAGTTACCCCTGGTGTACTCTGACTCTGGTCCGGTCCGGGACCCGCGCGGGTCACTTGCAGACGCCTGTCACACCAGCTCCGTTTAACTGCGCGAGAACACTCGTCAAATGATGCACTTTCTTTCTTGCGGGTCCCGGACCGGAGTCCGTGTGCATCAGGCGTTAGTCTGTACTAGGGCTGCACGATGTGACGCAATAGTATCGATATCACAATATTGTCTGACGCAGTAACGATATCGCAAAAAAATAAATATATCGCAGTAACAGCAAAGTCTTTGTCTGATAGAAATGTTCTGTTTTTAAAATGAATGAATGAACGTTGAAAAGGGAAAATCCTGAAGAAAATCTAGCTTTTATTTAAATAAATTATATTAAAAATGGCAAAAAAAAAAAAAAAAAAAGAATATAGAATATAGACTATACACTTCATTCATAAATATTCTCTCTAGAAGCTTCATTCACAACATTAATAATTAATTAATATCAATATTTATTTGGTTAAAAATGTTTATTCCAAGTCTCAATCTACAACAGAAATAATCGCTGACCAGTGACGACTAAAATAACCCTTAGTTTCATCTTGAGTCAAAAAGTGTATTTAAATATCACAATAACATCGATATCGCAGATCTTAAGAGTCATATCACAATAATTTCCAATATCGTGTAGCCCTAGTCTATATGAGTATCGTCTATGGTTAAACGACACATTTGACTAAAACGCAGTGATCATGATTATATTTAAGATTTTACTACACATTTTATCCATTTGTCTCCAGTTTGACAGTTTTATAATTCCACTTCCTGGTCACAGGCAGCAAATGTGACACAGTTAGAGGTAATTCCACGTCAGTTACCATAGCAACCAGACTGTAAACAAGGGCCAACATCCATGTTAATTACACAATAATTAGGAAATGAGAATAAATAATACCTGATCACACCTTTATTTTGTTGAATAACTGTTTAAACTGCCAGAAAAATGTTTCAGTCGAGCGTTAACCGTCTGTTTATTTTGAACTGTACGTCACTTTTTGATGACATCACAGAGGGATTCTGTTTTACTCCGCTCTACTTCCTGTCATTTTAAACTTTTATTTTTCAAAAAGTCTGTAACTTCACGGATGTAAAATTATGATAAATATTTACGACAGA
This sequence comes from Rhinogobius similis, assembly GCA_019453435.1. Classification (NCBI taxonomy): domain Eukaryota; kingdom Metazoa; phylum Chordata; class Actinopteri; order Gobiiformes; family Gobiidae; genus Rhinogobius; species Rhinogobius similis. Next base: position 10,709,376 of record CM033620.1, on the reverse strand, counting down.
TGCCCTCCCACCAAACTAAGTCATAAATAGAAAAACATGAGTCTTTTTTAAAGTCCATTCACTTTTTGTCTCAAACAAGTCTCAAACAAGACACTTTTCTGATAAATTGCTGTAATTTATCCAAATGTCATTGTTGTACAGATCATTTATAATTTATTCACTGTATTTATTAAATGTATTTCTGATTAGAATACGTTGCTTTACGTCCTGAAGTGGTGGATTTTCTTGGACGTCGCTCTCCGAATGCTTCTGCCAACGCCTCGATGACCTCGGCGGCTCCAAACGTAACGACAGTCGGCGGCGCAGAGTCTGAGCGCGGCGGCCTCTTCAGCGCAGCAGGTACACTCCCTCTGCTCGGCCTCGACCCTGAGCACCATTCTAAAAGTGTCTCTGACCCTCCAGCTCTGGTCGGCCTCGTGGCGCTGATCGCAGGACTGACCCTCGCGCTGATCGTGTTTGTGATGATTGTGTCGTGCAGAAGACGGAGAGGTAACGTTCAGTGAAACAACGGAAACACGGGAAAAAGCAGAACTGGATTGAACATCTGATTTTCTCTGGTTTGTTTCAGTAAATCAAGCTCCGACGGAGAGCAGAGATGTAAGTACAACACGCACTTCACTCAGACGACATTTTTAATACACTCAAAAACAGCCCTGAGAGCCGGGGAAACCATCCAGAGGTCTGTCAAAATGGAGTCATTTCAATATAAACTACACAAATCACATATTTTATCTGTTTATCTGAACACAAAACAAAATAATCAAAGCCAATGTTGTCACTGATCTTTCACTGTAATAAAATGTACACAATTTACGCCTATATAAATTTTTTTTGTGGGATATTTTCACCATCTCGGGGTGCACGGTGGCAGAGCGGCTAGAGCTTCTGCCTCTCAATAAGGAGATCGTGAGTTCGAATCCCAGACCACCCCAACATCACACGCTCTCTCTGGGTGGAGTCTGCATGTCCTCCTCGTGTTACCGTGGGTTCTCTCTGGGTTCTCCGGCTCCTCCCACCGTCCAAACACATGACTGTGTTCAGGTTAATTGACAACTCTAAATTGTCCCTAGTGTGTGAATGTGAGAGTGAATGGTTGTCTGTCCTTGTCTCTGTCTCTCTGTGTTGACCCTGCGACGAGTTGGCCACTGTCCAGGGTGTACCCCGCCTAAGGCCCAAAGTCACTGGGACAGGCTCCAGTCACCCGCGACCCCTAACGGGAATAAGCGGTAGAAAATGAATGAATGAATGAATTTTCACCATCTCAGTGACTATTAAAATATCAATATCATGTTTTTTTTTCTTTTCAAATGGAGTATTTTTGGGCAAAACAGAACAGGTTTGAAAAATAAAGTACAGCTAAGTGGAGTTAAAGGGTGCTAACATGAGCTCACAAGTGAAGTACCTTATTAGCATTTCACCGCCTTAAAGGGGCTGTGTGTGTCTCATGTGTCTCTCACTTTGATGCAGCCCCAGCGTCATAAATATTCTCCTCCATGAGTTTAGAAGAACTTTACACCAGACTCTGAGCCCAGAGCGGCACGGACCGTCCCGGGCAAAGCTAACAAACATTAGCATGCTAACAGTGCACTTCCTGCTTTTCGTAGGGAAAAAAAAAACTGTACAATAATAATAATAATAGATGCAGAGAAAGTGCTGTCTCGCACGAATAGATGTTTTTACAAACATCTGAGACGGGCCAGAGATTTAAATTTATCACATCACTTTCTTCTTTGATGAGGTTTGAGCAGATTGTTGTAAACAAGGGGTAGATTGTGTCTTAAAAACATTACATCAGGGTTGTCCAAACTATGGCCTGGGGCCAAATTCAGTCCTCAGACCAATTTTTGTTGGCCCTCTGGCCTCTTAGTGAATTGGCCCAAATTACCTTAGACTTTTAACCACAATCTTCTTCCAGCATGAACTCAATACAAACATTTTTGTAAAAGACAGAACAAATATAACAGACAGACCTGTGCAAATATCTGACCGTCTCTGATTCAAAATGTGGCGCTCAGAGACAAATGTGTCCATCCACACCCACTCATATTTAACACGTGTCCTCACAGCCTGAAGAACTGCACTACACAACGGTCAGCTTCCCAAACAAACCCCAGCCTTCCACAAAAGAGGTAAGAGCAAACCCACACTTAGATGATTTAGAATTAATAAAATAAAACAAACACGGCACAGAAGTGAATAAACAAAAGTGAGTAAGAGCATCATTGTGTAAATACAAAGCAGGGGAAGAAATTACTCAAAATGAAATTTTAAAAAGTATTTAAGAAAACTGCTATTCAAGTCACTATTAAACTAATCTGATTTATGATTTTCAAAGGATAAAAATAAGAAAAACTAAAAAAAAACTTTTGTTCTTTTGTCAGTTTCAGGTCCAAGAGGAAGACATGAATACCACAGTGATCTACAGCGCCGTGAAAACCTCCCCCTCTGGTCCATCTGAGCCCCCCGCTCTGTACGCCCCTGTCAACAAACCACAGAGACCAAACCAGGACTAAACCAGGGCCAAACCAGGGCTAAACCAGGGCTAAACCAGGACTAAACCAGGGCTAAACCAGGACTAAACCAGGGCTAAACCAGAGCTAAACCAGGACTAAACCAGGGCTAAACCAGGACTAAACCAGGGCCAAACCAGGACTAAACCAGAGCTAAACCAGGGCTAAACCAGGACTAAACCAGGACTAAACCAGGACTAAACCAGGGCTAAACCAGGGCTAAACCAGGACTAAACCAGGACTAAACCAGGGCTAAACCAGGACTAAACCAGGTCTAAACCAGGACTAAACCAGGACTAAACCAGGACTGAACCAGGACCAAACCAGGGCCAAACCAGGACTGAACCAGGACTAAACCAGGACCAAACCAGGACTAAACCAGGGCTAAACCAGGGCCAAACCAGGACTAAACCAGGACTAAACCAGGGCTGAAACTGGACTGAAAACAGACTACACTTTTTCTCAATTTCACAAACTGCTGCATTGTGTGTTTTTTAATTTCTAATTATTAAAGTTCTTACCTCACTTTTGTCATTAATTCCTGCACTGACAGAAGTTTCCAGCAGAGGGAGGTGTAGATCAGCAAAACAGGCTTTCAAGTCCATTTAAATGTACGGCGCATCACAACTGCAACATTTCAGGCACAGAGCTGAAAACAAAGACAGAAGGATAATTACAGACGTAAAGGAGAAAGGAAACATGCTGAGAAAGGTTTGTAAAGATTGCAACACACCATTAGTTTGACAATAGTTTACAGTTGACTGTTTGGGCACTTATTAGAGAGACTAAATAAATAAATAAGATTAACATACAATACATGATCAAATATGTGTATCGTGTAAAAGCATCTATTACATCTAAACTTAAATTTTAAAAAAAAATTGTAAGGGATTTCAATGAGTACGAGTGTAAATTGACAGGTAAATCTGATTCTCAAATTAATAATATTAATAATCGCAGTTAATTGTGGATATTTATGTAGGTACATTGTAAAAACAATCACGTTACATGCATTTATAATAGAATATTCAATTTTACTGTGTAGATGTGGATTAAATGTAAAATTTTTGTTTGTTTTTGTACAAAATGTGCCGGGCCAACAGTTGCTGCATGGAGTAAAAAAATCCCATTTGTTGCAGATGTATCACTTGTTGACGCTTCCTCTTTTTAAAACCCACCAATCACAGCGCGCCGTTACTTCCAAATATGGACAAATGAGCCCTATGAACCCGCCTCTCTTTGTTGCATCGGCCAATCAGAAGACGCCGGCGCTACGAGCCTTGAAAGGCAGCGTTGCCTGATCTGAAACACTGCTTTAACGTTGATTTGAGGGAAGGATTTACACAAGAAAACGATACGAATCACTTGCGTATCACTGTGAATATTGATTTTACACCGGAATAGTAAGCACTGACGACGGAAAAAAGGAAAGATATGCGCAAAGGAGGACATTTTTTCCGGGCTACAGAAGTGGGAGGAAACAGTCCGCAGTCAGTTAGCGTTGTAGCGTAATGTTAGCACTTCCGGGGAAATTACATCAAAATATATTGCTGAGTGAAAATGTAATGTAGTATTTTACATTAGAACATCCTTTTACTCACGTATTCCTCTTATAAACTTTTATCTCAACTGTTGTGTAAAGAATACACAACAAACCAGAACTTTACGCGTTTTAAAGCAACTGCTAGGTTTTATTTTGAAGTGCACCGAGCCCTTTTCCGGCAGCCGCTTTTAACTTGACGGGCTCCAAAAAAAGGGGCTGAAGTTCCGAACCCACCACGGACCACAACACGAGTCCTGCGGCCGCGGTGGAGCTCGGAGCCCGGGGCCCGGTCATGAACGGGACCAGCCTCGCCTCGGCGCGGGATCTGCGGCTCTAACGCCCGGAGGAAGCGGCTGATCTGCGGGTGCTGTGAGCCGCCGCCGCTGCTGCTGCTGCTGCTGCCCGGGGAACACGGTAAGGATGCAGTAGTAACGGCGGCGTATCGCGTTTCCAGCGTCCGTGACAGAAAATGAAGATAAAACAGGAGCAAATTGCGATATACTTGCGATTTATTCAATGCACGGTGTCGTCTTTGTGTGGGAACGTACGATAGCTTACGAAATACTAATATTTTAAAGCTGTGTTGGAGCTGGGAGGCACTTTCTGTTCATAATGAGAGAGATCTATTTACGTTAAATTTGTTGTATTAATATAATGTATTTGTGACACGCCCTTTACCGCTTTTACAATACGTTTGAAATGGTCTTTTTGTGTTTAGTGTAGTTGGCTGTGTTTAGTGTAGTTGGCTGTGTTTGGATTTGTTTTGTTGTTATTATTATTTTTGACAATATTACACACTGAAAAAGAACGGAAGCAAAAGTGAAGTGCAACATAATGTGATTCACTGAGAAACTGGGATTAACCTCAGAATCACTAAATATGAAAAATGAGATGATTTTGGAAAATGAAAAGCCTCAGACACATGTGAGTGACATCAGAGCTGCTTTAAACACTTTTATTATTGTATTTTACATTATGTTTTAGGAAATTATGATACACTTTTTGCATTTTTGATGACGAACAATCCAGATTTATGGGTTTTACTGGGAAAATACTCACAGAAATGTTGAGCCCACAATAATTGATCATTTTATCTAGAGATATATTAGATACTATTCCATAAATTAGATTCTTTTGAAGTTAAAATACAATTTTATGGCTAGAAAACTGTATTTTGTCCATCGTTTGTTATAATAAAGCAAACTAACTGACTTTTCTACTCTGGAAATTCAAATGTGTTGCTTTTTTTCCAACACAAACACTTAAAACCAGCAGAATGTAGATCTAATGTGAGAGAAATGTTGAAACATTTACAGTCAACTTGTTTTTTTTTTTGTTTTTTTTTTAGAATTTGGACTCCATTAATGAGAGCAAAGCTGTTTCTTTCTACAAAAAACACAACCATAACATCTTACAGTACAAAAAAAGTTGACACGACAATCAATTTAATTACGATTGTTTCATTTATAATTACTTTGTTTAGTTTCAAGAGCTATTTTGATGCATGAATATATTTTAACACATTTCTATTTCCTCTTATTGTGAGCTAAATGTTTATGAAGCAGATTACATTCATACATTCCTCTGTAATTGTAAGTATGTGCGAGTTACTGTAGGAAGCGTGCATTTTTTTGGCAAAGACTTGACTCGTAGCATAATCAAAAGTGTTTGCACTTCTTCATTTTGTCAGTGACAGTGATACATTTAGATAAAGTAAGTTAAATAAATAACACTTAATATAATACTTTCTCTGTCAGCGTTAAAACCAAAGCATGGGAATCCCCTCTGAAGATGAACCCAGGACTAAACCAGGGCTAAACTAGAATCAGGACTAAAGCAGGACTAACCCTGGACTAAATGAAACAATCAGGATATTCTTTCCACGACTTTGTACCTTACAGGCGTCTTGTTGTAATGTGGACAAATTTTCTGTAGCTACTGTATATGAGCTTTTTAATTCATTTGGTCTGAAACGAAAGTAAAACTGCTGAAAAAAGAATTCTGTCCAAAAAGACAGTGCAAATAAAACAAATGAGGAAATAAAAAGCTGTTTTGAATGTTTATAAATGTGGGGAAAAGCAGCAGCAGCAGAAAGGAAGTGAAAAGAACATGAAAATGGAGAAGGAAATCTGAAAAATTAGGTTAAAGGACCATTTCAAGACACAAAACCTGATTTATCTGCACTAATCTCTTTTCAAATGTGTCTTAATCTGGATTTTAATGACATTTTTGTATGTCATAATCTGTTTTGTGCATTTAATGTGATTTTACTGTTGTGTAAAGCAGTGTTTTTCAACCTTTTTTCAGTTGCGGCACACTTTTTGGGTTGAAATGATACCACGGCACACCAACTACAATTAAAATATGATCAAACCAGACCATTTAGTTAAAAAAAAATATGGTCAATAATGTCTGGGCCACTGTCTGGTTCTTTAAATGTGTCAGTAGTGATGGTTTTGTGTTAGTCTTTGGTGCAGAAGTTGCTCAGGACGCTCCAAACTGATAAATGAGTCAATTCCATCCACAACTGTCAATACGTGAACTTAAACTGGACATTTCTTCAAGGCACATCTGGCAAAACCTCAAGGCGCACTAGTGGCTTTTCACTGTTGGCTCTGATACATGACTTTTCTTACTTCAGTGTAATTAGTTATTTCAATAAATTAATGAAATTATATTTTGCATAATTCACTTGAAAGGTTTGCTCGTAGTATACGTGTGAGAGCGTGTTCTTCTGTGAGAACGTGTTCTTCTGTGAGAGCGTGTTCTTCTGTGAGAGCGTGTTCTTCTGTGAGAGCGTGTTCTTCTTCTGTGAGAGCGTGTTCTTCTTCTGTGAGAGCGTGTTCTTCTGTGAGAGCGTGTTCTTCTTCTGTGAGAGCGTGTTCTTCTGTGAGAGCGTCTGCTTCTTCTGTGAGAGCGTGTTCTTCTGTGAGAGCGTGTTCTTCTGTGAGAGCGTGTTCTTCTGTGAGAGCGTGTTCTTCTGTGAGAGCGTGTTCTTCTTCTGTCAGAGCGTGTTCTTCTTCTGTGAGAGCGTGTTCTTCTGTGAGAGCGTGTTCTTCTGTGAGAGCGTGTTCTTCTTCTGTGAGAGCGTGTTCTTCTTTGTGAGCGTGTTCTTCTTCTGAGAGAGCGTGTTCTTCTTCTGTGAGAGCGTGTTCTTCTGTGAGAGCGTGTTCTTCTGTGAGAGCGTGTTCTTCTTCTGTGAGAGCGTGTTCTTCTTCTGTGAGAGCGTGTTTTTCTGTGAGAGCGTGTTTTTCTGTGAGAGCGTGTTCTTCTTCTGTCAGAGCGTGTTCTTCTTCTGTCAGAGCGTGTTCTTCTGTCAGAGCGTGTTCTTCTTCTGTGAGAGCGTGTTCTTCTGTGAGAGCGTGTTCTTCTTCTGTGAGAGCGTGTTCTTCTTCTGTCAGAGCGTGTTCTTCTTCTGTCAGAGCGTGTTCTTCTTCTGTGAGAGCGTGTTCTTCTTCTGTCAGAGCGTGTTCTTCTTCTGTCAGAGCGTGTTCTTCTTCTGTCAGAGCGTGTTCTTCTGTCAGAGCGTGTTCTTCTGTGAGAGCGTGTTCTTCTGTGAGAGCGTGTTCTTCTTCTGTGAGAGCGTGTTCTTCTTCTGTGAGAGCGTGTTCTTCTGTGAGAGCGTGTTCTTCTGTGAGAGCGTGTTCTTCTTCTGTGAGAGCGTGTTCTTCTTCTGTGAGAGCGTGTTCTTCTTCTGTGAGAGCGTGTTCTTCTTCTGTGAGAGCGTGTTCTTCTTCTGTCAGAGCGTGTTCTTCTTCTGTCAGAGCGTGTTCTTCTTCTGTCAGAGCGTGTTCTTCTTCTGTCAGAGCGTGTTCTTCTGTGAGAGCGTGTTCTTCTGTGAGAGCGTGTTCTTCTGTGAGAGCGTGTTCTTCTTCTGTGAGAGCGTGTTCTTCTTCTGTGAGAGCGTGTTCTTCTTCTGTGAGAGCGTGTTCTTCTTCTGTGAGTTCGTGTTCTTCTGTGAGAGCGTGTTCTTCTTCTGTGAGAGCGTGTTCTTCTTCTGTGAGAGCGTGTTCTTCTTCTGTGAGAGCGTGTTCTTCTGTGAGAGCGTGTTCTTCTGTGAGAGCGTGTTCTTCTGTGAGAGCGTGTTCTTCTTCTGTCAGAGTGTGTTCTTCTGTGAGAGCATGTTCTTCTTCTGTGAGAGCGTGTTCTTCTTCTGTGAGAGCGTGTTCTTCTTCTGTGAGAGCGTGTTCTTCTTCTGTGAGAGCGTGTTCTTCTTCTGTGAGAGCGTGTTCTTCTTCTGTGAGAGCGTGTTCTTCTTCTGTCAGAGCGTGTTCTTCTTCTGTGAGAGCGTGTTCTTCTGTGAGAGCGTGTTCTTCTGTGAGAGCGTGTTCTTCTGTGAGAGCGTGTTCTTCTGTGAGAGCGTGTTCTTCTGTGAGAGCGTGTTCTTCTGTGAGAGCGTGTTCTTCTTCTGTGAGAGCGTGTTCTTCTTCTGTGAGAGCGTGTTCTTCTGTGAGAGCGTGTTCTTCTTCTGTCAGAGCGTGTTCTTCTTCTGTGAGAGCGTGTTCTTCTTCTGTCAGAGCGTGTTCTTCTGTGAGAGCGTGTTCTTCTGTGAGCGTGTTCTTCTTCTGTGAGAGCGTGTTCTTCTTCTGTGAGAGCGTGTTCTTCTTCTGTCAGAGCGTGTTCTTCTTCTGTCAGAGCGTGTTCTTCTTCTGTCAGAGTGTGTTCTTCTTCTGTGAGAGCGTGTTCTTCTTCTGTGAGAGCGTGTTCTTCTGTGAGAGCGTGTTCTTCTGTGAGAGCGTGTTCTTCTTCTGTGAGAGCGTGTTCTTCTTCTGTGAGAGCGTGTTCTTCTTCTGTGAGAGCGTGTTCTTCTTCTGTGAGAGCGTGTTCTTCTTCTGTGAGAGCGTGTTCTTCTTCTGTGAGAGCGTGTTCTTCTTCTGTCAGAGCGTGTTCTTCTTCTGTCAGAGCGTGTTCTTCTGTCAGAACGTGTTCTTCTGTCAGAGCGTGTTCTTCTGTCAGAGCGTGTTCTTCTGTGAGAGCGTGTTCTTCTGTGAGAGCGTGTTCTTCTTCTGTGAGAGCGTGTTCTTCTTCTGTGAGAGCGTGTTCTTCTTCTGTCAGAGCGTGTTCTTCTTCTGTCAGAGCGTGTTCTTCTTCTGTGAGAGCGTGTTCTTCTTCTGTGAGAGCGTGTTCTTCTTCTGTCAGAGCGTGTTCTTCTTCTGTGAGAGCGTGTTCTTCTGTGAGAGCGTGTTCTTCTGTGAGAGCGTGTTCTTCTTCTGTCAGAGCGTGTTCTTCTTCTGTCAGAGCGTGTTCTTCTTCTGTCAGAGCGTGTTCTTCTTCTGTCAGAGCGTGTTCTTCTTCTGTCAGAGCGTGTTCTTCTTCTGTCAGAGCGTGTTCTTCTTCTGTCAGAGCGTGTTCTTCTGTGTTATCGTGTTCTTCTTCTGTCAGAGCGTGTTCTTCTTCTGTGAGAGCGTGTTCTTCTTCTGTGAGAGCGTGTTCTTCTGTGAGAGCGTGTTCTTCTGTGAGAGCGTGTTCTTCTGTGAGAGCGTGTTCTTCTTCTGTGAGAGCGTGTTCTTCTTCTGTGAGAGCGTGTTCTTCTTCTGTGAGAGCGTGTTCTTCTTCTGTGAGAGCGTGTTCTTCTTCTGTCAGAGCGTGTTCTTCTTCTGTCAGAGCGTGTTCTTCTTCTGTGAGAGCGTGTTCTTCTTCTGTCAGAGCGTGTTCTTCTTCTGTCAGAGCGTGTTCTTCTTCTGTGAGAGCGTGTTCTTCTTCTGTCAGAGCGTGTTCTTCTTCTGTCAGAGCGTGTTCTTCTTCTGTCAGAGCGTGTTCTTCTGTCAGAGCGTGTTCTTCTTCTGTCAGAGCGTGTTCTTCTTCTGTCAGAGCGTGTTCTTCTTCTGTCAGAGCGTGTTCTTCTTCTGTCAGAGCGTGTTCTTCTGTGAGAGCGTGTTCTTCTTCTGTGAGAGCGTGTTCTTCTTCTGTGAGAGCGTGTTCTTCTTCTGTGAGAGCGTGTTCTTCTGTGAGAGCGTGTTCTTCTTCTGTGAGAGCGTGTTCTTCTTCTGTGAGAGCGTGTTCTTCTTCTGTGAGAGCGTGTTCTTCTTCTGTGAGAGCGTGTTCTTCTTCTGTGAGAGCGTGTTCTTCTGTGAGAGCGTGTTCTTCTGTCAGAGCGTGTTCTTCTTCTGTCAGAGCGTGTTCTTCTTCTGTCAGAGCGTGTTCTTCTTCTGTCAGAGCGTGTTCTTCTGTCAGAGCGTGTTCTTCTTCTGTGAGAGCGTGTTCTTCTTCTGTGAGAGCGTGTTCTTCTTCTGTGAGCGTGTTCTTCTGTGAGAGCGTGTTCTTCTTCTGTGAGAGCGTGTTCTTCTTCTGTGAGAGCGTGTTCTTCTTCTGTCAGAGCGTGTTCTTCTTCTGTCAGAGCGTGTTCTTCTTCTGTCAGAGCGTGTTCTTCTTCTGTGAGAGCGTGTTCTTCTTCTGTCAGAGCATGTTCTTCTTCTGTGAGAGCGTGTTCTTCTGTGAGAGCGTGTTCTTCTTCTGTCAGAGCGTGTTCTTCTTCTGTGAGCGTGTTCTTCTTCTGTGAGCGTGTTCTTCTTCTGTCAGAGCGTGTTCTTCTTCTGTCAGAGCGTGTTCTTCTTCTGTCAGAGCGTGTTCTTCTTCTGTCAGAGCGTGTTCTTCTTCTGTCAGAGCGTGTTCTTCTGTGAGAGCGTGTTCTTCTTCTGTCAGAGCGTGTTCTTCTTCTGTGAGAGCGTGTTCTTCTTCTGTGAGAGCGTGTTCTTCTGTGAGAGCGTGTTCTTCTGTCAGAGCGTGTTCTTCTGTGAGAGCGTGTTCTTCTTCTGTCAGAGCGTGTTCTTCTTCTGTCAGAGCGTGTTCTTCTTCTGTCAGAGCGTGTTCTTCTTCTGTCAGAGCGTGTTCTTCTTCTGTCAGAGCGTGTTCTTCTTCTGTCAGAGCGTGTTCTTCTTCTGTCAGAGCGTGTTCTTCTGTCAGAGCGTGTTCTTCTTCTGTCAGAGCGTGTTCTTCTTCTGTCAGAGCGTGTTCTTCTTCTGTCAGAGCGTGTTCTTCTTCTGTCAGAGCGTGTTCTTCTTCTGTCAGAGCGTGTTCTTCTTCTGTCAGAGCGTGTTCTTCTTCTGTCAGAGCGTGTTCTTCTTCTGTCAGAGCGTGTTCTTCTTCTGTGAGAGCGTGTTCTTCTTCTGTGAGAGCGTGTTCTTCTTCTGTGAGAGCGTGTTCTTCTTCTGTGAGAGCGTGTTCTTCTTCTGTGAGAGCGTGTTCTTCTTCTGTGAGAGCGTGTTCTTCTTCTGTGAGAGCGTGTTCTTCTTCTGTGAGAGCGTGTTCTTCTTCTGTGAGAGCGTGTTCTTCTTCTGTGAGAGCGTGTTCTTCTTCTGTGAGAGCGTGTTCTTCTTCTGTGAGAGCGTGTTCTTCTTCTGAGAGCGTGTTCTTCTTCTGTGAGAGCGTGTTCTTCTTCTGTGAGAGCGTGTTCTTCTTCTGTGAGAGCGTGTTCTTCTTCTGTGAGAGCGTGTTCTTCTTCTGTGAGAGCGTGTTCTTCTTCTGTGAGAGCGTGTTCTTCTTCTGTGAGAGCGTGTTGTCTCCAGGGCTGGGTTTAACACATAGACGTTTACAGGTTTCACACTGAGCTGCTGCTTTCTCCGTTCACACACGACACAGAACACAGCGAGAAGGGGGTTTAAAGGTTGTGTTCATGTGACACAACAACACTGTGGACTAGGGGTTATGCACTGACATCATTTTATTTGAAAAATGCTCCTCAACATTCCAAGTTTCAGAATTATGGGCAGCACAAACTGATAATATGTGTTTCTTTGCTTTTTTTTAAGGGATGCAACAAGTTAATCGATTAATCGCAACTAATCGATCATAAAAATGGTTGTCAATAGGGCTGTAGTCCTTTAGTTGTTAAGTCGATTAATCGGTCGATCGAGTCCCAGTCGACCAACATTTTTGTTAGTCAACTAATTATTTGATTGAGATTAAAGGATTATATGGCGAAATAAGCAAAAGCGAGTAGATATGGAGTGATTTAGCTGAAGATTTTGGACTGAATCGTGAGTTTAGTGACTTGCATCTAAATCTAACAAATAAATACACTGTTTACTTGTTTCTTTCTGTATAAACAGTTGTTTTTGCATGAAGTTTTGTGCAGTTGTGGTCTTTTGAGTGCAGTTTTGGTTAGATACATGGAGACACGTATAGTTTTGATATATTTTTGCTACGCTTTATTGACTGATAAATATATAGACCTTATCAGTCGATAGGGCTGGTCTTGAGTCGACCAAGAATTTCTTTAGTCGACTACAACCCTAGTTCCCTAGTAATCGTTAACTTGTCGAAACACAGACTCCAAAACATTGAATGAGCTGAAAGAAGAGGTTTTATGACTAAGACAGAGCAGGAATGACACAAAAACACACAGAAACATGTCAATTGTGTGTTTTTGATTAAAATACATCATCATCTATAAATATTTTCCACCAGGACGTCGTCAAACGCCTTCGCTTCAGTTTTGTCTGGGTAAAATTTAGTAAGATTATCATATTCAAGGGTCTTTTCGCGTTCTAAACAACTAATCTATTAATCAAAGGAATAATTGCTAGACTAATCGATTACCAGAATAATCGTCAGTTCCAGCCCCACTTTTTTTGCTCAAATTTTTGTCTGTGGAGCTTTTGTTTCCCTCAATTTAAAAAGTAAAAATGTAAAGTGAAAGTAGTTTCTCATCGTTGCGCCGACGTGCTAGCGTGTTTGTTAACGGCAGTTGGAGATTTAGGACACTTCAACTTCCGCAAAACAATAAATTTCCTGAACACTTGGACTCAGAAACATGTTATTTAAGGCAGGGCTGCAACAAGTTAATCGTTAATTGCAACTAATCAGTAAAATGAATTTGTAAAAAGATTTGTAGAAATAGTTAAGTAATTGAATAATGGTTATCTGGTCCATGCACAGACGCCAAAACATGCCGTGAGCTGCAGAGAAAAGAAGTTTTATACTACTGTTCACTTCATTTTCATTTTGAGTTGTAGACTTTTATCTCTTTCACATTTTAGTTGTGTTTGAGCTTATTTTCCACAATAACTTCATAAACTAGTGCCATTATTCAAGTCCCAGGATGGATTCAGTCAGTTGAAAGGACTTAAAGCCATAAAATGAATGTATCAAGTCCATCCGCAATGCAATCTGTATAAATGAGCGTGTTTGTGTTGTATTAGATCGCCTTCTTTAATGAAATTATCTTGAAGGCCACAGTCATACAATCCAGAGCACTAAATGTCCCTGTGTGTCCACGAGCTCTTATTCTGTGTAAAAGCTGCTAACGCTGTAGTTTAGACCTTCACAAACGTGTTCTGAAATACAGTACATGACATTCTTGGATCACTTTAACAGTTCATATTTCAGTCTCTCAAATTACATCATTCCTGGACGTGTTTAAAGTGTGCTCTGTGACCCAGCTCTTGATTATGAGACATATTTGGCAGATCTGATCAGGCGGGATGTATTTGTTTAAAAAGCGTTCGTAGACACTTGGCCCAAACTGTTTTCTGGTTTGTCTGTTCCAGGTTTTCCTGCCGAGCGCCATGTGCAGCCCGTCTCTGCCGCCCGCGGAGCAGCTCTGGTAATCGGAGGAGCCTCTGTGTCTCTCCTCTGGACCCGGTCTGGACCCGGTCTGGACCTGTCGGAGCCATGACAGGTCCAAACTCCCCAAACAGAACCAGCACGAGCCCGGCCAAGCTGAGCAGACACGGCAGGTACAGGGCAACGTCTTTACTGTAGTTTGTGTTAAAGTTTCCTGTTGTTGAAAGATTTACTCACCTGTCATTGAGTCATTCCCCATCGATCTGTTTTTTCCCGTCACTTGTCAAATATGTACACCTACAGATCTTCACAGCATTACATGAAAAAATAGATAAAACTTTGTGCAGGTCACCTTCTCCACGTCACAGTCAAACCCAGTGCCTCACTTCACTTCATTTTTAACATCAGTCTGAACTTTTTTCCTCCTTTTCATTTCTAAACAGCTACTTGCATCTTTTGTATGGATTACTTACAGAATACAGCTACCTGCTATGTCTTGTTTATTGTAGGTTTTGTTGTGACCGCAACTGTAGTTACAACCGTATGTTGAGTCTGCTCATTGTTTATTGTCTATAAATGTAATTGTATATGTTATGTTGTAACGGCAACTGTAGTTTCAACGGTTTGTAAAGCGCTTTGGGTGCCTATTAGGTGGAAAAGCGCTCTATAAATAAAAATTCTTCTTCATGTTTCAGTTACAAAGTGCTGCTTTTTGCACAAATCTATTCAATATTCCTCCTGAGTGTGCGACAGCAGCAGAAACAAATGTATGGTGGGAAACTAATGTGCTTTTAGTAGAAAACCTTTTCGCGTGGTGTTAGTTTAGGGACCTCAGGTAAAACACCTGCCACTTTAACAATATATTATATAACTGTCTATTTGCACTGCCACATTTGCACTGTCTGCCAACTGTACATTTCTGTATATAGTCTTAGTCTATTTTATTCTTAATTTTATGCATGCCTCTTTTATATATTTTATTATATTTTATTCATTGTTTTATGTTGCACCTTACGCCGAAGCAAGTTCCTATGTTTGTGAATTTTTGATCACTGACAATGGCAATAAACCGTTTCTGATTCTGAAATTGTAATAATGTCTCGTGTGAATAGTTCATTAGTGAATAAGTCCGGGTCAGTCTCCAGTGAGTGTCAAGGCCGTACAGAGACAGTAACTGAAGGAGCCTGTCGTTGATGAAGCTTCTTGAATATGTTTGTTTACTCTCATTTGGAACGTTGAGCTCAATAAACTACAAGACGTGATTTATGACTGCTCTGTCATCATTACTCAGAAACAAGAACCCATCACAGCCACGACTTATAATTAAAACAATATTACAATTATAATACTGTAAGTGGTCAAATTGAGCCCAGGTCTTCGCTGTGATTGGTTAAATGCACCTGTCACTCAGAGCACGAGGAGGAGATCAGCAGGGCAGGTTTGTGGCAGATCTGTGGCCCATTTCTGGCCCACTCAACAAAAAAGAAGAACACATGTTATTCAGTTTGTTGTTTTGTTTTTTTTTACCAGAAAAGTTACACAGTTGACTTTTAAAGCACTAAACCATCTGTGCCCCCCACACTCACCTCTGCAGAACATCAACTGTAATAAATGACAACACTTTATAAAACATTCACTTGATCAGGTCTAAAGATGCACCTTTTCAATGTTTTCTTTAACTGATAGTTGGAGCCCACAACTGATTAAATCAACGGCGTAGTTTTTTTTTTACTTTTACTTGTTTTTACTGTACAAGTTATTATCACAGAGCAGAAACAGCTCTTTGAAATGTGCTCAACACGTCTGAATGAAAGCTCCTATAAACTCTGTTTTAACTCTGTGTTCAGTTCTGATTATAAATGAGACACTAAATAAAGAATAAAATAAATAAAGAATAAAATAAATAAAGAGTCACGCTGTAAAGTCGCTAACGTTTGCTGCTAACCTTAAGCTAAGCTTGTGCAGGTAAAAAGAGGTGAATAATCCGTTTTCCTCATTAATGTGAAATTCAAGTTCAATCAGCTACCACTATTGCGGAGTTTCAGAGAACGTTTTTTCACTCACAGTTACAGTTGGATGGCCCCAGAGGGCATTCAGGCGCCCCCTGGTGGAGCAACTGTGTATTTCAAGAAGCCTGTGCGCCAGTTAAATGGGCAAAATATCTTCACTTGCTTGAGCGTGTAGTGACTTGTTAATTGGTTGTCCCTGAACGCTCCTCATCAGGTCCAAAAGCTTGAGGCCTCACTCTGCTCTGGTATGGTCGGGTCCAAAAGCTCCAGCTCTCACTTTGTCTCTGGTTTTGTTCTTTTCCAGGTCCAAAAGCTCCAGCGCTCACTTTGTCTCTGGTTTTGTTCTTTTTTTTTTTTCAGGTCCAAAAGCTCCAGCACTCACTTTGTTTCTGTTTTTATTTCAGGTCCTAAAGCTCGAGCGCTCACTTTGCCTCTGTTCTTTCCACGTCCAAAAGCTTGAACGTTCACTTTGCCTCTGTTTTGTTCTTTTTCACGTCCAAAAGCTCGAGCGCTCACTTTGCCTCTGCTTTTTCCAGGTCCTAAAGCTCCTGCGCTCACTTTGTTTCTGTTTTTATTTCAGGTCCTAAAGCTCCTGCGCTCACTTTGCCTCTGTTCTTTCCACGTCCAAAAGCTTGAACGTTCACTTTGCCTCTGTTTTGTTCTTTTTCACGTCCAAAAGCTCGAGTGCTCACTTTGCCTCTGTTTTTTCCAGGTCCTAAAGCTCCAGCGCTTACTTTGTTTCTGTTTTTTTTTTTTAGGTCCAAAAGCTCCAGCGCTCACTTTGCTTTTGTTTTGTTCTTTCCAGGTCCTAAAGCTCCAGCGCTCACTTTGCTTTTGTTTTGTTCTTTCCAGGTCCTAAAGCTCCAGCGCTCACTTTGTCTCTGGTTTTGTTCTTTCCAGGTCCTAAAGCTCCAGCGCTCACTTTGCCTTTGTTTTTTCCACGTCCAAAAGCTTGAACGCTCACTTTTCCTCTGTTATGTTCTTTTTTTTTAGGTCCTAAAGCTCCGGCGCTCACTTTGCCTCCGTTTTGTTTTCTCCAGGTCCAAAAGCTCGAGCGCCCACTGCCTGCTGAGTCGCTGCAGCCCTCGCGCCGAGAGCTCCTCCTGCCCGGGGAACGCGCACTCGCCCGGGGAAGAGGACGACAAGGAGGGCGGCGTCCAGTTCTACGTGAACCGCTCCGGATTCCCCATCGAGGCCCAGACCTGGGACCGGATGTGGACCCACGTCGGGGCGGTGCATCCGGACGGACAGGACATGGTGGAGCGCATCCGCAACGCCACCTACCTGCCAAAGGTGAGGCTGCGGGCCGGACTGGGGGTTTAAGGGTTTATTTACGCCGGGAAAACAAATATGTCTCGGGTTAGAACCTGGGCGGCACCAGAACTCACATCAACCGAGAATTCACCGTCCTGGGCAGATTGTTTTAAAATGTGTTTGAAAATCAAGCCGTAACCTTTAAAGGGCCTCTGACAGGTCGGACGACTCATTTGACAAAAATGCAGTTAAGATAAATATATTTCAAATTTTGAATTTTCAAAGTGGGTGCACGGTGGCAGAGCGGCTAGAGCTTCTGCCTCTCAATAAGGAGATCGTGGGTTCGAATCCCGGACCACCCCAACATCACATGCTCTCTCTGGGTGGAGTCTGCATGTCCTCCCCGTGTTACCGTGGGTTCTCTCCGGCTTCTCCGGCTCCTCCCACCGTCCAAACACATGACTGTGTTCAGGTTAATTGACAACTCTAAATTGTCCGTAGTGAATGAATGTGAGAGTGAATGGTTGTCTGTCCTTGTCTCTGTCTCTCTGTGTTGACCCTGCGACGAGTTGGCCACTGTCCAGGGTGTACCCCGCCTAAGGCCCAAAGTCACTGGGATAGGCTCCAGTCACCCGCGACCCCTAATGGGAATAAGCGGCAATTTTCAAAGTGCTTTAGAAATTTTATCACGGTATAGCTATTTTTTAGTTTTACTTCCTGGTTGTAAATGATGACATCACACTAGGAAATTACCATAGCAACCATCCTGTACACGGGGCCAAAACTAATTTATTGTCACAGATTTTTTTATTTTACAAATGAAAATACATATGAACGCCTTTATTTTGTTGAATCAGTGTTTGAAGGATCAAAAAAAGTTGTTTCTTTTGTGTAAATTATGCTTAAACTTAGTCGCCCCAGTGTGATGTCATCAGTTTGTTTACTTCCTGTTATTTTCAACACATTTTTCAACTTTTCTCCACAAATGGCTGCTTGATTGGTGTAAAACTAAAATATCAAAATTAGAAAATCGTTCAAACCCTTTAAACCCTTTAAAGTGCGTATGACAGGTTTCCATGATTTTCTAATTTTGATATTATTTGGTGTATTAATACCAGTTGTACAAATACATTTTAGTTTTACACCAATCAAGTCGTAGTTTGTGGCGAAAAGTTGAAAAATATGTTGAAAATTACCAGAAAAAATGATGACATCACACTGTGGAGAGGTTATGCATAATTTACCCAAAATAAACAACTGATTTTTTTACCCATAAAACATTAATTCAACAACATAAGAGTGTTCACATGTATTTTGATTTGTCGGACAAAAAAATCTGACATTAGCCGAGTTTTAGCCCAGTACTGCTAAGTAATTTCCTTGTGTGATGTCATCATTTACAACCAGGAAGTGATATTACAAATGTTTTTTAAAAATTGCTAAAAATGATAAATGTATAATTATTTGTAGCAAAACTTTAAATATTTATCTGACCTGAATTTTAGTTACATGAGTCGTCCAACCTGTCATAGGCCCTTTAACGATCATTCGATTACTTAATTGACTGACAACTGTTTATATAATCGATTAGTTGTGATTAATTGATAAACATAGCCCTTGTTCAGTTACAAACACTGGAAGGACCTGAAGTTTTGCATAGAATATCAGCACTATTTTGTTTGACTGTGTTGTTGGTCTTGGCCTAAAATATCAGGTTTTGTTTTGGTCACGACGCTCCGTTTCCTCCTGATTTCGCCCGGTTTTGGTTCCGTCTCTGTGAAGTGTCGGTTTCCCCAGAGGATTCCGTTCGTTTCGGTCTTTTCCTGGGATGATCTCTGGCTCCGCAGTGAAGCGTCGTCTGATCTTGTGGTTTGCTGTGGGCTTTTCCCTCTGAACTACGTCTCTGAAGCTGAAAGAAAGAAGAAAGTGTCATGTTTGTGTCGTGTCTGACCTCGGGCTAAACTCGTCTGTTCACACTCGCCGTCCTTTTACTTTACTTTGGTCGGCCTCTGTTTAGTTTAAAAATATAAGTATGAAAAGTTTATGAGCTGCCATTTTCACTCGCTACTTTTATCCCAAAAACAGAACGTTCTTAGAGTGACATAAAAGCTTTACTTGGAAGCAGCAGTGACAGAAAAGTGTTTAAAATGTTTGGTCTTGATTTTGTTTTTGGTTGGCTTTCATTGTGGATTTACAGAGAGTAAGTAAAGCAGGTATAAATGTAAATAAACCAGGACTAAATGTAAATAAATCGGGACTAAAGGTAAATAAACCGGGACTAAATGTAAATAAACCGGGACTAAATGTAAATAAAGCAGGACTAAATGTAAATAAAGTAAACCAAGACTAAATGTAAATAAAAAATAACTAAAATGTAATTAAAACAGGACTAAATTTAAATAAAATAAACCTGGACAAAATTTAAATAAACCAGAACTAAATGTAAATAAAATAAACCAGGGCAAAATGTAAATAAACCAGGACTAAATGTAAATAAAATAAATCAGGACTAAATGTAAATAAAATAAATCAGGACTAAATGTAAATAAAATAAACCAGGACTAAATGTAAATAAACCAGAACTAAATGTAAATAAAACA
Organism: Rhinogobius similis; assembly: GCA_019453435.1. NCBI lineage: Eukaryota > Metazoa > Chordata > Actinopteri > Gobiiformes > Gobiidae > Rhinogobius > Rhinogobius similis. The sequence continues at coordinate 10,689,956 of CM033620.1, read as the reverse complement.
GGACTAAATGTAAATAAACCAGAACTAAATGTAAATAAACCAGAACTAAATGTAAATAAAACAGGACTAAATGTAAATAAACCAGAACTAAATGTAATTAAAACAGGACTAAATATAAATAACCAGGTCTAAACATGATCTAAACCAGGCCAAAGCAGATACTCCTTTTTTTTCTCTCCGTGACGCGCTCGAGGCGACAGATTTGCCGCTGAATTATCGAGGCTGTCGGTGTTTGTTTTAACTGGACAAAGAAACACGGCAGAGCAGCTGTCGCTTCCAGTTTGGACGCCAAGACGAGGATCGGAGCTGAGCCGAACCTGAACAGCTGAGAACAACGAACGAAAACATGTTTGTGGAGGTTTGAATTACAGGGTCAGCAGGTTTTAGACGGAGTAAGAGACACCGGGACGTTATTTGAGGAAAAGTATTGATATCAGAGGTAGGTAAAAATAAAATCATGAGCTTGTCTTTGTGACAATCTGCTATTTTTGTGAAATGGTCGTATCTTGATTGACTGTTTGTGTCTTTAATGCAGCTGTCTGTTCAAACACACTTTTTCTCCTGTTGTTTAGCCTCTGAAGCCTCTGAGCAGATGACTTTATTTACCTCTTAAAGACCAGAGCTGCACAATTCAACCAAATCAAAAAAATGTCTTGCTTTGATCTGAATAAAAACTGCCAACAAAGTAGTACCAAAACGACAAAAACGTGCCTGCAAACTACAAAGACACGACTAAAAGTGACAAGAACGCAAGTAAAACAACAACGACGCGACTAAATGTGACAAAAATATGACAAACACGACTGAGCGTGACAAAAACGCGACTAAAAGTGACAAAAATGTGAATTTGAACAGAATCCTACGAAAACATAAATCGCGGATCAAATCACAATCGCACTTCACAATTAGACATTTTTACTAAATCGTGCAGCTCTATTAAAGGCAACAGAAAATTACAAAGTGAACAAAAATCGTGATAAAATTGAAATCATGATCTGGCCCCAAGAAAATCGTGACAATAATTTTTTGCAGTAATGTCCAGCCCTGATCACAGACTGTTGTTTCTGTTTGTTTACGAAAACGTCCAGGTGTAAAAGTCGATATATTATGCTTTTGTCTGATACAGTTCCAACTCAGGACCCCCAAAGCGAAATGAAAATGAATATAGTAATCATTTTAAGTGTCCAAGCGTGTTAAATCAGGTTTAATATTGGTTATTGGAATAGTTTATTGTTTTACTGGACCCAAAAAGATTCTGTTTGTAATAAAAAAAAGTGAAAATTAGGTCTTGAAATCATCTGGCGACACCCGTGGAGAATTATTTGGTACCACTTATCATAACTGCACCTTATTTTGTCTTAACGAAGCATGAACAAAGACTTATTTCATGCTGAACAAAGTTTATTAAGCTTGATTCAGGATTAGTTACTACTTAATTAAGGTTAGGGTTAGGAATTTGGGTTAGAGTATTAGTTAAGTAATTGATAATCCTGAATAATTCTTAATAAATTCTTTGTTCACTATGTATGAAGTCTTTATTCAGGTTTTACTAAGGCAGGATAAGTGTAATTATTCTAAAGTGTTGCCCATTATTTTATATTTTGGGCAGTGAATATCGCAGTATTGACCGAGAACGAAAAGAGAAGAAGCCGTTGTAAACATCACAAAACAAAGCGGCGCTCTGTGGGACCATGTGACGGCCGTGACACAAAGGTCACATGAGCGAGGAGCGTTTATTTATATTTGTGAGAAAAAGATTACTCCAGGCATGAATCGATAAATGACGAGCAAAAACAACCATTACGTTAAAGTAGGACTGTGCGCCTTTAGTCGTTTGGTTGATTAATCGGTCGATGGTGTCTTGGTCGACCAACATTTGTATTCGTCGACTAATTATTTTGTGTAGATTTAAAGGATTTATATGACAAAAACGGCAAAAACAAGAAAATATGAAGTGAGATTACTGAAGATTTTGACGTATAAATGCAGTTTCCTTGTTCTTATCTGTAAATATAGTTGTTTTTGCATGAATTTCTGTGCAGTTGGTGTCTTTTTAGTTTAATTTGGGCCAGACACATGGAAATACTTCATAGTTTTGATATATTTTAACCACACCCCCTTTTAGCCGATGAATGGCAGGTCTTTAGTCGACCAAGAATTTCTTTAGTCGACTATAGCTCTACATTAAAGTTATTTAAAGTCCACACAACAGGTTCAACAACACATTTCACAACACAAAAGGTACTGAACATGATTATATTTAAGATTTTATGAAACATTTTGTCAATTTGTCACCAGTTTGACAGTTTTTGTAAAGTTTATAATGTCACTTCCTGGTTGGACCTGAGCACAATATGACATAGATGGAGGTAATTCCACTGTTACCATAGCAACCAGACTGTAAACAAGGGACAACATCCACATACATCACACAATAGTTATGATTTGACTATCTTGGACTATAAATAAAATGAAAGCAAAAAAATAGAAGTAATAATTGACAATATGTGACTTTTAAACCCATTTATTTTGCTGAAACTCAAGTTAAACGGTGCTCGGAGTGTGAGACAAAGATTAGGGAGTGACAAAAAAGGTTGGGAAGCACTGTTCTCCAATACAACTGTTTGTACTTTAATGTTATACGTGATCCTTACGTGTCTGTCCCTGATAAATCCTTAGCTTGTTGTAACGAGTTGGTGACAGCTCTGATCGATACTTTGCTCTGGAGGGTGTTAGACCTGCTGCCTGAGTGCGTTCCCCCTGCACAGTCACACCGGCGCTCCACGCACTTGATTTAAAGCGCACATCGGTCTCGACGGCCGACAGGAACATCGGAACGCGGCTCTGACATCGACCCTTCTGTCCGTGTGATGGATGGAGCGGCGGGTCTAATGCACTCCGGAGGGAAGGGGAGCGAGGCCGAGCGGAGGAGCTGCCCGGGTTACAACAAAGACCACACGGGTGAACGATCGCGCTCAGATCTGCGGCCGGAATCGCACAGTCCAGGGCTCGCACACCGGGGCTAATGCTTCCGTCGCTTTGTCGATTAATCGGTCGGTCTTGTACGGGGACCCCAAGGGGCACGAGAGCATTTACCAGGGGGCACTTGGAACGGTTTCAGGTTTTAAAAGAAGATGAAATGTACTTTTATCTGAATAAAAGTGTTATTTATTTATTTGTTGTAAATTTTGCATCTTTTTGGAGTATCTTGTCTCATAAATACCATTAAAACAAAAATATAATAGTAATAATTGACAATATGTGACTACTAAATCCATTTATTTGCCTGAAACTCAAGTTAAGGTGTGCTCTAGAGTGTCAGAAACAGCTTAGGGGGCACTCGAGACAAAAAAGGTCGGGGACTACTGTCTTAGTCGACCAAATTTTGTGTTGTTGACAGTTAATTTATTTAGATAAAAACTGATTCATGCCACTGACAGCAAGAGAATTCCCCAAAAAGTGATTTAAAAAAAAAAAAAAAAAATCACAATATAGTTAGTTGGTGTTAGGCCTGTCATGATAATTACTACATTGATTTATTGCTTGATAAATAAGAGCTGAAACTATATTTTTGGGACTCAATATTTGATACTTGAAGGGTACTCGAGACAAAAAAGGATGGGAAATACTGCTCTACAGCTCGAATCATTAAAAAAACAAAACAAAAACAACAACTAAAAAAGGTTCTCCGAAGTGCGAATAAAACGCACACAATAATAAATGTTTAGCCCGATATTTGTCAGGATAACACATTTTCAAATCAAAACACAACTAAAATGTGACAGTCTTAAAATTCTCTTAAAATGTAAATATGTTTGTGTAATTTGTGTTGCTGTTATGTTTTTTTCACTTCGCCCCAGGTCACCCTTGCAAAAGAGGTTTGGATCTCAGTGGGTTCTTACCTGGTTAAATAAAAGTTTAGAAATAAAAATAAATAAAGGTTGCATATTTTGCTATATTTCCACTTCACAGTTTGCGGTCGTTTGTGATTATATTTTATTGCAACATTCCTCACATAATAGTTATTAGGAGCGCTTGTTTTATTTTAATTTTCAGCCGGTCATTACAGTCCAATAGCCCAGTTAGAGCTCAATAATTGGTTAACAGTTACACGGGGCTTTTCTTGTTGTCTGTTTTTATTTTCCCTGATATTTCTCGATGCATTACGTCATAAACACAGAGCACGTCTTTGAACTGTGCACAACACGACTGAATGAAAGCTCCTTTAAACTTTTTTTTTGTAGTAGTTTTGACACGCTGTTGTTGTGAATTTGAATCAAAATCTTATTAGTTCATAAAAAGTGCAGTGTCGCTCAGGTTTGCTCCGTCTTTATGGGATAAAGTCTCTATTTTGGAGTTTCAGTGAACTTGTTTTCACTGAGGAGCGTCAGTTGTATAAGGCGCTCGTTCGGTTATTCAAGGTTCACCACGAAAAAACACCATGTCTTGAATTAGGACAAAATACTACACCAGGATGTCGTTAAACAGCTTTATCTGGGCAAAACTGAGTAGAATTCTCATATTCAAGGGTCTTTAAGCGTTTCCAAACAACATATCGATTAAGCGAAGGAATGATCGCTAGACTAATCGATTACCAAAAGAATCGTTCTGACCAGTGCGACTGATTAGTTTGATGTTCAAATTCACATTTCAACCACAATTTTGTCGTTTTTAGTTGCGTTTTTGACATGTTTAGTTGTGTTTGTCATATTTCAACGCTTCTGTGCCACTTTGAATCGCATCTTTGTCACTTTAAGTCAAGTTTTTGTCACTTTTAGTTGTGTTTTGGTGCATTGAGTCACGCTTAGTGTTTGTTGGTGTGTTTTTGTCACTTTTGAACGCATTTTTATCACTTTTGGTCGCTCTTTTGTGGCTTGTTTCAGAACATGTTTGTACAAATCCAAACTACAGTGTGAGCAGTTTTTATTCAAATCAAAGCAAGACGTTTTGTTGTTTGTGGAAGAAATTATTGCACTTAAAAAATAGCAGTCTTTGTGATTTGCTAATTGCATCCATTAAAATTGTGTTTTTGTGTGGATTTGGTTTAATTGTGCAGCTCTGGTCTTTAAGAGGTAAATAAAGTCATCTGCTCAGAGGCTTCAGAGGCTAAACAACAGGAGAAAAAGTGTGTTTGAACAGACAGCTGCATTAAAGACACAAAAGGTCAATCACGACACAACGATTTCACAAAAATTGCTGATTGCCACAAGGACCAGCTCATGATTCCATTTTTATCACCGTATCGCCCAGCTCTAACTTACCCAGAAATAAAAAATGGTGTTCCCTGCCGCTCTGTGGCCACATGGTTAAATCCAAGCGCTTTTAACTTTAGCAAGAAACTTTGGGTCAAAAGCTCACAAAATCTGATTTTGCATAATACGGGAGCTTTAAAGGGCATATAACAAGTTTTTATGATTTTCTAATTTTGACTTTATTCAGTGTATTAGTACCTTTTATAAATATAAATGACAGTTTTACACCAATCAGGCAGCTACCTGTAGAGAAAAGTTGAAAAATCTGTTGAAAATTACAGGAAGTAAACAAACTGATGGGGAGACAAAGGTTATGCATACTTGACACAAAGTAAATTACTTTTTTGACCCTTTAAACATTGATTTAACAAAATAAAGGTGTTCATGTGTGTTTTTCTTTGTCAAATAAAAAAAATTGTGACATTAGATGAGTTTTGACCCAGTGTACTATGTGGTTGCTATGGTAATTTCTTAGTGTGACGTCATCATTTACAACCAGGAAGTAAAATTAAAAAACAAAACAAAAAAACTGGGGTAAATTTGTAAAGATTTTAGCAGAATTTGAAATACATTTATCTAGTTACACGACTCATCCGACCTGTCAGAGGCCCTTTAATGACGGTAAAAATCCGTACGTTTAATTTAATTTTCTTCCTTTATTTATTTTTCACATATTTTTTATTTATTTTCCAACCTCCTACATGGACAGAAGTTGCATAACCAGCGTCAGAGATCCAGCTCCGCAGATTTCCGTTGTTCAGACTCGGTGACGTGCGAGAGAAAGACACAGGAGGCTGTTGTTGTCGTTCGTTCGGTCACTAATTGTCCGTGCGTCGTGTCCAGTCTTCGGTGACCCATTTGGCACAGACTCAATCCTATTACGCTCACAGACAGAGACGGACGCTCCGTGTTTGTGCCGTGGAATTAAAATCTACTCGGCTGCACAGAACGTAGCTCGGCATCGCGGCGTCACAGAACAGGGTTTTCCGTCAGCGCAACGTCGACTCAGCAGAGGTCTTAAGATGCTAAATATTAGACTTGGCGTAATTCAAAAAGTATTTATACACTAAATAAGTGACTAGATAAGTGTATTTTCCAGAAGTCGAAGCGTAGTTGACGTTTAGGAAAAATATCTAATTGTGATTTTAGATAGATGTTCAAATTCACATTTCAGCCGTAATTTTGTCGCTTTTAGTCGCGTTTTTGACATGTTCAAGTTGTGTTTGTCGTATTTCAACGCTTCTTTGTCGCTTTGAATCGTGTCTTTGTCACTTTGACTCATGTTTTTGTCACTTTTAGTTGCGTTTTGGTGCATTGAGTCACGCGTGGTGTTTGTAGGTGCGTTTTTGTCGCTTTTGAACGCATTTTATCGCTTTTGGCTGTGCTTTTATCGCTTGTTTCAGAACAGAATTTTCCGCCAGCCCAATGTCGAATCAGCAGAGATTTTAAGATGCTAAATATTAGACTTAGCGAAATTCAAAAGTGTAAATTGTAAATGTATTTCCCAGAAGTAGAGCCGTAGTCGACCGTTTAGGAAAAATATCTAATTGCGATTTTAGATAGATGTTCAAATTCACATTTCAGCCGTAATTTTGTCGCTTTTGGTTGCGTTTTTGACATGTTCAGTTGTGTTTGTCGTATTTCAATGCTTCTTTGTCGCTTTGAATCGCGTCTTTGTCACTTTGAGTCGTGTTTTGGTGCGTTGAGTTGCGCGTGGTGTTTGTAGGTGCGTTTTTGTCGCTTTTGAACCCAGTTTTATCACTTTTGGCTGTGCTTTTGTCGCTTGTTTCAGAACAGAATTTTCCGTTAGCCCAATGTCGAATCTACGGAGATTTTAAGATGCTAAATATTAGACTTAACATAATTCTAAAGTATTGTTACACTAAATATTGATAAGTGTATTTCCCAGAAGTCAAGCCCGTAGTCGACCATTTAGGAAAAATATCTAATTGTGATTTTTCTGACGAGTGCGATTGTGATTAGATAGATGTTCAACCACAATTTTGTCGCATTTTGTCGCGTTTTTGACATGTTCAGTTGTGTTTGTCATATTTCAATGCTTTGTCCCTTTGAATCGCATCTTTGTCACTTTAACTCGTGTTTTTATCGCTTTTGGTTGCGTTTTTGACATGTTCAGTTGTGTTTGTCGTATTTCAACGCTTCTTCGTCGCTTTGAATCGCGTCATTGTCACTTTTAGTTGTGTTTTGGTGCATTGAGTCGCGCGTGGTGTTTGTAGGTCCGTTGGTCTTTACTTTTGGCTGATGCTGTTTTCTTTTGTTTAAAGAAACCCGACTCTGTTTAAAGTCTCCACGGACACACACGCTAACACTAACGGTTACACACACGCTAACACTAACGGTTACACACACGCTAACACTAACGGTTACACACACGCTAACACTAACGGTTACACACACGCTAACGGTTACCCCCACACACTAATGCTAACGGTCAAGTTTATCACAGCATACTCCTAGTTTAGTCCTGGGTTGGTCCTGATATGATACTAGTTCAGTCTTTGTTTGGTCCTGGTTTAGTCCTGGTTTCATCTCAGTTTAGTATGTGTTTAGTCCTGGTATAGTACAGGTTTAGTCCTAATTTTGTTTTGGTTTAGTCCTGGTTTAGTCATGCTTTGGTCCAAGTGTAGTCATGCTGTAGTCCTGGTTTGGTCCTATTTTAGTCCTGGATTAGTCCTGTTTTAGGCCTGGTTTGGTCCTGGTTTAGTCGTGCTTTGGTCCAAGTTTAGTCCTGGTTTGGTCAAGGTTTAGTCTTAGTTTTAGTCCTATTTTTGAGTTGGTTCAGTCCTGGTTTGATCCTGATTTCATCCTTGTCCAGTCCTGGTTCTGATTTGGTCTGGAGCTGGTTTGGTCCTGGTTAGGGTTTGGTTCTGTTTGACTTAATCCCTAATATTTACTCTTACAATCTTACATTTTACATTTATAATTTCCGAAGCCCAAAACATGTTTCTGCTGCTCTCAAACCCACGACAAACGCTGGCAGAACAAGTAAATAATCCCTCAAATTCAATCCTGGATTAATCCGTGAATGTTGGCTGCATCGAAATGGATAAAACGTGACCAAAAAACAAAGGCCATTGTCAAAGAATTCAACACTTTGTCTGTTTTTGGAGACTGAAAACTCAAATCTATATCGAGTTATAAATTGAACAAAGATCCAGTTTGTGGATGAGACTGAGCAGCTTTCATTGGTTTAAATAAAAGGTTTTTCTCTGGCGCTGTGGAGGTCAAGTCCAAATCTCGGTCTCATTCTGGACCTTTAAACCCCAGAAACGAGCTCTGAAATTGGGCCGCTGCTGACGGTTTGACCCCTGGCCCTGGTCTGGAACTGTAGCTGCACGAGACGAGAGGATAAAGAAAAGAAAAGACTTCAGAACACATTTTGGATTTTAGGATTTGAGTTGGATTTATTGATCAGACCATGGAGAAATTCAGTAACAAAAACGTGATGAGAAATTTACAGAGAAATATTTGTCCTGGTTTAGTCCTAGTTTGGTTTAGGTTTAGTCCTAGTTTGGTCGTGGTTCAGTCCTGGTTTGGTCCTGGTTTAGTCTTAGTTTTAGTCCTATTTTTGAGTTTGTTCTGGTTTGATACTGATTTATTGCCGATTTAGTCCTTGTTTGGTCCTGATTTCATCCTTGTCTAGTCCTGGTTCTGATTTGGTCCAGAGCTGGTTTTTCGTCCTGGTTTAGTCCTAGTTTGGTTTAGGTTTAGTCCTAGTTTGGTTGTGGTTTTGTCTTGCTTTAGTCCTGGTTTGGTCCTAGTTTAGTCCTGGATTAGTTTGGGTTCAGTCCTGGTTTGGTCCTGGTTTGGTCCTGGTTCAGTCCTGGTTCAGTCCTGGTTTGGTCCTGGTTCAGTCCTGGTTTGGTCCTGGTTCAGTCCTGGTTTGGTCAAGGTTTAGTCTTAGTTTTAGTCCTATTTTTGAGTTGGTTCAGTCCTGGTTTCGTCCTGATTTAATCTCAATTTAATCCTTGTTTGGTCCTGATTTTATCCTTGTCCAGTCCTGGTTCAGATTTGGTCCAGAGCTCGTTTGGTCCTGTTTTAGTCCTGGATTAGTCCTAGTTTGGTTTAGGTTTAATCATGCTTGGATCCAAGTTTAGTCCTACTTTGGTTCTGGTTTGGTCAAGGTTTAGTCTTAGTTTTAGTCCTATTTTTGAATTGAGTTTCATCCTTGTTCTGATTTGGTCTAGAGCTGGTTTGGTTCTGATTTAGATTTGGTTCTGTTTGACTTAATCCCTAATATTTACTCTTACAAACTTTACATTGTACATTTATAATTTAAGTTTTTTTTTTATCTGATGGAGCTGTGGAGGTCAAGTCCAAATCTCGGACTCATTCTGGACCTTTAAACCCCAGAAACGAGCTCTGAAATTGGGCCGCTGCTGAAGGTTTGGCCCCTGGCCCTGGTCTGGAACTGGATAAAGAAAAGAAAAGACTTCAGAATATATCTTGGATTTTAGAGTTGGATTTAGTGATCATATCATGGAGAAATTCTTGTCACAGCAGCTTCAGACAGTAATAAAAACGTGCACGCAATAATAATCAAGATGAGATATTTACAGAGAAGGATTTGTCCTGGTTCGGTCGTGTTTTAGTCCTGGTTTAATCCTGGTATTTTTGTTGCTGGAGCAGAATCCGTGGCGTTAGGATGAGGTCATTGATCTGAAAAGGGGAGTAAAGAGAAGAGAGAGGTGTTAATTACAGACGCTGCACTGATGTTGGTCCAAGAGCAACACGAGAACAAAAGAAAAGAGAGGAGAGAGAGAAGAATAGAAAAGAGAGGAGAGAGAGAAGAATAGAAACGAAAAGAGAGGAGAGAGAGAACAAAAGAAAAGAGAGGAGAGAGAGAACAAAAGAAAAGAGAGGAGAGAGAGAAGAATAGAAAAAAGAGGAGAGAGAAGAATAGAAAAGAAAAGAGGAGAGAGAGAAGAATAGAAAAGAAAAGAGAGGAGAGAGAGAACAAAAGAAAAGAGAGGAGAGAGAGAAGAAAAGAAAAGAGAGGAGAGAGAGAAGAAAAGAGAGGAGAGAGAGAAGAAAAGAAAAGAGAGGAGAGAGAGAAGAATAGAAAAGAAAAGAGGAGAGAGAGAGAAGAATAGAAAAGAAAAGAGGAGAGAGAGAGAAGAATAGAAAAGAAAAGAGGAGAGAGAGAAGAGAGAGCGAGAGTAGAGGTAAAAAAAGGAGGAAAAGAGAAGAGGAAGAGAGGACAAGAGGAAATGGTAAAGAGGGAGAGAGAAGAAGAAAAGAAAGGGAGAGAAAAGAGGAAAAAAAGAGCAAGAGAAGAGGAAAAGAGAGAAAGAAGAGGAAAAGAAAGAGAGGGAGAGAGAAGAGGAAAAGATGGAAGAGAGAGAAAGAAGATAATGAGGGGGAGAGAGAGTTAGAGAATAGTAAAAGAGAGTAAGAGCTGAGGAAAAACAAGAGAGAAAGAGAGAGAGTGAGAGAAAAGAGAAATTATTAAAAGCAAAAGATAGAGAAGAGGAAGAGAGAGAGAAAAGGAAAAGAGAAAAAAAGAGAGAGAACAAAAGAAGAGGAAGAGAGAGGGAGCGAGAGAAGAATAGAGAGAGGAGACAATAAGAGAGTACGAAACAAGGAAGTGAACGAGAGAAAAGGAAAAGAGAGGAGGAGAAGAGGAAAAGGGGAGCAAGAGTAAAGGAAGGAAGAGAGAAGAGGAAATGATACGATTTAGAGACTGAGAGGGAGGAGAGAAAGGATGAGAGCGAGGGAGAGAATGATACAGATGGACAGAGAGAGGAAAGAGAGTTGAGAGTGTGAGCAGAGAGAGACAGGGAGGAAGAGGGAGAGAAGAAGCAGAGAGAGCGAGAAGAGGAAACGAAACAAGGAAGAGAATGAGAGAAAAGAAAAAGAGGAGCCAGAGTAAAGGAAGAGAGAGAGAAGAGGAAATGAGAAGAATGACAGACCGAGAGGGAGTAGAGAAAGGATGAGAGAGAGAAGAGCACTGATAAACAGAGAGAGGAAAGAGAGTTGAGAGTGTGAGCAGAGAGAGACTGGGAGGAAGAGAGAGAGAAGAAGCAGAGAGAGCGAGAAGAGGAAACGAAACAAGGAAGAGAATGAGAAATAAGGGGAAGAGAGGAGGAGAGGAGGAGAAGAGGAAAAGAGGAGCAAGAGTAAAGGAAGAGAGAGAGAAGAGGAAATGAGAAGAATGACAGACCAAGAGGGAGGAGAGAAAGGATGAGAGCGAGGGAGAGAAGAGCACTGATAAACAGAGAGAGAGAGAGGGAGAGCTGCAGATTTATTGCAGGATTTAAAGAGCGGAGATTCTGAGCCTCTAAAATGTGACACTGGAGCTGGTCACAGTTAATCTGCAGATGTTGTGCTTCAGGGCTGCACTGTTTAATCTGAATAAACTCAACTATTAAAATAACTGTAATCGTAATCTGGATTCTAAAGATGTTTTATCACAAACTCACTCACGACACTCATTTTTCAGTCACTTTTCTCTCTCATATAGACTTTCATGTGGAAACAACAAACTTGTCCAATCTGCTCCTAAAGATGTTTTATTCTTCCATTGAATCCACTTCATCCATAGATTTCTCTGGGACATTGTAACTTCAAAGGACGTTTTCTTAAAATGCATTTTTGTCCCTCGATCAGCCTTAAAGTTGAAGACTCGACAAGATTCTGACAAACAAACACAAGGGTTTGTTAATATCAAATTCTAAAACTGAAAAATTTAGCGAAATTTGAATTTTTAGGACAATTTTCAGTCAGATCTAGTTCACTCAAAAACTAAGTTAGAAATCCAAAACTGTAAAGTTGTTGGATACTATTATGTTACAAAATGAACCAAGAAATTTAAACCTGGTTCTCTCCATTTTTCAGATTTAAATGTCCCAGTGTGTCTCTGTGGGTCAGACTGTTCTCTCTCTGTGTCAGACTGTTCTCTCTCTGTGTCAGACTCTTCTCTCTCTCTCTGGGTCAGGTTCTTTTCTCTCTCTGTGTCAGACTCTTTTCTCTCTGTGTCAGACTCTTTTCTCTCTCCGTGTCAGACTCTTTTCTCTCTCTGTGTCAGACACTTCTCTCTCTGTGTCAGACTCTTTTCTCTCTGTGTCAGACTCTTTTCTCTCTCTCTCTGTGGGTCAGACTCTTCTCTCTCTCTGTCAGACTCTTCTCTCTCTGTGTCAGACTCTTTTCTCTCTGTGTCAGACTTTTCTATCTCTCCGTGTCAGACTCTTTTCTCTCTCTGTGTCAGACTCTTTTCTCTCTCTGTGTCAGACTCTTTTCTCTCTGTGTCAGACTCTTTTCTCTCTGTGTCAGACTCTTTTCTCTCTCTGTGGGTCAGGTTCTTTTCTCTGTGTCAGATTCTTCCTCTTCTCTCTCTGTGTCAGACTCTTCGCTCTCTGTGGGTCAGACTCTTCTCTTCTCTCTCTGTGTCAGACTCTTTTCTCTCTCTGTGTCAGACTCTTTTCTCTCTCTGTGTCAGACTCTTTTCTCTCTCTGTGTCAGACTCTTTGCTCTTCTCTCTCTCTGTGTCAGACTCTTTTCTCTCTCTGTGTCAGACTCTTCTCTCTCTGTGTCAGACTCTTCTCTCTCTCTGTCAGACTCTTCTCTCTCTGTGTCAGACTCTTTTCTCTCTCAGTGGGTCAGACTCTTTTCTCTCTCTGTGGGTCAGACTGTTCTCTCTCTGTGTCAGACTCTTTGCTCTTCTCTCTCTCTGTGTCAGACTCTTTTCTCTCTGTGTCAGACTCTTCTCTCTCTGTGTCAGACTCTTTTCTCTCTCTGTGTCAGACTCTTTTCTCTCTGTGTCAGACTCTTTTCTCTCTCTCTGTGTCAGACTCTATTCTCTCTCTGTGTCAGACTCTTTTCTCTCTCTGTGTCAGACTCTTTTCTCTCTGTGTCAGACTCTTTTCTCTCTGTGTCAGACTCTTTTCTCTCTCTGTGGGTCAGGTTCTTTTCTCTGTGTCAGATTCTTCCTCTTCTCTCTCTGTGTCAGACTCTTCGCTCTCTGTGGGTCAGACTCTTCTCTTCTCTCTCTGTGTCAGACTCTTTTCTCTCTCTGTGTCAGACTCTTTTCTCTCTCTGTGTCAGACTCTTCTCTCTCTGTGTCAGACTCTTCTCTTCTCTCTCTGTGTCAGACTCTTTTCTCTCTCTGTGTCAGACTCTTTTCTCTCTCTGTGTCAGACTCTTTTCTCTCTCTGTGTCAGACTCTTCTCTCTCTGTGTCAGACTCTTCTCTTCTCTCTCTGTGTCAGACTCTTTTCTCTCTCTGTGTCAGACTCTTCTCTCTCTGTGTCAGACTCTTCTCTTCTCTCTCTGTGTCAGACTGTTCTCTCTCTGTGTCAGACTCTTCTCTCTCTGTGTCAGACTCTTTTCTCTCTCTGTGTCAGACTCTTTTCTCTCTCTGTGTCAGACTCTTCTCTCTCTGTGTCAGACTCTTCTCTCTCTGTGTCAGACTCTTCTCTCTCTGTGTCAGACTCTTCTCTCTCTGTGTCAGACTATTCTCTCTCTCTGTGTCAGACTATTTTCTCTCTCTGTGTCAGACTCTTTTCTCTCTGTGTCAGACTCTTTTCTCTCTCTGTATCAGACTCTTTTCTCTCTCTGTGTCAGACTATTTTCTCTCTCTGTGTCAGACTCTTATCTCTCTGTGTCAGACTCTTTTCTCTCTCTGTGTCAGACTCTTTTCTCTCTGTGTCAGACTCTTCTCTCTCTGTGTCAGACTCTTCTCTCTCTCTGTGTCAGACTCTTTTCTCTCTGTGTCAGACTCTTCTCTCTCTCTGTGTCAGACTCTTCTCTCTCTGTGTCAGACTCTTCTCTCTCTGTGTCAGACTCTTCTCTCTCTGTGTCAGACTCTTCTCTCTCTGTGTCAGACTCTCTTCTCTCTCTGGGTCAGGTTCTTTTCTCTCTGTCAGACTCTTCTCTCTCTCTGTGTCAGACTCTTTTCTCTCTCTGGCTCAGGTTCTTTTCTGTGTGTCAGACTCTTTTCTCTCTCTGTGTCAGACTCTTTCCTCTCTGTGTCAGACTCTTTTCTCTCTCTGTGTCAGACTCTTCTCTCTCTGTGTCAGACTCTTCTCTCTCTGTGTCAGACTCTTTTCTCTCTCCGTGTCAGACTCTTTTCTCTCTCTGTGTCAGACTCTTTTCTCTCTCTGTGTCAGACTCTTTTCTCTCTGTGTCAGACTCTTTTCTCTCTGTGTCAGACTCTTTTCTCTCTCTGTGGGTCAGGTTCTTTTCTCTGTGTCAGATTCTTCCTCTTCTCTCTCTGTGTCAGACTCTTCGCTCTCTGTGGGTCAGACTCTTCTCTTCTCTCTCTGGGTCAGACTCTTCTCTTCTCTCTCTGTGTCAGACTCTTTTCTCTCTCTGTGTCAGACTCTTTGCTCTTCTCTCTCTCTGTGTCAGACTCTTTTCTCTCTCTGTGTCAGACTCTTCTCTCTCTGTGTCAGACTCTTCTCTCTCTCTGTCAGACTCTTCTCTCTCTGTGTCAGACTCTTTTCTCTCTCAGTGGGTCAGACTCTTTTCTCTCTCTGTGGGTCAGACTGTTCTCTCTCTGTGTCAGACTCTTTGCTCTTCTCTCTCTCTGTGTCAGACTCTTTTCTTTCTCTGTGTCAGACTCTTCTCTCTCTGTGTCAGACTCTTTTCTCTCTCTGTGTCAGACTCTTTTCTCTCTGTGTCAGACTCTTTTCTCTCTCCGTGTCAGACTCTTTTCTCTCTCTGTGTCAGACTCTTTTCTCTCTGTGTCAGACTCTTTTCTCTCTGTGTCAGACTCTTTTCTCTCTCTGTGGGTCAGGTTCTTTTCTCTGTGTCAGATTCTTCCTCTTCTCTCTCTGTGTCAGACTCTTCGCTCTCTGTGGGTCAGACTCTTTTCTTCTCTCTCTGTGTCAGACTCTTTTCTCTCTCTGTGTCAGACTCTTTTCTCTCTCTGTGTCAGACTCTTCTCTCTCTGTGTCAGACTCTTCTCTTCTCTCTCTGTGTCAGACTCTTTTCTCTCTCTGTGTCAGACTCTTCTCTCTCTGTGTCAGACTCTTCTCTTCTCTCTCTGTGTCAGACTCTTCTCTCTCTCTGTGTCAGACTCTTCTCTCTCTGTGTCAGACTCTTTTCTCTCTCTGTGTCAGACTCTTCTCTCTCTGTGTCAGACTCTTCTCTCTCTGTGTCAGACTCTTCTCTCTCTGTGTCAGACTCTTCTCTCTCTCTGTGTCAGACTCTTCTCTCTCTCTGTGTCAGACTATTTTCTCTCTCTGTGTCAGACTCTTTTCTCTCTGTGTCAGACTCTTTTCTCTCTCTGTATCAGATTCTTTTCTCTCTCTGTGTCAGACTCTTTTCTCTCTCTGTGTCAGACTATTTTCTCTCTCTGTGTCAGACTCTTTTCTCTCTGTGTCAGACTCTTTTCTCTCTCTGTGTCAGACTCTTTTCTCTCTCTGTGTCAGACTCTTTTCTCTCTGTGTCAGACTCTTTTCTCTCTCTGTGTCAGACTCTTTTCTCTCTGTGTCAGACTCTTTTCTCTCTCTGTGTCAGACTCTTTTCTCTCTGTGTGTCAGACTCTTTTCTCTCTGTGTCAGACTCTTTTCTCTCTCTGGGTCAGGTTCTTTTCTCTGTGTCAGACTCTTCTCTCTCTCTGTGTCAGACTCTTTTCTCTCTCTGGCTCAGGTTCTTTTCTGTGTGTCAGACTCTTTTCTCTCTCTGTGTCAGACTCTTTCCTCTCTGTGTCAGACTCTTCTCTCTCTCTATGTCAGACTCTTCTCTCTCTGTGTCAGACTCTTTCCTCTCTGTGTCAGACTCTTTTCTCTCTCTGTGTCAGACTCTTTTCTCTCTCTGTGTCAGACTCTTTTCTCTCTCTGTGGGTCAGGTTCTTTTCTCTGTGTCAGATTCTTCCTCCTCCACTCCACTCGTTCATTCAGTGCAGTCGGCCTTTTCCGCTGCAGCTGTCGTCGTTGCTGCTGTAAATAAACTGGAGGAAGTGACTGGGCTCGTGGTGCTGCGGCTCTCTCTTCCGTTTAGTCCCTTCCCCCACAATCCCCTGCTCTCTGCAAACTCCACACATGGAAAAGCCTCTGCTCTTATTACTTCTGTTTGTTAAAGGGTCTGGACTGGTTTTTACGGTTTTGAAAGTTCATGTCCTGAATATTTTGCAAGTAATAAAGTAAAGTATGTTGCTCAGCACAGAGACCACGGTGCTTTCTCTGAATCTATTTATAGAGGGTTTTTTATAAGAAGCAGGAAGTGCGCTGTTAGCATGCTAATGTTTGGACTCAGAGACTGATGTAAAGTGCTGACGAACTCATGGAGGAGAATATTTGATGCTGGGACTGCATTAAAGTGGGAGATACATGAGACTTTAACATCAGCTAGTTCTGTTTTTCACGTTTCAAAAAAGTAAAAATCAGGTGCAGGGCCTTTTAAGATTTAGGTAATACTGTTTATGACTTTAAAAGAATATGATGCAAGAAATATGATGCATTTTTTTGTATTATTTTTGGCCTTTAAACATACTCCTGGGTGTCTTTAATTTGCATGTTTTGGTTTATTATTAAAGGTTTCTTATTAAATAATTCCTGTTTTCCTCAGGAGTCTGGAAAGACACTTTCAGCCAATTCAGCCAATAGATGGCGCCAAGCGCTTAGCTATATTAAGTGAATTTTTCTCTGGGTGGAGTCTGCATGTTCTCCCCGTGTTAACCCAGAATCAGATTCAGAATCAGAAGCGGTTTATTGCCATTGTCAGTGAAATTCACAAACATAGGAATTTGCTTCGGCGTAGGTGCAACGTGGGTTCTCTCCTCCCACTGTCCAAACACATGCAGGTGTGGGTTAATTGGTAACTCTAAATTGTTCGTAGAGAATGAATGTGAGAGTGAATGTTTGTCTGTTTGTGTCTCTGTGTTTGCTGCGACGAGTGGCCACTGTCCAGGGTGTACCCCGCCTAAGGCCCAAAGTCACTGGGATAGGCCCCAGTCACCCGCGACTCCCAACAGGAACAAGCCGTAGAAAATGAATGAATGAATGCATAATATTTGTCCTTTAACAGCCCAATCTTTATTTATGCAATCCACATTACAGATATCGTTTTGTGGATGTTACGGTTTATTTTATTGCTACAACTCTTACAAAGACACAAGCGTCTAAAGCTTTCCAACACTAGAACAAACAAACCTATTAAACTAAATGGCCTCTAACTACACTCTGCGCTTCAGGTCATTAAGCTAATAGACTTTCCACAGCTCTAAATGTAAGTCTGTTTCACACGTTTCGCTGCATTGACTCTTCGTTGTGCTGTTGTTTCTCTTCAGCCTCCGGTTCCATCGGTGCCAAACTTCAAACCGTCCATGTCCATCGCAGACTGGCTGGTGGCGGTGCAGAACTACATGAAGGCGCTGCAGTATCCTCAGAAAACTACTATTAAAACTACTATTGCAAATTGTTCAGATGAAAGTGTGAACACTGCATTGATCTTAACCCGTGCTTCAGATACAATCACACAGGGACACAGTTCTTCGAGATTAAGAAAAGCCGACCTCTCTGCGGGTGAGTGTTTGAGTTTGTGTTTGTCAGTGCTTTTGCTTTGCCTGGAATTTCCCACATTCAATTTGTATAAAAGTCACATAATTACTATATCAAACCATTCTTTTCGAACAGTAGATTCACTTTTATGAGCTGATGGTCAGTGAAGCCTCAAAGCATTTGAACCAAACAGTTTGAGGCTTCGACACGCAGTTCTGAACTTCTTCAGAGTGACATCTAGAGGTTTGTTTTAATACTACAACATCCACAGTGGTTTGAACAAGGATGGGTCAATAAACAATAATATATTGTTTATCGTGATAAAAAGGGAAGACAATAATCGTTTGTGGTACATTTTGAATAATAATCGTGATAATCGCCAACAAAGATAATCGCCATTTTGTACCAGATTGTGCAGAAAAAAAGTTTACCCATAATTTACCCTTTATGTTCTCTTCTGGATCGTTTTTGTTTTCACTTATTATAAAGTACAAATATGTCAGAACTTATTTATAATGAGACTGTAATGTCTTTATATGTCACGTTTTCAAACTGTCAGCAATTTTCATAACGGTCGTGATATTATCGTTAATTGCAATTAACGTGATAATCGAGACATAAAATTTCAATATCGTCCCGTGCCCCGTTTGAACACCATCCAATGTGCGACTGCTGTGGTTACCGATAAAATAAATTAATGTTTTATGTTATGCATTTGTGTTTCTAGAATAATATGAAGATCTGATGGATTTTTTTCTGATGGAAGTGAGGAAAGGTTTTAATTAACAAATGGCCTACAATTTTATTCATTTGTGCTTGAAATGTGAGAATCATGGGGGGATTCTTGACTTGTTAACCTCTCCCACAAACGGCGGGTCTCGAACTCAGAATTTCATCCATAAATTATTGTTATCACTTATCTCGCTTTACACGAATCCTCAACATGAGTCCCACGTGCGAAAACCTTTACTAAACAGTTCGCCCTTCACTCGTTTTCAAGACCTTTACAAACGCTCACATCCCGACGGACTTCAACTGCTGAACTAAAATGTACACACAATATTAAAACGCCAACAAAATTGTTCCAGCTCATGTTTATTGAAGTCGATTCAGTGATTGCCATGACAGACCCAGCTCCACATTTATTGTTTTACTTCAAGACTGGCTTCAACAAAAAATCCACAAGCTATTTGCAAATGTCTATCATCAATTCTTTCAAAATATTTGCACACTCTATTCAGTCATTAAAGTCCAGGTTTTGTCCCTTTCCGGCTCCATAAACCACATTTCCTGCTGTTGTGTGTTTGCTCAGTTTGATGGAGACGGCGCGGGAGATGATCCGGGAGTCTTTGCCCATCAAGTGTCTGGAGGCTGTGATCCTGGGAGTGTATCCTTCACTAAACCACAGCCGTAACTGTTCTCTGTGCGGTGAGAGCTGCTGCCTCGGCTCGTCGTTCAAGGCGCTGCAGCTCAAGTCGGTTTGCGAACGTTTGTGAGCACATTTCTGCAAAAACAAACGCTCAGATGTTGATCAGATCTGCAGCTGTGACACGGTATGTAGAGCATTCTTATAACGGGAGGGCTGGCAACTCTGATGTTTTCTTTGGAAGTGAAATGAAACTTTTAAATCACTGCATGATTTTATTGTCTAATAAGATTTTAAGGAAAAATATCATGCATTTTCATATTGCTGTTAGCCTATAAACATGCTCTTGAGTGCCTTCTTTAACACGAGATGCCTAATTTACCATCTCGTGTTTTAAAACCTCCCAAAAAAGTTTCTTGTCTTGTGTCTATTCTATGACCTGTGTTATCAGTCACTATGAAATGACACTTACTGAGTGCGTCCAGCCAGCAGATGGCGCCAGCGCTATATACAATCTAGTGAAGTTAGCGCTGAAAAGAAGTTCTGATGTGGATTTGCTGCAGCAGTTATTGTGTTTAGAGGCACAAATGCTCAGAAATAGTTTAGCGATAATTTAAGGACTTAAAACAGAAGGAAGATTCTCAGAACGATGTAGATCAGAGTCTCCCAACCAGGGGTACGGGGACCCCAAGGGGTACATGAGCAATTACCAGGGGGTACTTAGAATGGTTTCAGGTCTTAAAAGAAGATGAAATGCATTTTTATCTGACTGGAAAAGTATAATTAGTTCTAAATGTGACATCTTTTTGGAGTATCTTGGACCATAAATATAATTATAACAAAAATATTATGGCAATAATATAATATAGTATAGTAATAATTGACTGGTAAACCTATTTATTTGCCTGAAACTCAAGTTAAGGGATACTCTGAGTGTGAAACAAAGCTTAGGGGATAATCGAGACAAAAAAGGTTGGGAACCATTGACGTAGATGATCCGAAAATAGGTCCCAGACCGTGGGAGTTCACAGGACGTGTGTTTGACGCTCGGAGGGGGAGGATTTTCTAATAAACATTCCTCAAAACAGCGTGAATGCAGCTGAATGCTACATCAGGTATGTTTTTGATGACGGAACATTGTTAGAACATGGTTTAAAGCTCAAAAAAGTCACTGTAGCAAAATATGTGTCCTTTAAATGACAAATATCCAAAGTAGAAGAGTAGCTTGCACAAGCTAATTCTACTACAATACTTCAAATATCCACTAGCGACTTTGGTTACATGGAAAAAGCAATATTTAATTTATGATGATATTATTGTGTGTAATTTGCACTTGACCTTTTCATTCTCATCGGTTTTGCTATTTCTGCTGCATAAAAATGTATTAGAGTTTTGGGAAAGTGATCATTTGGCCCCTCCTCCCGCTGTTGCCGTAGAAACTCGCCTCTTTCTCTGTGGATTTCTGCCTCGCGGCTTAAAGTTGATATTAAGCACGACGGGGCTCTGACAATGTGTTTGGATTAGAGCTGGAGGTTACATAACCGGGAGGAACAGCTGCAAAACTACTGCGTATCATTGCTGTGTCCTTGGGCAAGACACTTCACCCACCTTTTAAGTGATTGTTTTAGTCAAACGATTATTTCTATTGTACGTTGGGACTTTAATACATTATCAACCAAATAAACATTGAAATATGGGACTTGGACTTCGAGACAGAGAATATTTATGTTATTTAGAGTTATATTTAAGTGTATTATTGCTGAGTTCTGAAATTGTATATTCTATTTGACATTTCGATTAAATTATGCTGCTGTTTTTGTTGTAAAATAGTTGTGATGGGTGGATCACTTAGTTTGGTGGGAGGGCACCTGTGGTAAATATTTATCATAGTTTTACATTTGTGAAGTTGCAGTTTGTGAAGAAATTTTGGAAAATAGAAGTTTTAAATTACAGGAAGTAGAGCTGAGTTCTAAACCAGAATCCCTCTGTGATGTCATCAAAAAGCGACGTACCATTGAAAATACAAAGACAATTTACAGACAACTGACACATTCAACAAAATAAAGTCGTTATCAGGGATTATTATTTGTCAAATCATAACTATTGTGTAATGTATGTGGATGTTGGCCCTTGTTTACAGTCTGGTTGCTATGGTAACTGTGTCATATTTGTGCTCATGTCCAACCAGGAAGTGACATTATAAACATTACACAAACTGTCAAACTGGGGACAAATGGACAAAATGTTTAGTAAAATCTTAAATATAATCATGTTTTAGTGAAATGTGTCGTCAAACCTGTCATATAGACTTTAATTAAATGGGGGCGTTTTTTGGGAATCTCTATGGGGAAAATGAATGGAAAATTTACTTCCGGAATCATGCTCCATCAAAAGGTCTTTTTCTATTTATTCAAAGTCCAGAGAATGACTGTGATTAGCAAAATACGAGTCACAGTAGTCGATTAATCACTGCAGCTCTGTCTTGTGCAGTGTTTGTGGAATAAATAATATTCTTGCGTTCTGGGGGAAAAAAGTATCCAGGCCCCAGCGAGAATTGAACTCGCGACCCCTGGTTTACAAGACCAGTGCTCTTACCACTGAGCTATGAGGCCTCACCTGGTACCATTTGTCCTGCTGTGACTCTTTATACTGGACACACCTTATACTGGACCGACAGGAGCCACGTCTAGTCTTAAAGTCTATGACAGGTAAAGATCCAGAGGTCTTCTGCTGTTTTCAAGTTCATTAGCATGTCGGGCAAGCTAGCTTTTGTTTATTTCCCGTGGTAATTCCAACTGCTGCCAGTAGATGGAGGCCAAAGTCAGTTCGTGGTATGAGAAACGCCAAAGTGGCATAAAGTAATTTTTGTTTTTTGTAAACATTTTATTAAAGAGGCTGTACCTAATTTTTACTGAAAACAGAAACTTGTTCATGTTCCTGATTCTTTGCATGTAATAAAAGTATAACCTGTGTCACTCCAGCAAGATATAATGTAAAAGCATCTGTTCAGGTGAAAATGAGACCAAAACTTTTACTCTGCATCTATTTATAGAACATTTTATCCAACAAGAGAAACAGAAAGTGTGCCGTTAGCATGCTAATGTTTGTTAGCTTTACCTGGGACGGCCGTGACGCTGTGGGCTCAGAGACTCCTGAAGAGTAATTCTAAACTCATGGAGGTTAATATTTATGATGCTGGGACTGTGTTATGAAAGTGAGAGATACATGTGACTGATGTAAAGACTTTAACATCAACTCGTTCTGTTTTTCATGTTTCAAAACAATAAAAATCAGGTGCAGGGCCTTTAAGTTCTAAAACATGAACGCCAAAGTAAAGAAACAAGAGCAAGTTTAAAGGACAAGAACTAAACAAATAAGGCGTAATATTTGTTATTTATAATCGTCTAGTCACAATTAGTCAATTAATTGCTACCCTAAACAGAATCTAAGAATGTAATTGTTGAAAAATGTGGTATTTCAGTCCATTCACAACATTTACCGACACATTTTAGCACATTCCTGATGCCTTGCCAAAACACGAGCTTATTATCATTATCCAGGAAATCCCGAAATTGTCATGTTTTGTCCGACGCTTCTGTGTAGTTACGTCAAAACCTCCCTGTTTGCTCTGGCTTTGCCCTCTTTGCTCGCCCTCTCTCTGTAATTATTGCTTTCTTTGGGGTCACGTTTCACCCACAGAATCCTCTAAAAGTGTCCAGGCCCCAGCGAGAATTGAACTCGCGACCCCTGGTTTACAAGACCAGTGCTCTTACCACTGAGCTATGAGGCCTCACCTAGTACCATTTGTCCTGCTGTGACTCTTTATACTGGACACACCTGTGGGAACACCCTGTGCTTCAGTCGGACAGGACCGACAGGAGCCACGTCTAGTCTTAAAGTCTATGACAGGTAAAGATCCAGAGGTCTTCTGCTGTTTTCAAGTTCATTAGCATGTCGGGCAAGCTAGCTTTTGTTTATTTATCGTGGTAATTCCAACTGCTGCCAGTAGATGGAGGCCAAAGTCAGTTCCTGGTGTGGGAAACGCCAAAGTGGCATAAAGTAATTTTTGTTTTTTGTAAACATTTTATTAAAGAGGCTGTACCTAATTTTTACTGAAAACAGAAACTTGTTCATGTTCCTGATTCTTTGCATGTAATAAAAGTATAACCTGTGTCACTCCAGCAAGATATAATGTAAAAGCATCTGTTCAGGTGAAAATGAGACCAAAACTTTTACTCTGCATCTATTTATAGAACATTTTATCCAACAAGAGAAACAGAAAGTGTGCCGTTAGCATGCTAATGTTTGTTAGCTTTACCTGGGATGGCCGTGGACGCTGTGGGCTCAGAGACTCCTGAAGAGTAATTCTAAACTCATGGAGGTTAATATTTATGATGCTGGGACTGTGTTATGAAAGTGAGAGATACATGTGACTGATGTAAAGACTTTAACATCAACTCGTTCTGTTTTTCATGTTTCAAAACAATAAAAATCAGGTGCAGGGCCTTTAAGTTCTAAAACATGAGCAGCCAAAGTAAAGGAACAAGAGCAAGTTTAAAGGACAAGAACTAAACAAATAAGGCGTAATATTTGTCCTTTATAATCGTCTAGTCACAATTAGTCAATTAATTGCTACCCTAAACAGAATCTAAGAATGTAATTGTTGAAAAATGTGGTATTTCAGTCCATTCACAACATTTACCGACACATTTTAGCACATTCCTGATGCCTTGCCAAAACACGAGCTTATTATCATTATCCAGGAAATCCCGAAATTGTCATGTTTTGTCCGGCGCTTCTGTGTAGTTCACGTCAAAAACCTCCCTGTTTGCTCTGGCTTTGCCCTCTTTGCTCGCCCTCTCTCTGTAATTATTGCTTTCTTTGGGGTCACGTTTCACCCACAGAATCCTCTAAAAGTGTCCAGGCCCCAGCGAGAATTGAACTCGCGACCCCTGGTTTACAAGACCAGTGCTCTTACCACTGAGCTATGAGGCCTCACCTAGTACCATTTGTCCTGCTGTGACTCTTTATACTGGACACACCTGTGGGAACACCCTGTGCTTCAGTCGGACAGGACCGACAGGAGCCACGTCTAGTCTTAAAGTCTATGACAGGTAAAGATCCAGAGGTCTTCTGCTGTTTTCAAGTTCATTAGCATGTCGGGCAAGCTAGCTTTTGTTTATTTATCGTGGTAATTCCAACTGCTGCCAGTAGATGGAGGCCAAAGTCAGTTCCTGGTGTGGGAAACGCCAAAGTGGCATAAAGTAATTTTTGTTTTTTGTAAACATTTTATTAAAGAGGCTGTACCTAATTTTTACTGAAAACAGAAACTTGTTCATGTTCCTGATTCTTTGCATGTAATAAAAGTATAACCTGTGTCACTCCAGCAAGATATAATGTAAAAGCATCTGTTCAGGTGAAAATGAGACCAAAACTTTTACTCTGCATCTATTTATAGAACATTTTATCCAACAAGAGAAACAGAAAGTGTGCCGTTAGCATGCTAATGTTTGTTAGCTTTACCTGGGACGGCCGTGACGCTGTGGGCTCAGAGACTCCTGAAGAGTAATTCTAAACTCATGGAGGTTAATATTTATGATGCTGGGACTGTGTTATGAAAGTGAGAGATACATGTGACTGATGTAAAGACTTTAACATCAACTCGTTCTGTTTTTCATGTTTCAAAACAATAAAAAATCAGGTGCAGGGCCTTTAAGTTCTAAAACATGAACGCCAAAGTAAAGGAACAAGAGCAAGTTTAAAGGACAAGAACTAAACAAATAAGGCGTAATATTTGTCCTTTATAATCGTCTAGTCACAATTAGTCAATTAATTGCTACCCTAAACAGAATCTAAGAATGTAATTGTTGAAAAATGTGGTATTTCAGACCATTCACAACATTTACCGACACATTTTAGCACATTCCTGATGCCTTGCCAAAACACGAGCTTATTATCATTATCCAGGAAATCCCGAAATTGTCATGTTTTGTCCGACGCTTCTGTGTAGTTACGTCAAAACCTCCCTGTTTGCTCTGGCTTTGCCCTCTTTGCTCGCCCTCTCTCTGTAATTATTGCTTTCTTTGGGGTCACGTTTCACCCACAGAATCCTCTAAAAGTGTCCAGGCCCCAGCGAGAATTGAACTCGCGACCCCTGGTTTACAAGACCAGTGCTCTTACCACTGAGCTATGAGGCCTCACCTAGTACCATTTGTCCTGCTGTGACTCTTTATACTGGACACACCTGTGGGAACACCCTGTGCTTCAGTCGGACAGGACCGACAGGAGCCACGTCTAGTCTTAAAGTCTATGACAGGTAAAGATCCAGAGGTCTTCTGCTGTTTTCAAGTTCATTAGCATGTCGGGCAAAGCTAGCTTTTGTTTATTTATCGTGGTAATTCCAACTGCTGCCAGTAGATGGAGGCCAAAGTCAGTTCCTGGTGTGGGAAACGCCAAAGTGGCATAAAGTAATTTTTGTTTTTTGTAAACATTTTATTAAAGAGGCTGTACCTAATTTTTACTGAAAACAGAAACTTGTTCATGTTCCTGATTCTTTGCATGTAATAAAAGTATAACCTGTGTCACTCCAGCAAGATATAATGTAAAAGCATCTGTTCAGGTGAAAATGAGACCAAAACTTTTACTCTGCATCTATTTATAGAACATTTTATCCAACAAGAGAAACAGAAAGTGTGCCGTTAGCATGCTAATGTTTGTTAGCTTTACCTGGGACGGCCGTGACGCTGTGGGCTCAGAGACTCCTGAAGAGTAATTCTAAACTCATGGAGGTTAATATTTATGATGCTGGGACTGTGTTATGAAAGTGAGAGATACATGTGACTGATGTAAAGACTTTAACATCAACTCGTTCTGTTTTTCATGTTTCAAAACAATAAAAATCAGGTGCAGGGCCTTTAAGTTCTAAAACATGAACGCCAAAGTAAAGGAACAAGAGCAAGTTTAAAGGACAAGAACTAAACAAATAAGGCGTAATATTTGTCCTTTATAATCGTCTAGTCACAATTAGTCAATTAATTGCTACCCTAAACAGAATCTAAGAATGTAATTGTTGAAAAATGTGGTATTTCAGTCCATTCACAACATTTACCGACACATTTTAGCACATTCCTGATGCCTTGCCAAAACACGAGCTTATTATCATTATCCAGGAAATCCCGAAATTGTCATGTTTTGTCCGACGCTTCTGTGTAGTTACGTCAAAACCTCCCTGTTTGCTCTGGCTTTGCCCTCTTTGCTCGCCCTCTCTCTGTAATTATTGCTTTCTTTGGGGTCACGTTTCACCCACAGAATCCTCTAAAAGTGTCCAGGCCCCAGCGAGAATTGAACTCGCGACCCCTGGTTTACAAGACCAGTGCTCTTACCACTGAGCTATGAGGCCTCACCTAGTACCATATGTCCTGCTGTGACTCTTTATACTGGACACACCTGCGGGAACACCCTGTGCTTCAGTCGGACAGGACCGACAGGAGCCACGTCTAGTCTTAAAGTCTATGACAGGTAAAGATCCAGAGGTCTTCTGCTGTTTTCAAGTTCATTAGCATGTCGGGCAAGCTAGCTTTTGTTTATTTATAATTCCAACTGCTGCCAGTAGATGGAGGCCAAAGTCAGTTCGTGGTATGGGAAACGCCAAAGTGGCATAAAGTAATTTTTGTTTTTTGTAAACATTTTATTAAAGAGGCTGTACCTAATTTTTACTGAAAACAGAAACTTGTTCATGTTCCTGATTCTTTGCATGTAATAAAAGTATAACCTGTGTCACTCCAGCAAGATATAATGTAAAAGCATCTGTTCAGGTGAAAATGAGACCAAAACTTTTACTCTGCATCTATTTATAGAACATTTTATCCAACAAGAGAAACAGAAAGTGTGTCGTTAGCATGCTAATGTTTGTTAGCTTTACCTGGGACGGCCGTGACGCTGTGGGCTCAGAGACTCCTGAAGAGTAATTCTAAACTCATGGAGGTTAATATTTATGATGCTGGGACTGTGTTATGAAAGTGAGAGATACATGTGACTGATGTAAAGACTTTAACATCAACTCGTTCTGTTTTTCATGTTTCAAAACAATAAAAATCAGGTGCAGGGCCTTTAAGTTCTAAAACATGAACAGCCAAAGTAAAGGAACAAGAGCAAGTTTAAAGGACAAGAACTAAACAAATAAAGGCGTAATATTTGTCCTTTATAATCGTCTAGTCACAATTAGTCAATTAATTGCTACCCTAAACAGAATCTAAGAATGTAATTGTTGAAAAATGTGGTATTTCAGTCCATTCACAACATTTACCGACACATTTTAGCACATTCCTGATGCCTTGCCAAAACACGAGCTTATTATCATTATCCAGGAAATCCCGAAATTGTCATGTTTTGTCCGACGCTTCTGTGTAGTTACGTCAAAACCTCCCTGTTTGCTCTGGCTTTGCCCTCTTTGCTCGCCCTCTCTCTGTAATTATTGCTTTCTTTGGGGTCACGTTTCACCCACAGAATCCTCTAAAAGTGTCCAGGCCCCAGCGAGAATTGAACTCGCGACCCCTGGTTTACAAGACCAGTGCTCTTACCACTGAGCTATGAGGCCTCACCTAGTACCATTTGTCCTGCTGTGACTCTTTATACTGGACACACCTGCGGAACACCCTGTGCTTCAGTCGGACAGGACCGACAGGAGCCACGTCTAGTCTTAAAGTCTATGACAGGTAAAGATCCAGAGGTCTTCTGCTGTTTTCAAGTTCATTAGCATGTCGGGCAAGCTAGCTTTTGTTTATTTATCGTGGTAATTCCAACTGCTGCCAGTAGATGGAGGCCAAAGTCTAGTCACAATTAGTCAATTAATTGCTACCCTAAACAGAATCTAAGAATGTAATTGTTGAAAAATGTGGTATTTCAGACCATTCACAACATTTACCGACACATTTTAGCACATTCCTGATGCCTTGCCAAAACACGAGCTTATTATTATTATCCAGGAAATCCCGAAATTGTCATGTTTTGTCCGACGCTTCTGTGTAGTTACGTCGAAACCTCCCTGTTTGCTCTGGCTTTGCCCTCTTTGCTCGCCCTCTCTCTGTAATTATTGCTTTCTTTGGGGTCACGGTTCACCCACAGAATCCTCTAAAAGTGTCCAGGCCCCAGCGAGAATTGAACTCGCGACCCCTGGTTTACAAGACCAGTGCTCTAACCACTGAGCTATGAGGCCTCACCTGGTGCTGTTTACCTGATGTGATTCTTTATACTGGACACACCTGTGGGAACACCCAGTTCTTCAGTCGGACAGGACCGACAGGAGCCACGTCTAGTCTTAAAGTCTATGACAGGTAAAGATCCAGAGGTCTCCTGCTGTTTTCAAGTTCATTAGCATGTCGGGGAAGCTAGCTTTTGTTTATTTCCCGTGGTAATTCCAACTGCTGCCAGGATTTGAACCCACAATCTCCTTATTGAGAGGCTGGAGCTCTAGCCACTCTGCCACTACGCACCTCTTCATCCAAAATACCAAGATTGTCATTTTTGTCCGACGCTTCTGTGTAGTTATGTCAAAACCTCCCTGTTTGCTCTGGCCTTGTCCTCTTTGCTCGCTCCCTCTCTGTCATTATCGATTTCTTTGGGGTCACGTTTCACCTTCAGAATCCTCTAAAAGTGTCCAGGCGAGAATTGAAACGTGTTGGTTTGGGTTGATACAATGATTTGTACTACAATTTTAGGAGATAAACAAGGGATTATTATGTAATTTAATTCAGAAAACATGCACTGATTAAGTTTGGGCGGTGCGATAATAACAAACCTAAACAAGGAAGGAAGCTGGAAAACCCAGAGTGAACCCACAGTGACACAGGGAGAACATGCAGACGCCACTCAGAGAGATTGTGCGATGTTTGTATGGTCCAGGATTCGAACTCATAAGCTCCTTATTGAGAGGCAGGAGCTCTTGCCGCTCTGCCACCGATCACTTCATTGTTTAGTCTCAATTAGTCCTGATGCTTTGCCAAATGAGCGTATTATCGTCATCCAGCGAATCCCGAAACACCAAGATTGTCATGTTTTGTCCAAACCTTCTGTGTAGTTATGTTAAAACCTCCCTGTTTGCTCTGGCCTTGTCCTCTTTGCTCGCCCTGTCTCTGTCATTATCGATTTTTTCGGGGTCACGTTTCATCCACAGAATCCTCTAAAAGTGTCCAGGCCCCAGCGAGAATTGAACTCGCGACCCCTGGTTTACAAGACCAGTGCTCTAACCACTGAGCTATGAGGCCTCACCTGGTGCTGTTTGTCCTGCCGTGACCTTTTAATGAGTACACTACGGGACACGCCCATGAATACAGTACAATGTTGTGGAGATAATGAGTCACTAAACATGCCGTTCTAAGATTAGCCGGGGCATTAACACAACTGTGGCTCTGCAAATGAACCGCAAAAACTCACCTGCAGCGCGTCTGACAGGTCGGACGACTCATTTAGCTAAAGATAGTTCAAGTTCTGCTAAAATCTTTACAAATTTTACCCCAGTTTAGCTATTTATTTAGGTTTTTATTTTACTTTCTGGTTTTAAATGATGACATCACACTGGGAAATTACCATTGCAACCGCACTGTACACTGGGCCAAAACAAACACGACAAAGAAAAATACATGTGAACACCTTTATTTTGTTTAAAAGGTCAAAAAATTTGTTTCCTTCCTGTAATTTTCAACACGCTTTTCAACTTTTCTCAATAAACAGCGACCTGATTGGTGCAAAACTATAATTTATGTTTACGGGAGGTATTAATACACTTAATAAAGTCAAAATTTGAAAATAATGCACGTTGAATACAAGCTGAAAGCAACATGGGAGTAACGCCTGATGCACACTGACTCCGGTCCGGCTCCGGTTCGGGTCCCACAAGAGTTAGAAAGTGCTTAAAATCAATGCGCCCTGTCACACCGACCCCGGAGCTCTGCGGCCGCGGGTCCGGCAGTCACTGGTCTGGCGGAAAGAATCCGCAAGAAGTCTATTTTTGCCGGACGCCGCAGCGGTCTGGTGCGGCTTTTATGTCATTTGACGAGTGCTCTCGCGCGAAACCGCCTGAATCTACATGGCTTTCGTCAAAAACGGACCGCAGTGAACCGGAGCTGGTGTGACAGGCAATCGGCAAGTGACCCGCGCGGGTCCCGGACCGCGACCGGACTGGACTCAGTGTACACTAGGCGTTAGGGTTGTCAAAACTGTCGAAAGATCAGATAATAATCAATACTGAAACTAGATACTTTGTTCAAAGGATAAGTTTTAAAGGGCAAAGTTTGACCTTTTGTGAACAGTTTTAGGCTGATCTTGAGCTTTATCAGAAGTAGTATAAGCAGAGGCGGATTTACCATTAGGCAACAGGCCACAATTGCCTTGGGCCCCCAACCTGAAGGGGGCCCAAGGCAAAACATTTTGACCATTTGTCGCCAGTTTGGCAGTTTTGGGGAAGTTTAAAATTGTACTTTAGCAAAAATAGTCACATTTATTTCTCCAAACCACATTTCACCAAGGACTCTCTGGAAAGTAACAAAGTACAAAAGTAAAAGTGCTGTATTTAGTACATTTTGCAGATATCTGTACTTTGTTTAAGTACATTTTACAGTACATACTTTTTACTTTTACTTCACTACATTTCAGGGCGTGTATCTGTACTTTCTACTCCACTAAATTTTTGAAGGGGACTGAAAAGTAAAAGTGTATTTTCTGAAGGATTTAGATGTGTTGCAAAGACTGAAAGGTTTATTTTTTAGCACATTTATGTTGATATTTTGTGCCTTGGAGTACTTCATCTGCCGCTGAAAAGACCCCAACTGTTCATTCATTGAAAAAAAGGTTTGCAAGAAAAAGTAGCAAAATTGAAAGAAAAAAGTTCGAAATTTGCCTGAAAAAGTAGCAAATTTGCAACAAAAAAGATAAATAAAAAAAAACAGAAAGGGTTGAAAATTTGCAAGAAAAAAAGGAAAAGATTTGCTAGAAAAAGTAGCAAATTTGAAAGAAAAAAGTACAAAAGTTTCCCCAAAAAAGTGGCAAATGTTGCAAGAAAAAAGGGGGGTTCAGAAAAAAGTAGCAAATTTTAAAAAAAAAAAAAAAAGAAATAATTAAAACGTTTGGCAGAATAAAATTGCTAATTTGCAAGAAAAAAAAGTATAAAAAGTGGCAAATGTTGAAAGAAAAAAGGAGGGAAAAATCAGAAAAAGAAGCAAATTTGAAAAAAAAGAAAAGAAATAATTGAAACGTTTGGCGGAATAAAATCGCTAATTTGCAAGAAAAAAAGTATAAAAAGTGGCAAATGTTGCAAGAAAAAAAAAATTGCCTGTTTTCAAGTTCATTAGCATGTCGGGCAAGCTAGCTTTTGTTTATTTATCGTGGTAATTCCAACTGCTGCCAGTAGATGGAGGCCAAAGTCAGTTCCTGGTGTGGGAAACGCCAAAGTGGCATAAAGTAATTTTTGTTTTTTGTAAACATTTTATTAAAGAGGCTGTACCTAATTTTTACTGAAAACAGAAACTTGTTCATGTTCCTGATTCTTTGCATGTAATAAAAGTATAACCTGTGTCACTCCAGCAAGATATAATGTAAAAGCATCTGTTCAGGTGAAAATGAGACCAAAACTTTTACTCTGCATCTATTTATAGAACATTTTATCCAACAAGAGAAACAGAAAGTGTGCCGTTAGCATGCTAATGTTTGTTAGCTTTACCTGGGACGGCCGTGACGCTGTGGGCTCAGAGACTCCTGAAGAGTAATTCTAAACTCATGGAGGTTAATATTTATGATGCTGGGACTGTGTTATGAAAGTGAGAGATACATGTGACTGATGTAAAGACTTTAACATCAACTCGTTCTGTTTTTCATGTTTCAAAACAATAAAAATCAGGTGCAGGGCCTTTAAGTTCTAAAACATGAACGCCAAAGTAAAGGAACAAGAGCAAGTTTAAAGGACAAGAACTAAACAAATAAGGCGTAATATTTGTCCTTTATAATCGTCTAGTCACAATTAGTCAATTAATTGCTACCTAAACAGAATCTAAGAATGTAATTTTTGAAAAATGTGGTATTTCATACAATTCACAACATTTACCGACACATTTTAGCACATTCCTGATGCCTTGTCAAAACACGAGCTTATTATCATTATCCAGGAAATCCCGAAATTGTCATGTTTTGTCCGACGCTTCTGTGTAGTTACGTCAAAACCTCCCTGTTTGCTCTGGCTTTGCCCTCTTTGCTCGCCCTCTCTCTGTAATTATTGCTTTCTTTGGGGTCACGTTTCACCCACAGAATCCTCTAAAAGTGTCCAGGCCCCAGCGAGAATTGAACTCGCGACCCCTGGTTTACAAGACCAGTGCTCTTACCACTGAGCTATGAGGCCTCACCTGGTACCATTTGTCCTGCTGTGACTCTTTATACTGGACACACCTGTGGGAACACCCAGTTCTTCAGTCGGACAGGACCGACAGGAGCCACGTCTAGTCTTAAAGTCTATGACAGGTAAAGATCCAGAGGTCTTCTGCTGTTTTCAAGTTCATTAGCATGTCGGGCAAGCTAGCTTTTGTTTATTTATCGTGGTAATTCCAACTGCTGCCAGTAGATGGAGGCCAAAGTCAGTTCCTGGTGTGGGAAACGCCAAAGTGGCATAAAGTAATTTTTGTTTTTTGTAAACATTTTATTAAAGAGGCTGTACCTAATTTTTACTGAAAACAGAAACTTGTTCATGTTCCTGATTCTTTGCATGTAATAAAAGTATAACCTGTGTCACTCCAGCAAGATATAATGTAAAAGCATCTGTTCAGGTGAAAATGAGACCAAAACTTTTACTCTGCATCTATTTATAGAACATTTTATCCAACAAGAGAAACAGAAAGTGTGCCGTTAGCATGCTAATGTTTGTTAGCTTTACCTGGGACGGCCGTGGACGCTGTGGGCTCAGAGACTCCTGAAGAGTAATTCTAAACTCATGGAGGTTAATATTTATGATGCTGGGACTGTGTTATGAAAGTGAGAGATACATGTGACTGATGTAAAGACTTTAACATCAACTCGTTCTGTTTTTCATGTTTCAAAACAATAAAAATCAGGTGCAGGGCCTTTAAGTTCTAAAACATGAACGCCAAAGTAAAGGAACAAGAGCAAGTTTAAAGGACAAGAACTAAACAAATAAGGCGTAATATTTGTCCTTTATAATCGTCTAGTCACAATTAGTCAATTAATTGCTACCCTAAACAGAATCTAAGAATGTAATTGTTGAAAAATGTGGTATTTCAGTCCATTCACAACATTTACCGACACATTTTAGCACATTCCTGATGCCTTGCCAAAACACGAGCTTATTATCATTATCCAGGAAATCCCGAAATTGTCATGTTTTGTCCGACGCTTCTGTGTAGTTACGTCAAAACCTCCCTGTTTGCTCTGGCTTTGCCCTCTTTGCTCGCCCTCTCTCTGTAATTATTGCTTTCTTTGGGGTCACGTTTCACCCACAGAATCCTCTAAAAGTGTCCAGGCCCCAGCGAGAATTGAACTCGCGACCCCTGGTTTACAAGACCAGTGCTCTTACCACTGAGCTATGAGGCCTCACCTAGTACCATATGTCCTGCTGTGACTCTTTATACTGGACACACCTGCGGGAACACCCTGTGCTTCAGTCGGACAGGACCGACAGGAGCCACGTCTAGTCTTAAAGTCTATGACAGGTAAAGATCCAGAGGTCTTCTGCTGTTTTCAAGTTCATTAGCATGTCGGGCAAGCTAGCTTTTGTTTATTTATCGTGGTAATTCCAACTGCTGCCAGTAGATGGAGGCCAAAGTCAGTTCGTGGTATGGGAAACGCCAAAGTGGCATAAAGTAATTTTTGTTTTTTGTAAACATTTTATTAAAGAGGCTGTACCTAATTTTTACTGAAAACAGAAACTTGTTCATGTTCCTGATTCTTTGCATGTAATAAAAGTATAACCTGTGTCACTCCAGCAAGATATAATGTAAAAGCATCTGTTCAGGTGAAAATGAGACCAAAACTTTTACTCTGCATCTATTTATAGAACATTTTATCCAACAAGAGAAACAGAAAGTGTGTCGTTAGCATGCTAATGTTTGTTAGCTTTACCTGGGACGGCCGTGACGCTGTGGGCTCAGAGACTCCTGAAGAGTAATTCTAAACTCATGGAGGTTAATATTTATGATGCTGGGACTGTGTTATGAAAGTGAGAGATACATGTGACTGATGTAAAGACTTTAACATCAACTCGTTCTGTTTTTCATGTTTCAAAACAATAAAAATCAGGTGCAGGGCCTTTAAGTTCTAAAACATGAACGCCAAAGTAAAGGAACAAGAGCAAGTTTAAAGGACAAGAACTAAACAAATAAGGCGTAATATTTGTCCTTTATAATCGTCTAGTCACAATTAGTCAATTAATTGCTACCCTAAACAGAATCTAAGAATGTAATTGTTGAAAATGTGGTATTTCAGTCCATTCACAACATTTACCGACACATTTTAGCACATTCCTGATGCCTTGCCAAAACACGAGCTTATTATCATTATCCAGGAAATCCCGAAATTGTCATGTTTTGTCCGACGCTTCTGTGTAGTTACGTCAAAACCTCCCTGTTTGCTCTGGCTTTGCCCTCTTTGCTCGCCCTCTCTCTGTAATTATTGCTTTCTTTGGGGTCACGTTTCACCCACAGAATCCTCTAAAAGTGTCCAGGCCCCAGCGAGAATTGAACTCGCGACCCCTGGTTTACAAGACCAGTGCTCTTACCACTGAGCTATGAGGCCTCACCTAGTACCATTTGTCCTGCTGTGACTCTTTATACTGGACACACCTGCGGGAACACCCTGTGCTTCAGTCGGACAGGACCGACAGGAGCCACGTCTAGTCTTAAAGTCTATGACAGGTAAAGATCCAGAGGTCTTCTGCTGTTTTCAAGTTCATTAGCATGTCGGGCAAGCTAGCTTTTGTTTATTTATCGTGGTAATTCCAACTGCTGCCAGTAGATGGAGGCCAAAGTCTAGTCACAATTAGTCAATTAATTGCTACCCTAAACAGAATCTAAGAATGTAATTGTTGAAAAATGTGGTATTTCAGACCATTCACAACATTTACCGACACATTTTAGCACATTCCTGATGCCTTGCCAAAACACGAGCTTATTATTATTATCCAGGAAATCCCGAAATTGTCATGTTTTGTCCGACGCTTCTGTGTAGTTACGTCGAAACCTCCCTGTTTGCTCTGGCTTTGCCCTCTTTGCTCGCCCTCTCTCTGTAATTATTGCTTTCTTTGGAGTCACGGTTCACCCACAGAATCCTCTAAAAGTGTCCAGGCCCCAGCGAGAATTGAACTCGCGACCCCTGGTTTACAAGACCAGTGCTCTAACCACTGAGCTATGAGGCCTCACCTGGTGCTGTTTACCTGATGTGATTCTTTATACTGGACACACCTGTGGGAACACCCAGTTCTTCAGTCGGACAGGACCGACAGGAGCCACGTCTAGTCTTAAAGTCTATGACAGGTAAAGATCCAGAGGTCTCCTGCTGTTTTCAAGTTCATTAGCATGTCGGGCAAGCTAGCTTTTGTTTATTTCCCGTGGTAATTCCAACTGCTGCCAGGATTTGAACCCACAATCTCCTTATTGAGAGGCTGGAGCTCTAGCCACTCTGCCACTACGCACCTCTTCATCCAAAATACCAAGATTGTCATTTTTGTCCGACGCTTCTGTGTAGTTATGTCAAAACCTCCCTGTTTGCTCTGGCCTTGTCCTCTTTGCTCGCTCCCTCTCTGTCATTATCGATTTCTTTGGGATCACATTTCACCCACAGAATCCTCCAAAAAGTGTCCAGGCGAGAATTGAAACGTGTTGGTTTGGGTTGATACAATGATTTGTACTACAATTTTAGGAGATAAACAAGGGATTATTATGTAATTTAATTCAGAAAACATGCACTGATTAAGTTTGGGCGGTGCGATAATAACAAACCTAAACAAGGAAGGAAGCTGGAAAACCAAGAGTGAACCCACAGTGACACAGGGAGAACATGCAGACGCCACTCAGAGAGATTGTGCGATGTTTGTCTGGTCCAGGATTCGAACTCATTAGCTCCTTATTGAGAGGCAGGAGCTCTTGCCGCTCTGCCACCGATCACTTCATTGTTTAGTCTCAATTAGTCGTCAAATGAGCGTATTATCGTCATCCAGCGAATCCCGAAACACCAAGATTGTCATGTTTTGTCCAAACCTTCTGTGTAGTTATGTTAAAACCTCCCTGTTTGCTCTGGCCTTGTCCTCTTTGCTCGCCCTGTCTCTGTCATTATTGCTTTTTTCGGGGTCACGTTTCATCCACAGAATCCTCTAAAAGTGTCCAGGCCCCAGCGAGAATTGAACTCGCGACCCCTGGTTTACAAGACCAGTGCTCTAACCACTGAGCTATGAGGCCTCACCTGGTGCTGTCTGTCCTGCCGTGACCTTTTAATGAGTACACTACGGGACACGCCCATGAATACAGTACAATGTTGTGGAGATAATGAGTCACTAAACATGCCGTTCTAAGATTAGCCGGGGCATTAACACAACTGTGGCTCTGCAAATGAACCGCAAAAACTCACCTGCAGCGTGTCTGACAGGTCGGACGACTCATTTAGCTAAAGATAGTTAAAGTTCTGCTAAAATCTTTACAAATTTTACCCCAGTTTAGCTATTTATTTAGGTTTTTATTTTACTTTCTGGTTTTAAATGATGACATCACACTGGGAAATTACCATTGCAACCGCACTGTACACTGGGCCAAAACAAACACGACAAAGAAAAATACATGTGAACACCTTTATTTTGTTTAAAAGGTCAAAAAATTTGTTTCCTTCCTGTAATTTTCAACACGCTTTTCAACTTTTCTCAATAAACAGCGACCTGATTGGTGTAAAACTATAATTTATGTTTACGGGAGGTATTAATACACTTAATAAAGTCAAAATTTGAAAATAATGCACGTTGAATACAAGCTGAAAGCAACATGGGAGTAACGCCTGATGCACACTGACTCCGGTCCGGCTCCGGTTCGGGTCCCACAAGAGTTAGAAAGTGCTTAAAATCAATGCGCCCTGTCACACCGACCCCGGAGCTCTGCGGCCGCGGGTCCGGCAGCCGCGCGGGTCTGCGGAAAGAATCCGCAAGAAGTCTATTTTTGCCGGACGCCGCAGCGGTCTGGTGCGGCTTTTATGTCATTTGACGAGTGCTCTCGCGCGAAACCGCCTGAATCTACATGGCTTTCGTCAAAAACGGACCGCAGTGAACCGGAGCTGGTGTGACAGGCAATCGGCAAGTGACCCGCGCGGGTCCCGGACCGCGACCGGACTGGACTCAGTGTACACTAGGCGTTAGGGTTGTCAAAACTGTCGAAAGATCAGATAATAATCAATACTGAAACTAGATACTTTGTTCAAAGGATAAGTTTTAAAGGGCAAAGTTTGACCTTTTGTGAACAGTTTTAGGCTGATCTTGAGCTTTATCAGAAGTAGTATAAGCAGAGGCGGATTTACCATTAGGCAACAGGCCACAATTGCCTTGGGCCCCCAACCTGAAGGGGGCCCAAGGCAAAACATTTTGACCATTTGTCGCCAGTTTGGCAGTTTTGGGGAAGTTTAAAATTGTACTGTAGCAAAAATAGTCACATTTATTTCTCCAAACCACATTTCACCAAGGACTCTCTGGAAAGTAACAAAGTACAAAAGTAAAAGTGCTGTATTTAGTACATTTTGCAGATATCTGTACTTTGTTTAAGTACATTTTACAGTACATACTTTTTACTTTTACTTCACTACATTTCAGGGCGTGTATCTGTACTTTCTACTCCACTAAATTTTTGAAGGGGACTGAAAAGTAAAAGTGTATTTTCTGAAGGATTTAGATGTGTTGCAAAGACTGAAAGGTTTATTTTTTAGCACATTTATGGTGATATTTTGTGCCTTGGAGTACTTCATCTGCCGCTGAAAAGACCCCAACTGTTCATTCATTGAAAAAAAGGAAAAAGGTTTGCAAGAAAAAGTAGCAAAATTGAAAGAAAAAAGTTCGAAATTTTCCTGAAAAAGTAGCAAATTTGCAACAAAAAAGATAAATTTAAAAAACCTAAAGGGTAGAAAATTTGCAAGAAAAAAAGGAAAAGATTTGCTAGAAAAAGTAGCAAATTTGAAAGAAAAAAGTACAAAAGTTTCCCCAAAAAAGTGGCAAATGTTGCAAGAAAAAAAGGGGGGTTCAGAAAAAAGTAGCAAATTTGAAAAAAAAAAAAAAAATAAATAATTAAAACGTTTGGCAGAATAAAATTGCTAATTTGCAAGAAAAAAAAGTATAAAAAGTGGCAAATGTTGAAAGAAAAAAGGAAGGAAAAATCAGAAAAAGAAGCAAATTTGAAAAAAAAGAAAAGAAATAATTGAAACGTTTAGCGGAATAAAATCGCTAATTTGCAAGAAAAAAAGTATAAAAAGTGGCAAATGTTGCAAGAAAAAAAAAATTGCCTGGAAAAACAGGGAAAAGTTGCACACAAAAAAAGAAAAAAGTCAAAAGTGAAAAAAGTAGCACATATACAGGCAGAAAGCACCAGCCAGAAAATGACATACAGGCGTAAAATATATCCTAAAAAATAAAGTTTAAAAAAAATTCTTTATGGATACATTATAGAAAATGTCAGATTTGCAAGACTTAAGTACTTAGTCAATTGCAGGAAGTTTATTTATTATTATTATTACTTTTTCCCAGAAGACACTTAAAGCTGCCGCAGAAGCCCGTGTTTACAGCGTCTTTGTTTATCTCAGAATCCCGCTGCTTCTTTATCGTCGATTCTTTTCCGTTTGCATTAAAATCACCTCTGTTCTCTCTCCGGGAAGCTCGGGTTTATCCGGGGTTGAACTAAATGTCAGACGCTCCATCTGAACGGATTTGATTATTCTACCTTCGTGCACAGGTATTCATCATCGGAAACACTCTTAGACGTTCTGTTCTGTTCTGTTTCTCAATATTTTAAGCGAAGTGACTGCGTGATGTTGCGTGATCGACGTTTCAAACAATGGAAAAGCTGAAAATGCATCAAGAATTAACGCTTTGTGACTGGAGAGTATTTCTGTGTTTATAAAAGATAGAGTTTAGATTTGCCTGAAATGAAAAAAGCACAAAGACATTCTCCAGCAGCATCTGTTTAGCTTCGTCTTGGTAAAAATCTCAAGTTTACCGGCCTTTAACGATCGAAACAACGAATCAGTTAATAGAAAGAAATAATCGGCACACTGATCGATTATCGAAATAAATGTTAGTTGCATTTAGGGCTGGGCGATATGGCAAAATGGTCAGATCATGATTCTGATTCTATCACGATTCATGTTCAATTTGTATTTCTCTATTGCCTTTATTAGAGCTGCACATATCTAAGGATTTTTCTGACCTTTGTGATTGTGATTTATGTTTTAATAAAGACATTTTGTTGTTTGTGGAAGACATTATTGCACTTCAAAAATTGCATCTGCAATCTTTGTCATTTGCTAATTGCATCATTAAGATTGCGATTTTGTGTGTATTTGGTTTAATTGTGCAGCTCTGGCCTTTAAGAGGTAAATAAAGTCATCTGCTCAGAGGCTAAACAACAGGAGAAAAAGTGTGTTTGAACAGACAGCTGCAGTAAAACCAGTTGTGACACTGGATTTTTTAATACATTTTTTCCTTTTTATTCACGTCTGATAAAAGGAAACTATCAGCTGCTGGACGTGTTCAATACGAAAATAAAGCTGTGACCCACTTATTTACATCAAATCAAACATTCTGGGATGAATTAGAGTCAGTTTGTGCTCCAGAAGCACAAATCTGAAAATTACCCTAAAATTCAGAAACATTTAGAAACATTTAATAGGACATGGATTCCACCTGGACTTTTTTTTTTTTTTTAAACTTTGTTACAAGTCCCTAAAACTCATTCTTTGTTAAATTAGCTTCAGCTTTGAAAGAGGAATTGTCAAAACCAACAAAAGCCAAAAGTAAAAAGTGTTATTCAGGCAAAATCTACAGACACAGCTTCACTTCTTCATAGATTTAACAAAGAAAATGGTGGCGGACTTTGCAGCTTGTTTCAGTGGAATCAGAGTAAATCAGACACAAAACTCCAGAGTCTGAGCTTCACAAAGAGTCAGACAGTAGTTTGTGTCCAAAGGATCAGAAACAGCTTCAGTTTGAAACGAGGTTCATTTTAGTCACACGTTTGAGGAAAAACAGGTCGGGTTTAGATGGAGTTAAAGATGCAAACCGTCAATCACGATACCAACATTTCACAAAAATAGCAGATTGTCACAGGACGATTCCATTTTTATCACCGTATCGCTCAGTCCTAGTTGCAGCCCTAATTTCCTCAACGCTTGGACTCAGAAACATGTTATTTAAGGAGAGAAAAGTGATGAGTTCAACTGTGAGTCGACTGTGTGCTGGAGTTCATGAGTGTGAAAGCTGCAAACTGTGCCCAACGTCTCTGCATTAAAACACGACGGTTCATATATGCAAAGCTTGTGGATTGTACAGTTTTTCAAAGGAGGATTTCACGCTATTTCTGTGCACTTTCTTGTCACGGTTTCTTTGAAGGCATTAGGCGGAAATATGAAACCAACACATTAGCGCCGGGCGATACGGTGATAAAAATGAATCATCCCTGTGACAATCTGCTGTTTTTGTGAAATCATCGTGTCGTGATTGACTGTTTGTGTCTTTAATGCAGCTGTCTATTCAAACACACTTTTTCTCCTGTTGTTTAGCCTCTGAAGCCTCTGAGCAGATGACTTTATTTACCTCTTAAAGGCCAGAGCTGCACAATTAAACCAAATCCACACAAAAACACAATTTTAATGGATGTAATTAGCAAATCACAAAGACTGCAATGTTTGAAGTGCAATAATTTCTTCCACAAACAACAAAATGTGTTGCTTTGATTTGAATAAAAACTGCTCACACTGTAGTTTGGATTTGTACAAACGTGCTGAAACAAGCGACAAAAGTGCAACCAAAAATGTGTCCAAAAGTGACAAAAACGCCATGACAAACAACAACTCAATGCACCAAAACGTAACTAAAATTGACAAAAACGGGACTAAAAATGACAAAAACAAAACTGAAAATGACAAAGACGTGTTTTGTTTTCTTATCTTTCTCTCTATTTCTAATATTTTCTTCCACAAACAACAAAATGTCTTGCTTTGACTTGAATAAAAACTGCTCACACTGTAGTTTAGATTTGTACAAACATGTTCTGAAACAAGTGACAAAAGAATGACCAAAAAAGATAAAAATGCGTCCAAAAGTGACGCAACTAAAAACAACAACCGCGACTCAATGCACCGAAATGTGACTAAAAATGACAAAAACACAACAAAAACTCGACTAAAAAGAACAAAAACGCGACTAAAATGACAAAAATGCGACAAAAACTCGACTAAAAATAACAAAAATGTGACTAAAAATGACAAAAACGCGACTAAAAGTGACAAAGACATGTTTTTTCTTTATCTTTTTCTCTCTATTTCTAGAAGCGACAAAAACACGACTAAAAACAACAAACGTGACCCAACGCAGCAAAGCGCAAATAAAAGTGAGAAAAACACAACTAAAAAAGACAAAAACGCAACTAAAAGTGACAAAGACGCGTTCAAATGTGACAAACACAACTGAACACGACAAAAACACGACTAAAAGCGACAAAATTGTGTTTAAAATGTTTAATCGAACTGAATCCTATTATCAAAACATAAATCTCAAATCTAATCACAGTCGCACTGGTCAGAAAAATCACAGTTAGATATTTTTCCTAAACGGTGCAGCTCGATTAAAGACTACAGAAAAATACAAAGTGAACATGAATCGTGATCACATCGAAATCATGCTCTGGCCCCAAGAAAATCATGACAATCATATTTTTTTCCTGATCACAGAGCCCTACAACACTTGGATGTTGTGTGACCCGGATCCTGTGACCGTTGAGTGCGGCACTGCTAGCGTTAGCGGCGCCGTCACATGCGTTTACTTTATTTTAGAAGCGGGACGTTTTCTGCCCGAAGACGAAGATTCAAGTTTCAGAACCAGAGACGAGATGAAACAAAAAAGACTGGAAGAGGGTTTTTGAGTGACGCAAGCGCACTGATCATCTTTACATCGCTTTTATTGTGGGTTATTTGAGATTAAAGGTGCAGTGTGCAACTTTTCTGGTCATGGAGTCGTCAGGAATGTGTCGCAGTATGGCATTAAACATAGCCAGGTTTAAATTAAGTTTTACCCAGTGCTGTAGTCCAGTGGTTCTCAAACTTTTTCAGTCACAAGCCCAAAAATAACAATAGTTCACATTTGCGACCCCCAAACACAAAAAATAGCTGACACAACGTGATAAATTAGCCTTATATCTAATGTTTGATTTTATTTTGAGAATATAGACCTAGAAAAATGACTTTGATCGGCGACAAATAGGAATCTACATTCACTGCATTTGAAGGTGTCAGGCCTTGTTTAAGACTATTGTATACATTTTTCTCCATCATCTGGGGGCCCCCGGAAATCATTTCGCGACCCGCTTTGGGGTCCCGACCCCCAGTTTGAGAACCGCTGTTGTAGTCTACATTTTTCTAGAGGGTATACTATGATTTTTCAAACACGTGGTGCAAGACAAATAAATACATGCAGACACACACACACAGTTTTATGTGTAATAAATCACTGGTTGGTCATAATGTGGTTTTATTTTATGTTCAGTGGCCCCTCAGTCTTAACCCCAAGCCCCTCAGTTTTGCTGCACAGGCCCTGCACTCCTCACGTAGTTTCCCTTCTTCCCTTCCCTTCCTCCAAAACTGTCAGACTGCAAGCGGTGTTTCCAGGACAGCTAGAAGCTATATTTATTTTGTATGTTTATAACATTTTGTCTTTTGCAAGAACAAGTTTGACTTCACTGCGGCTCCTCCGGGCGTCGGCTGCATTTGCATCTTTTGCCCTTTCATATTCACTGTTTTGTCTCCTTTCTCTGCAAATATATGGCCGATGATTAACGTCAAATAAATAACGTTTTGTAGCTTGAGACCAGCAAAACAAGACTTAGTGGCCATTTCCCCCAGTGAGCCTGATCCGGCCGTGCTGCTGTCCGAGTCTGCTCCTAAACCCAGTTTGTAGCTCGGCTGATGTGCTGAGTTTGGCTTCAAAATCTCAAACTATGTCGGGCTTTTCAGACGCCTCCTGGACAAACCCTGACAAAAATGACAATAAACGATGTCCATAGACTTGTGGATTCCCTCTGCGCCCTTGTTAAAACGAGAAAAAGGATTTAAATTGTACATTTCCGGTTACATCCACAACTATGAGAGTAAGTAGGCTATGCTAATGAGCAGAGCTAGCTCTGCTGACGTGGTCATATGCAACACAACAGTATCTAACCTTCATTAATAACCCGTTCTCACGGGTCAAACCAGGACTAAACCTCAGGACTAAAGGTTTAACTGAAGATTTAAACTAGAAGTTAATTCATTCAAATTGAATTGAAAATTGAATTGAAATGAACTAGGACTAACTCTGGGACCAAACTAGGACTAAACTAGGTCTAATGGAAGATTTGACCAGAATTTAAC
This sequence comes from Rhinogobius similis, assembly GCA_019453435.1. Taxonomy (NCBI): domain Eukaryota; kingdom Metazoa; phylum Chordata; class Actinopteri; order Gobiiformes; family Gobiidae; genus Rhinogobius; species Rhinogobius similis. The sequence goes on along the minus strand of CM033620.1, from coordinate 10,646,245 downwards.
AAGGACTAACACTGGGACCAAACCAGGACTGGGACCAGATCAGGACCAGGGCCGCACCAGGACCAGGACCGCACCAGGACCACACCAGGACCAGGACTGGACCAGGACCACACCAGGACCAGGACCGCACCAGGACCACACCAGGACCAGGACCGCACCAGGACCAGGACTGGACCAGGACCAGGACAGGACCAGGACCAGGACCACACCAGGACCACACCAGGACCATGACCACTTCAGGACCAGGACCGCACCAGGACCAGGACCGCACCAGGACCAGGACCGCACCAGAACCAGGACCACACCAGGACCATGACCACTTCAGGACCGCACCAGGACCAGGACCACACCAGGACCAGGACTGCACCAGGACAGGACCAGGCCCACACCAGGACGGGACAGGCCCGCACCTGCCCGCAGCAGGTCTGAACAGTGGGCTGTTCGTTGAATGTTTAATGTGGAGCTCACAGCTGTGTCAGACTCGGGCCTCAGACTCGTCTCATGTTTGCAGCAGATGGTCGGCTGAAGTCCGGGTTCCAGACCGGGTCCAGATCTGGGTTACAGCGGCTCGCTCTTGTGCTCTTTATGTGTAAGAGGCATAAAATGTGGTGCGCAGCAGGAAGAGCCGACAAATATAGACGGCACGCTGCGGTTCGCCCTGTTTCCTGTTGATCTGGGGACAGTCACTGGGCTATTTTGGCCTGTTTGCTCAGAAACACTTAAATGTTGTCTGGGTTTTAGCTCAAACTGCTGATTGTAGGCCCACTTTAGACATACGTGCATAGAAAGCCTTTGGGGAAATGTTTGAATAAACTAAAAACAGCTGAATTGTGTCAAATAGTGGCATTGTTCAGATTGAGATGATGTGTAAAAAAGTGTTATTGTTGTGTCACAAAGTTTCTGTGCAGCCCTAATGAGACAGTCATATAGTATTTTTGCAAACTTTGAATATCAAGTACAAAAACTGATAAATGAATGATTTTAAAATACTGAAGATATTGATTTTTGGATCACTTACAGTGCTGGGATGACATCAATAATATTTTATACAAATGGGGGGCAGCTAAAATAAATATTGTTAAAATGATGATTTTTGTTGTAATACGGCAAGTTCTTGGGTCGAGTCACTGATAGAAATGACCAGGTTGAAATTTTGTACATTTATATATTGAAAATGTCATGCCAAAGTTAAATGTAATCAATATGAACATCTTGCTCTTATTCCTTCTGTGACATCATCACGTTATAGAGTCTGAAAGACAACAATACGTTATAATTTCTGATCAATTAAACCTAAAATGTTTCCACAGTATTACCTCTACTGTTATGACTCAAGTACACGCTTTGTACTTATGTATATTTTGTATTTACATTTATTGATAATTTATTTATTGAGTCTTTTTTTTATTATTTAATGCAACAAAACTGAAAAACAGAACTCGACACAGAGAGCAGAGCTGTAGTCGACTAAAGACCAGCCCCATCGACCGATTAGTCATTCTAAAAGGGGGTGTGGCAAAATTATATATTTTTACAGAAAAGCACAGTGTATTTATACGTTAAGACTCCAAAATCTTCAGCAAACTCACTTCATATCCTCTTGTTTTTGTCATATAAATAATTTTAGTATAATTTAGTATAAATAAAATGATTAGTCGACTAATAAAATCTTTTTGACTAAGATACCATCAGCCGACAAAAGGACTACAGCCCTAACAGTTCATTTCACATTTAGTCCAAAGTCTGGAAAACATCTGAATCTTACATCTGATAGTAGAAAGGGTTTCAGTCATCCGGACGGTGTTTGAAGATCGAGACGTTTCGACTTTTATCCAGAAGTCATTGTCAATCAGAGAGCTGGTCTGGGAACTCAGGCTTATATGACACTCTAAGTAGTGGGAGTCCTGCCCACAGGGAGGAGTCACTAAACGCCTGCCTTCGTTAGGAAAATTGTTTGTTTGTCACCTGAAACTTGATAATTGGCCTGACTTTGTTAGTTTAATAGTTGGCCCTACACAGTTTCACCTGTGGCTAAGATCTATTATTGTCTTAGATCTATTGTTCTATTGATAGCTGGCTGTTGCTCCCTCCTCACTGCTGATGATTGATGCTGATTGATTTGGACCAGGGTGTTAGGAGGCCGTCATGACATACATCTTATACTTTATACTTTCATGTATGCATTTTATTCTATTTATTGTAAAATTTCCATCATGTTATTTCATTTAATCCGCTGCTGACTTCATGATGAATATAACAAATGTGGGTCACAAATTGACACTCATTAGATGAACGGCTCTTGAACGTTCACAAATCTAAAAGCTGGTCTCTTGAAATGAAACCCCCCTTTTCTGAGAAACACCACCGAGAAAATGACAGGAAGGAAATGAAAGCAGATGGAGCTCAGCGTGTGTCCAGCCCCGTGGCGTTAGATTCCTGCTCAAATGGATCTGACGCTGATGTTGTTAATGCTCTGACTGGCTTTTGGCGCTCACGTCGACGCTTTCTTACACTTTTAAACTGATTCTCCTTATTAAGTATTAGTGTTAACTGAACTGAAACTGTTAAAGGACACGTATTATGCAAAATGTACCCTTTTTGAGCCTTTATAACCGTTCTAACGTTGTTTTTCACAATTATATTTAGCGTAATTCACACTTGTTTCAGTAATCCTGTTTACGAGGTCCTCTTCTCATTTCATATTTCTCAGATTTGTGATGTCAAAGGTAGAGCTCTGGAGGTCTGAGCTGTTTTGAGCAGACGCTGGGCATTTCCGACTCAAATCACCTTCATTAAAACTGTGAGCTAACATTAGCATGTGTGGTAAGCTAGCTTTTGTTTATTTCCCCATGGCAATGTCCTGTCCTGCCAGCAGATGGAGCAAATCCTGATGAGGGAACGCCTGACAGAGAGAAAGTCATCAAAACACTGAAATATGAACTGACAAAGTAATAAAAGAATCAAGCTTTGGTCGCTTAAAGTTTATAGTTTGCTTTTAGTCACGTTTTTGACACTTTTTTGTCACTTTTAGTTCAGCTTTTGTCGCTTCTAATTGTTTTTAGTTGCACTTTTGTCACTTTCAGTTGCACTTTTGTCACTTTCAGTTGCACTTTTGTCACTTTCAGTTGCGCTTTTGTCACTTTCAGTTGCGCTTTTGTCGCTTGCAGTTGCGCTTTTGTCGCTTTCAGTTGCGCTTTTGTCTCTTTTAGATATTTTTTAGTCCCGTTTTTGGCGCTTTTAGACACATCTTTGGTGCTTATTGGTGCTTTTGGTCGTGTCTTGTCACGTTTCGTCACTTTCAGTGGCGTTTTTGACGCTTTTCGTTGTGTTTTGTTGCGTTTTGTCACTCTCAGTTGCATTTTGTCAACTCTTTTGTTGCAGGATATGTTTGAACAAATCTAAACTACAGGGTTAGCAGTTTTTATTTAGAATGAAACAGGTTATTTCGTTGTTTGTGGGGAAAATGATTGCGCTTCAAAAATTGCAGCTTTTGTAATTTGCTAATTGCGTCCGTTGCCATTTCGATTGATTGTGCAGCTCTTGTCATTCACACAAAGTAGTTTCCTTTTCATTTATGGAGACATTTTCTGTGACAATAAATAGACTTGACAGATGTATCCACACTCTGACCTTTCCTTGACCGCAGCTCTCCTCAGATACCTCACCAACGGCCTCACGTCTCTGGAGCGCTTCCCCATCAGTTTCAAGACACAGTTCTCGGGGCACTGCTTCCATCACGTGGTTCTCGGCGTCTACTGCAACGGCCGGTACGGTTCTCTGGGCATGAGCCGCCGACAGGACCTCATGGACAAGCCGCTGAGCTTCAGGACGCTCGGCGACCTCGTGGGGGAGTTCGAGAGCTCCTACAAACGATACCAGCACACAATCAAGAAGGTGAAGGGCGCGCCGAGCCGCATCGTCGTTGTTAGAGTTTAAGAGGGTTTAGAATGCAAACACGCCATCGACAAAGTGAAGAAGTAAACGCCACCTTGAACACAAAGACTATAACAACGAACGCTCTGAACCAGATTAGAAAAAACACAAATATGATATAATTGGATAACAATATTCACCTTATTCTGCCCACTTTTGCCTCTTTTTATGTCTATGATACCAGCACACGATCAAGAAGGTGAAGAGTGCACCGAACCACATTGTCGTTGTTAGTTTAAGAGGGTTTAAAATGCAAACACGCCATCGACAAAGTGAAGAAGAAGTAGACAACACCTCGAAGGCAAACTATAACAACCACCGCACTGAACCAAATTAGAAAAAACACAAATATTGACATAATTGGATAACTGTATTCACCTTATTCTGCCCACTTTTGCGTCTTTTTATGTCTATGATCCTCACTCTTGTAGTAAAGGGACGTCCACTTTGAAGGTAACGGCCAACGAGGGAAAAGTCTCTCGCTAAAACATTAAACATTATGTAAAGTAGATTGCTTTGCCTCAGTAAGTAATAAAGTCATAAAAGCACCTGCCCCAGAGCAGAATCTACAAAAGTCCTAGTCTGTGCAAACGCAGCAAAAGGGGATCTGAACTAGAAAACGTACCAGGAACTGAGAACGGTTCCTACACTGGCACGTTGGGGAAAGGTACCTTTTGTTTATTTCCCCACAGTAATTGCCACAACACAAATCCTGACGAGGGAATGCCTGACAGAGAGAGCCGTGTGTGGTTTCAGTACGCACATTATTTATAGTTCTAGGTTCATTTTTAAAAGTCGATAAAAGCAAATAATGCAGTGTATGACTTTAAGAATGCATCCTTGAAAATATATAAACATAAAAAAAAATCCAGATTTATTTATTATTATTATTTATTTATTCCGTGTTGTCCTCTGCTCCAGGTGAAGATCGGGCTGTACGTCCCTCACGACCCTCACGTGTTTCAGCCCATCGAGTGGAAACACCTGGTGCTGAACGCCGCTCGACTCGGAGCCCTGGAGATGAAGAAGGAGCTGGAGAAGCACGGGCGAGACATGAGGATGAAGGTGAATTAAAACACACCAGAGGAACGTTAAAAACACACCAGGAGAACGTTAAAAACACACCAGGAGAACGTTAAAAACACAACACACCAGGAGAACGTTAAAAACACACCAGGAGAACGTTAAAAACACACCAGGAGAACATTAAAAACACACCAGAGGAATGTCAAAAACACACCAGAGGAATGTCAAAAACACACCAGAGGAACGTTAAAAACACAGCAGGAGAACAGAAAACACAGCAGAGGAACATTAAACACACCAGAGGAACATAAAACACACCAGAGGAACATAAAACACACCAGAGGAACATAAAACACACCAGAGGAACGTTAAAAACACACCAGGAGAACGTTAAAAGCACAGCAGGAGAACATTAAAAACACATCAGAGGAACAGAAAAACACACCAGAGGAACAGAAAAACACACCAGAGGAACATAAAACACACCAGGAGAACATAAAACACACCAGAAGAACATAAAACACACCAGAGGAACATAAAACACACCAGGAGAACATAAAACACACCAGAGGAACGTTAAAAACACACCAGGAGAACATAAAACACACCAGAAGAACATAAAACACACCAGGAGAACATTAAAAACACACCAGAGGAACGTTAAAAACACACCAGAGGAACATAAAACACACCAGGAGAACATTAAAAACACACCAGAAGAACATAAAACACACCAGAGGAACATAAAACACACCAGAGGAACATAAAACACACCAGAGGAACATAAAACACACCAGGAGAACATAAAAACATGAGGATGAAGGTCACATACACATCATAAAAACACACTGTGGCTACAATCAATGATTATTCGATTAGTAGTGATTATTGTTTCAATTAATCAATTAGTTGTTTAGAAAATAAATCCTCTGAATATGAGATTTTTACTCCATTTTATCCAGATAAAGCTGAAGTGAAGCTGTTTTAGGACGTCCTGATGGAGAATATTTATTTTATTATTATTTCATTATAAACGTGTCACTTTAGTGTGACTCCTGCTCTGTTTGAGGCTCGTGGCCTGTTTGCAGTCTGTGAATGGACCAGATGACCATTATTTAATTACATAATTAGTTTGCATAACTATTTACATAATCGAATAGTTGCGATTAATCAGTTAACAAGCTGCAGTCCTAAAACACCAGAAGAACATTAAAAACACAAGGATGAAGCGACGGTCATGTGACGCTTCCCAATCTGCAGCTCCAGGGCTGGGTCTGGTTTGAGGTCGAGGTCAGACAAATTAAAATGTAAAAACTCCACAACATTTGGACAAAGGGATGAAAATGACTTTGTGTCGGTGGATTCTCTGATATGATTCATGACTGCTGATTACTCCTAAAAGTCATCTTTGCTAACATTCATCTTGTCTTCAGTTATGAAAGATACATCTTGATTTCTTCTAGTTAAACAACTTACATGTTTCGGCTGCCATCTGCAGAGTAATCATGTTACTACTATAATTACTTTATTTGAAATTAGATTACTGATTACTGTACGTTTGAGAAGTTTGAGAAAAAAGGAAACATTCAGCTCAGGATCCACTTATGAAAAGCATGAAATGTTCTCACTAAACAAACTTTGTGTTTCAAATAAACTGCAGCAGTCGACACAGACGTCCTCCTTGAACCGAGCCGTGTTTGTTTTGGTTCACGGCTGATCTGTGTCTGTCGCCAAAACAACAAGCACGTGCTTCTGTCTGTGTTTTTACTGTTTTGTAACACTATAAACTCTATGGATTACACACATTTTACCTGGAAAAAGTAACTAAAGGTTTCTTGGCTCAGTAACTCTAATCTAATTTTTCTGTTTAAAATTATAACATGTTAAAATGCGTTCCTAAAAAATAAAACATTTATCCCTTACTTTGTAAATCCTGACAGTGCAGCTCTGTTGGCGACCTCTAAACGGCTCTTTCTGAAATTTCATGCGTCCATGTGCGGCTTGAAGGTCAGATTGACAAAAATCTAGGTCTGGGTGACAAAAATCAAATCACGAGCTGGTCCCTGTGACAATCTGCTGTTTTTGTGAAATCGTCGTATCATGATTCTCTGTTTGTGTCTTTAACGCAGCTGTCTGTTCAAACACACTTTTTCTCCTGTTGTTTAGCCTCTGAAGCCTCTGAGCAGATGACTTTATTTACCTCTTAAAGACCAGGGCTGCACAATTCAACCAAATCCAAACAAAAACACAATTTTAATGGATGCAATTAATAAATCGCAAAGACTGCAATGTTTGAAGTGCAATAATTTCACACAGACAACATAATGTCTCGCTTTGATTTTAATAAAAACTGCTGACACTGTAGTTTGGATTTGTGCAAGCAAGTTCTGAAACAAGGGACAAAAGTGCGACCAAAAATGATAAAAATGTGTTCAAAAGCGACAAAAACGTGCCAACAAACACCAAGCGCGACTCAATGCACCAACTAAAAGCAACAAAAGCATGACTAAAAACGACAAAGATGTGTTTAATATGACAAAAATGAGACTAAAGACAAGACTAAAAATGACAAAAATTAGACATAAAATCAATGAAGACGCAACTAAAAGTGAGAAAGGCATGTTTTTTTTTTTCTAATAATTTCTTCCACAAACAACAAAATGTCTTGCTTTGATTTGAATAAAAACTGCTCACACTGTAGTTTGGATTTGTACAAACATGGTCTGAAACAAGCGACAAAAGAATGACCAAAAGCAATAAAAATGTGTTCAAAAGTGTCAAAAACGTGCCTACAAAGAACAAACATGACTAACTGCACCAAAAAGCAACAAAAACGACTAAAAACGATAAATACGTGACTAAAAGACACGTTTAAATATGACAAACAAAACTAAACGTGACAAAAACACGACTAAAAGCAACAAAAATGTGAATTTGAACAGAATCCTATTATTAAAACTTAAATCATAATGTAATCACAATCGCACTGGTCAGAAAAATCACAATTAGATATTTTTCCTAAATAGTGCAGCTCTATTAAAGGCAACAGAAAAATACAAAGTGAACATGAATCGTGATCAAATCAAAATCATGATCTGGCCCCAATAAAATCGTGCTAATCTTTTTTTGCCGTATCGCCCGGCCCTACTTTCACATCTCCAAACATGGCTGATAAAACAGTCTAATCTAAACATTCTCCTCGACTGTAGCGTCCGTGCAGCGCTGTTCAGTCACCGCTCAGTGTTTGGCTCGACACTGTTTAGACGATGAGATCACGTTCACAGACGAGCCGCCGAAGACACCTCCAGGAGCAAACCGAGGTCGTCCACACGCTCAGGCGAGGGAAACAGACACCGACACGTCCACAAAGAGGAACGACCTTCAGCTGAGAGAGAAACAGCTACTGCCACTGTTTCTGCTTCCTGTTTAAGTCACCACAGAACAGAGATAAAGGAAGTGAAATAAACCCGATGAAAAAGCACGGAACATATTCTGCAAAATCAACCTTTAAAGGACACACATTCAGCTACAGTGACCTTTTTGAGTTTTTAACCATGTTCTAATAATGTTACGTCATCAAAAACACACCTTAAGTAGCATTCAGCTGCATTCACACTGTTTTGAGGAACGTTCATTAGAAAATCCTCTCCCTTCGAGCGTCAAACACACTTCCTGCTGAACTCCTTCTATCCAGGACATATTTTCAGATTATCTACATAATTTATCTCTGCTGTTTTTAGTCCTTAAATCATGGCTAAACTTGTTCTGAGCATTTCTGCCTCTAAACACGATCACTGCTGCAGGAAATCAAATCATAACGTCTTTTCAGTGCTAACTTCACTAGATTGTATGTAGCACTGGCGCCATTTGCTAGCTGGATGCACTCAGTAAGTGTCATTTCATACTGGCTGATAACACAGGCCATAGAATGAATAAGAAACTTTAATACACTCTAGAGCATGTTTAAAGGCTAATAACAATATGAAAAATGCTGAATATCTTTTTCCTTTAAAGTTACTACAGAGATAAATGTTAAAAATAAAATAAAAAAAATAAAGTTAAAAAAAAAAAAGATGAAAAAGCATGGAACATATTTTGCTAAATCAACCTTTAAAGGACACACATTCTGCTACAGTGACTTTGTTGAGTTTTTAACCCTGTTCTAACAATGCTCTTCATCAAAAACTGTTGCACTTAGCTTCATTCAGTGCTCTTTTGATGAACCCTGGTTACCAAAAACATTGTGATTAACAATAATATCACGATAATAATCGAAATAGCTGACAGTCTAAAAATGATATACATATTAATCAAGGGATGCACATTTTATATTTTTACTTTAACCGATAGTTGGAGCCCTTCGCGGTCAATAATCGTTAACCTGTTTTGTTAACTTAGCGCTTTTTTGTTGTACTTTTTGTTACTGAACGATTTGTTTTAGACGTCGGTGCATCACGAGAGCAAACACAGAGCAGCGCGACAGAAACAGGTTTAAACAGAGCACAACAGACTGAATGAAAGCTCCAATAAACACTGTTTTGATGCACTGCTGTAGTAAAACAATGAAAAGTCGCTAACATTAGCCGCTTACCTTTAGCTTATGCAGGTAAAAGATCAATAGTTTTCCATCTGAGGCAAAAAGCTGTCTGTTTTCTCACCAACATGAAAGTTAAATAAACCATGTCAGATCAATATGAGTTCATAAATACTGCAGTGTCTCAGGTTTGCTCCGTCTTTATGAGATAAATCCACTATTTTGAAGTCATCAGCACTTGTTTTCACTTAGATTCGTTACAATCGCATGAACTGCTCTCCCGGGCGCCCTCTGGTGGTGCACTCATGTATTACAGCCTAGTAAACAAGGCAGAAAATGAAACCGGGCAGGAGCTCTTCAGCGTTTAGTCACAGTTAATCGGTTAAACATGAACCACCTGTATTGCACAAAGTGAAAGTGAAGTGAAAACAACTCTGATCTGGAAGAGAATAAAGATTATAAGAGTCTTTTTCTGCACGTTGTGGTGGACGATTCTCTTTTCAAGCAATTATTACACAATTGTCTACCTTTTTTTATTGCGATAAACAATATTAAAGCAGAACTAAGTAACATTTTTACCTTATTAAACGTCTTTTTAAGTCCGTGTGGTTGTTGTAAATGTATGTTTGTCTGTCTCTGGGCAGAAAACCAGCTGCAACTTTCCTGACATCGACCCAACTCTCCTGAGAAACACCGGCTCTTTTTTATATTTGGAGACATGAAATGGTTTTGTATGTGATTGAAGTTCCTTATTTTAATAAAAAGGAAGGGGGAAAAAGGAAAAAAAAAAGAAGAAAAAAAGCTTTTGCCGTCATTTTTCTGGAGTGTACGTTCACAAGAGACCTGCAGGGGGAGCTCTGTCGCTGAAGTTACTGAGTTCTGCTTTAAAGTATTTATTGTCCCATCTCTAAAAACTGTCTACTGTTCTTTTAAACTCCAAGTTGTATTTAGAGTGTAGAGTAATTTGTATTCGACATTTATTCAGAAATTCCAGTTTATTAATAAGAAAACTGTTAAAAGTGTAGTCTTTTCAGAGTCGTGTCCATTTGTTGACGACGTAGTACGTGATAAAAGCTGGTGTGGGAAATATTCAAGTCTTTTTCAGTTGCTTCTGTAGTGCTCTGTTCCCTATATTTTCCCTCCAGACTGAGATGGGAATTCCCTTCTTCTTCCCTAATGCAATTCCCACTGTCGGGAACAATTTGGGTCACGAGTCGCGAAGAATGCGGGAGTTTGTAGGTCACCGGTTCAACTCGAGACGATCCGTGACGAGGCGCACTGCGGATTCACGAATTCATTTACGTTCCTCCCGCGCTGCAGAACAAACGACGCAGAGGGCCGACGACAGACGCGAGGTTTAACGTTACACCAAGGGTATCCAGCGGAACAACTGTCAGGACTCCAGAGGGTCGACTCGAGTGCTGCGATGATGAATTAAGCCTTTTGTTGTTCCAGACGCAAACATTTCCCTCAACGGACTTTTATGAACGGCTTTGAGGAGTTGTGTTTGGAGTGATTATGTGTCCGAGTGTGTTAAAGGGCCTCTGACAGGGCGGAGTACTCAAAAAAAATGAGTTTTACTTCCTGGTTGTAAATGATGACATCGCACTAGGAAATCACCATAGCAACCACACTGTGCACTGGGCCAAATTCATCTAATATCACAGATTTGTTTTAGTTTGACATAAAAATACTTTTCATGTAAAAGAGGCCGACACAGTCTCTACATTTAAGACCAGGCTCAAAACGTTCCTCTTTGAAATAGCTTATGGTCAGGCCAGTTAGGAACAGAAATAAAAACCTACAGTTTTAGCTACGCTGCCCTTGGAGCAATTCTGCTGGGGGAAGTATGGCAGCTTGAACACTATCCTCTGGTTCTTCCTACTTTACCTATCAACAATATTTAATATTACTTCAACTGTAGTCTGTTCATTGCTGTTCACATGTTTCTCTTTCTCTCCACTTCCCCCGGGGAGTGGAGACTGTTTCAGGCACTGCGGCGGCTGCTCCAGTGACGACCCCCCCACCCCCACCTGTCTGGACGATCTATGCGCCACCCGCCTGGACAGCTGGATTAGCCACACCTCGTCTGCCTGGACGAACTCCTTCTACTTTAGATGAACTGTTCCTCATCTCCTGCTGGAGGGATCTCTCTACACTGGTGGACTGCTCCTCGTCCGCCTGGAGGAACTCTTTAAAGCCACCTCCCTCTTGAGTGGTTCTGGCTCCACAGTCCAAGTGGATGCGTCAGTCCTAGTTCATCTGCAGCCTGTCCGTCCGTGGGAGTAGGATCTCTCCTTCACTGTGGTTCTCCCCGAGGTTTCTACTTTTTCCCATGGGGTTTTGTAGTTTTTCCTCGCCGCGAAGGAGGGTCAAAGGACAGGGGCATTCTGGGACAGTTATCTGAACTGCTTTTACCTGTGGCCCATCGAGGCAACTGTTGTTGTGATTTTGGGCATTATAAAAATAAATTGATTTGATTTGATTTGAATTGACTTTTATTTTGTTTGGTAAAAAAAAAAAAGTCTATTTTGTGTAAATTCTGCATAACCTTCCTTAGTCTCCACAGTGTGATGTCATCAGTCTGTTTACTTCCTGTAACTTTCTACAGATTTTTCAACTTTTCTCAATCGCAAACGGCAGCTTGATTGGTGTAAAACTATGATATATATTTACATCAGGTATTAATGCACTGAATAAAGTCTAAATTAGAAAATCATGAAAACCTGCTATATGCACTTTAAAGATGTCTATATGAAGGTTCTCATGATATGCTAATTATGACTTAGTTTGGTGGAAGGGCACCTGTGCTAAATATTTATCATAGTTTTAAAGTTGCAGTTTGTGAAGGAATGTTGAAAATTACAGGAAGTCAGAATCCCTCTGTGATACACAATTAAACAGCTAGACAATAAGGCCATAAAAACCAAAATATCTTTGAAAGATTCAATATACAATATTAGAATATTAGGAAATATCCACCTGTCGTGAGTCGCCCCCAGTGGCCGCTTTCGGCTGACAGGGACTGACAGGGACTGACAGGCTACGGCTTTCACAAGTTCAAAATGCTTTTGTTTGCTTAAAAACACCTTTTTAATCTTTAGCTTTGCGCCGCTCGGCTCCTGATTGGTCAGAGCGCTCACTGACCAAAGGTTTTAATGGTCATTTATACAAAATGGTTGCAAGATTATCAGAAAACAAAGACGACCAAACAAAATAAGTGACCCAGCCCCCAAAAAGTATGCAACAATTGAATCCGTGTGCGACGCTGAAGATAAGTGTTAATGAGCTCAGTATATATTTAATTAAATTAATGTTCAACATAATGACTTTGAAATATTAACAGTTTATATTTTAGTCATTACTGGGTCAATTAACATAAAACCCACCTGAAAAAGGCTTGAAAATCACTTCTTTTATGCCGTAAAAGTAGAGCTGGGTGATTTGTCCAAATGCATTTTGTTGTTTTTGCACACTTTGGACGATTACAATTTTAATAAGTGAGGGCTTATATGTATTTAGTTATCTAGTGCTATAGTGCACATTGATTTAGTACGCAATCAATTCTTTTACTTCTTTTACATCTTTTTAACATACCATTTGTTTGCATTATTTTCATCTTAATTCAGTAGCTTTTGTCTTCTGTAAATCCTCTATAGACCTGAACCCACAGATTAACTCTCCTGCGCTCTGCATAAACTCTATTCAGTCAGGACAAATAAACACTAAACAGCGTTTAAGTTTGTGTGGGCGTCGCCATGGTTACACCGGGGGCAAAAGGGGGCGGAGCAGGCAGAGGAGACGAGCCACGAGCTGTGACTTTAGCGTCCGGTCACCTCTACCTTCACATCGGACCACAGACAGACGTCACGTTTGAGTTTTTCTCGTGAGTTCAGTATTTTTTGTGTTTAATGCTGTGCCTCAGTTTCCCGTCTGCGCCTTCGGTCTGAACGTGGAGTCGTTTTCCTCTCAGCGTGACTCCGGCCTTAATGATCACTTGTGCCTGAAAGCGCCCACACAAAGGAACTCTGAAGAGCCAAATCTGCAGCTCCACAAACGATCACAGACACAGCGGCCACCTCCTCCAAACGCACGGCAAACACACGCTTTTTCTGCGGAGCATTTACTGTATTTACCACAGTGTTCCATTTCCAAACTATATTTTCTGCTCATGGAAGAATTAGTGTAATTTGCGCTGAACGGTAATACTGTGGCTTTAAAAAATGGCACTGAAACAAGCCAGGTCTAAATTAAATCATCTAATCCGGTTTAATCCAGGACTGAACTAGACCAGGACTAGACCAGGACTAGACCAGGACTAGACCAGGACTAGACCAGGACTAGACCAGGTTCAACCCAAGTCTAAATGAAGACAAACTCAGGTCTAAACTTGGACTGGACCAGGTCTTAAAGCAGAACTTCAGCGACAGAGCTCCCCCTGCAGCTCACTTGTGAAAATACACTGCTGTTTTTTTGTTTTTTTCTTTTGCGTCTTTTCTTCTTCTTCTTTATTGAAATAAGGAAAAACAATCTCATACAAAAACATTTCTCGTTGCCAAATATAAAAAAGAGTCAGGTTTCTCTGTTGTCTCCGGTCGATGTTGCGGCTGGTTTTCCGCGCAGAGACAGCAGGGGGCGACGACGGGCTTCAGACGCCCGATAAGACAAATATAAACGCCACACCGACTTTCAAAGATGTTTAACAAGGTCAAAACGTAGTCCCATTATGGCACTTTTTGTTACTTTCAGTTGCATTTTTGTCACTTTTTGTTGCGCTTTAGTCCCATTAGGTCACTTGTTGGTCATGTGTTTTTGACGCTTTAAGTCCCGTTTTTGTCTCTTTTTTTTGCACTTGTAGTTGCATTTTTGTCACTTTTAGTCACATTTTGTCACAGTGTGTCTCTTTTTGTCACTTTTAGTTTGATTTTTGTTGCTTTTAGTCAAATTTAGCTTTTCGGTGCTTTTATTTGCAGGCTTGTCGCTTTGTGTCACTTGTAGTTGCTTTTTTTTTTCTCAATTTAGACGTGTTTTAGTCGCTTGAGCCTCATGCTTGTCACTATTAGACACGTTTTTGTCGCACATTTGTTGCTTTTTGTCGCATTTTGTTGCTTTTTGTCACTTGTACTTGTGCTTTCTCACTTTTAGTTTCGTTTTGGTCATATGTTTGTCACTTTTAGACACGTTTATGTCACTTTTAGTCACATTTTGTCAAAATGTGTCATTCGTTGTCACTTTTAGTTGAATTTTTGTCACTTAGTCACATTTTGCTGCTTTTGTCACTTTTAGTTGCATTGTTGTCACTTTAAGTCACGTGTTTATCGCTCATTTCAGAACATGTTTTAACAAATCTAAAGTACAGGGTTAGCGTTTTTTTTATGCAGAATAAAACATTTAGTTGTTTGGAGGAAATGACTGCAGTCTCTGCGATTTGCTAACTGCATCCATTTAAACTGGGATTTCAATTTGATTTGCGCCGCCCTGGTGTTTTATTGAGTGAAGTTTGAGTCTTGGCCCTGAAGCGGCGTTAGCTTAAGTGCTAGCGTCACACTGCCATGTTGAGAACCTGAGGGAGTGAAGTGAACAGACAAACAGCGTCTGTCTGAGAGCTCACGGTTTTAAATGAAACGGATCCAAGATGACTTCCGCACAGATGTTCAACTGTAGCTTCAGGAAAACTTCACTTAATGTGGCGTTTTACTGAGCCTCGCCCTCAAACACTAAGACAATTAAACATGCGACAAACTCAGAAACTCACTTTTATAATGAACATTTCTGATCACTTTTAAAGGATATTTTTACCAGGCGGAAATTAAGACTATGCAAAGCTAAACCTGATCTTACTGCTTTCTGAAAACAGCCCAAGAACCCAAGCAACCAAGTCCTAAGGGCAGTGAACCAGAACTAAACTAGTTCTAAACCTGGACCGAGTATCAAACCAAAGCATAAATTCAGACATACATTCTCAAACTTTTCAATGTTTTGTATTTGTCTTGCTACTGTCAAAAAACATACGTATACATATATATTTATTTGGGATATGAAAAAAGTTACAAATGGTCATACTGCACAATTGCTCTTGTATTTCCATTTTTACTCGTGAGTTTGTTCAAAAAGACAAATCTGACGAGGGCAAACCTGGGCATTTATGGAAAAAACTTTGGACTAAACCAACTGGATCGAGTCTAAATCAGACCTAAACCAGTTCAGGTCTAAGGCCGTGTTTCCCAACCAGCGGTACGGGGACCACAAGGGGTACGTGAGCAATTACCAGGGGTCACTTAGAATGGTT
The DNA here is from genome assembly GCA_019453435.1 of Rhinogobius similis. Lineage (NCBI taxonomy): Eukaryota > Metazoa > Chordata > Actinopteri > Gobiiformes > Gobiidae > Rhinogobius > Rhinogobius similis. The sequence goes on along the minus strand of CM033620.1, from coordinate 10,630,463 downwards.
TCAGGTTTAAAAGAAGATGAAATGCACTTTTATCAGAATGAAAAAGTGTTATTAGTTGTAAATGTAACATCTTTTTGGAGTGTCTTGGACCATAAACATAATTAAAACTAAAATATTATAGTAACAGTTAGGGCTGTAGTCGTTTAGTCGATTAATTGGTCGATGGTGCTTTAGTCAACCAACATTTTTATTAGTCGAGTAATTATTTTATTTCAATTAATATTATATTAGTATTTATGCAATAAAAAAAATGTGAAAAAGTGAAGATATGGAGTGAGAAAGTGAGTAAATTGTGAGTTTAATCTAATTTATATATATCTAACAAATAGATAACTGTTTCCTGTTACATTTCTGCATAAATTGATATTTTTTGGCATGAACTCCAGTGCAGTTATGTTTTTTTGGTGCAGTTTGTGTCAGATACAGAGAGATACTTCATAGTTTTGCCTTGACACACCCTCTTTTTAGTCGATTAATCGGTCAATAGGGAAGTCGACTACAGCCCTAATTATAATTGACAATATGTGACTGGTAAACCAATTTATTTTCCTGAAACTCAAGTTAAGGGGAGCTCTGAGTGTGAGACAAAGCTCTGGGGACACTCGAGACAAAAAAGGTTGGGAACCACTGGACTAAGTCAAGAACAAACCCAGTCTCACTCTGGACTAAAAAAGGCCCAAGAAAACCAGAATCAACACGCATATCTTGGACTTGAATACAATTTTTTCCAGTCGGGATAAATAACGGTGTGTCTGGTAGGGCATCTGGTGTAAGAACGGCATACTTTGGGCGTTGTGTTTCGCTTTCACCGTTGTGTGTGTGCGTCTGTGACTTTGTGAACAGCAGCGCTTGTGTTTTCTGTGCAGATCCTGAAGTCGTCGAGCGCCCAGTCGCCGGTCAAAGAGCGATGTCGAGGGAAGTCTCTGTCTCCGCGGCGACGGCAGAGCGGCAGCCCCCAGAGACGGCAAACGCGGAGGGACAAATCGTACGTACGGTGTGGCCGGGTGTCACGTGACGTCACAACATCCTATCTGCAAATAATATTTAATACAGACGGAGGGGCAGCTGAAACAAATACAGTTAAAATGCTGATTTCTGTCGTGATTCGGCAAGTTCTTGGGTCTTGTCACAAATAGAAATCATCAGGTTCTAATTTACGATTTGAAATTTAATGCCAAAGTTCAGTGTAATCAATAGGAAAAACTGGTTCTTCATCATCATCACAGTCTAGAATATGAAAGCCACCAATACACATCCAATTCAACTCAATTTATTTTTCTAACGCCCAAAATCAGCTGCCGATGGCATCGGCCCTATTTAGCAATTGACCCTCTTTCTCTGCAAGGGAAACCCACAAAAAAATCATAATAATAAAAAAAATGTAAAAAAAAAAAACCTGTGGGAAAAAGTAAGTTCATCCAGAGCAGAGAGAGTTCGTTAAGGTGAACATCCAGGTCCCAGGTCAGGGTCGTGAGATGGCGGGTCGTCACTGGAGCAGCCGCCGCAGTGCGAGGGAACAGAGAAAAAACATGTGAACAGCAATGAACAGACTACAGTTGAACTAAAGTCTTAAATACTGTTGATAGAGAAAGTAGAAGAACCAGAGGACAGTGTTCAGCTCCATACTTCCTCCAGCAGAGTCGCTCCGAGAACTGTGGGTTTTTATTTCTGTTCCTAACTGGACTGACCACAAAACTATAAGCAAAAGCATCCACTACTCATCACAGCACCGCTCCGAGTATTAAGGTACTTTTTACCACGTTTTAGTATCATTTTGGATCACTTCAGTTGTTTTGAACCACATGCTGCAGACAGACTGTAGTCACATTATGTCACAACATTCTATCGGCCAATAATATTTAACACAGATGGAGGGCAGCTGAAATTAATATTGCAGATTTTGCTGTAATACAATAAACGCTTAGGTCGAGTCACTGACAGAAATCGTCAGGTTCAACATTTGTGAACTGGCAAAGTCCAACGGTATCAACAGAAAAAAGTGTGTCCTGCTCCAGCTGAGGTTATGACATCCTCACATTCTCAGCTCTGTCCCATCAGAGCAGACGACATGCTCTAAGGTATGGAAAGAAGCAGGACTGATTAGGGAAACATTCATGGATTTCCTTTAGGGGATTTCTTATAAAAACACCAGAGAATGCAACAGAAAACTCCCTCCTGCTCCGTCTGAGAGAGCGACGCCACATTTGACCGAGTGACAAACAAGACCGAACAGCGGGTGTGGACCGGGCCTGAAACGGACCTGAAGCAGGACCGAGCTGTGGCCCCGAGACAGCTGAGCGCGGCAGAACGTCACGAGGACAGTGCGTTCAGGGACGCTCGGTCAGCAGAGTGTCTGTGTGCGTTACCATCAAAACAACAACATGAACACAGCGGACGGCGAAAACACACAGCGGCCATTGTGTGCACTCGAGTCTCGAGAATAAGAACACGACAAAAAACAAAGAGTAGTAACTTGATTGTAGAGTGTAACTTTGGAAAGATAATATTTGGGCTGTAGTCGAATAAGACCAGCCCGATCGACCGATTAAACGACTAAAAGGGGGTGTGGAAAAAACATATCAAAACTATAAAATATCTTCATGTATCTGACCCAAACTGCACTCAAAAGAACAAAACTGTAGTGGAGTTCATGCAAAAACAACTATTTATACAGAAAAGTACAAGGAAACAGTATTTATTTGTTAAACTTCAAAATGTTCCGCTGACTCACTGCATAACTTCTCGTTTTTGCTACATATATCATTTTAATCCTAATAAAAACCTTGGTCGACTAAGACTCCATCGACCGATAGGACTACAGCCCTAGATGATATTAATTTGAGGAAATCAAAACTATGGGCAACCCCCGCTTTCAAAATGTGATAAAAACATTAAAAAGTGAAGTGGATCAACTCGAAGTAAAAGTGTGAGTGTGATATCAGAGTAATATTGTGACAGCTTTGCATTTCTTTTATTTAATATTTAGTGAGCTGGGGGTCGCGAGATCTCATTTTAATTCATTTGATTGTATTTGCTCTATTTTTAAATTAAAAATAGTATATTTTCGTGAAATAGGGTCCAATAAGACAGTAAACTATTAAAATAACCGATATTAAACCTGATTTAAGGCGCTTTGACTCTTAAAATTATTGCTACTGTCATTTTCATTTCGCTTTGGGGTCCAGAGTGGGTTGCATTCGCTAAGTTGGGGTCCCGGACAGAAAAGTTGGTACCACTTTATAATAACTACATCTTATTTTGTCTTAATAAAGCATTAACAAAGACTTAATTAATAATGAATATATAGTTTATTAAACATGATTCAGGATTAGTAACTACTTAATTAAGGTTAAGGTTAGAAATTAGGGTTGGATTATTTGTTAAATAGTGACTAAGCCTGAATCATTCTTAATAAACTATTTGTTGGTTATGAATTAAGTCTTTGTTCATGCTTTATTAAGGCATGAATAAGTGGAGTTCTTATAAAGTGTTAACGAAAAGTTTGACATATACGTAACATTTTTATGAAAGCAAAATCCTGATTTTTAGGTTTTACTGGGAAAATACTCACAGAATTGTTGACTCCACAATGGGTTTTCATTTTATTTTCAGATGTGTTACATACTTTACATATTTTACTTTGTAAGAAGCTCAAATGCAATTTCGTAGGTGGAAATTGGTATCTTTTCTACTAGAAAATCAATCTAAGTGACATTTCTACTACTGTGAAATCAAAATAGTTGCTTATTGTTTGTTATAAAGGCCATGAGCAGCTCTTCGCTCTTGCACTAACTGGAAGTGGTTTGCGGTTTTATGTGAAAGAGGAACACGCGCCTTTGTGCTTTGTCGCTGACTCTGAGCCCGGCCTGAACTCCAGCAGAAGTTTGTTACAATCAGCGCCGTTTCCTCCCGAGAGCGACAGGGACCAGCAGTCAGCAGAGTCCGCTCCAGACGCCACACTTTGACATCCACGCAAGCGCCAGACTCGATTTTTACCGCCTTAGAAACGTGAAAGGCTGAAATGGTACGTTTTAACGCATTTCCAGTGTCGTAATTATCAGCTGCGATGGGTTTTAGAATCCCAGACCACACGAACGCAGCAATTATCTACCACATAAAGCTTTAACTGTGGCGACTAAAGGCTTCCTGATAGAGAATAATTATGAATAAAGCGTATTATTGATGAGAGAAAGTGTTGCACATTTTGATTTAATAATTTTATATGTGCTTCTGAATCTGTTTTCTTCAAGTAACATTCATAATCATCAAAATATGCCACAGTTATTATCATTCAGTTATCATTCAGCATGGCCTCTTCACACTCACTGCTCAGTCGCTCATGCCACTGCTGGTCCGGATGTTCTCGCTGTTTGGTGTTGCAAGAGCGAAGAGAAGGAAGCGCCGCCACTTTTGGTGTCGCCGCTGCTGTCACCTCGCTCTTCACACCCTCTTCGCCTCGTGCACACCGCTTTGCAAACACTTGACTGTGAGAGGCGAGCTATCTGCAGCTTTTGAAGAGGCGCAACGGAGCAAGAGAAAGGGCTACAGTCGGAGTGAGAGCAAAGAGCAGCCATTTTGGAATAAAAGTTAAGTCTAGATCTGTGGTGCTTTTTTAAGTACCACCACATAAAAGATCTGGCTTTCTGAGCGCCACCAAATGTCACAGTTCTGCCTGTTGTCTAGTTTGCCCTCACTCCAGCTCCATTTCTCAGCCCATTCCGGTCCATCTGTTGCTGCCTCCCTGGATTTCCCGCTCATCCCAGGGAGGCCTATATATGCTCCCCTCTGTTCACTCAGTCTTTGCTCGATTGTCAACCAGCACTGACACTAAAGCTCTGCATTTAGCTCTGATCTGTCCTTGTTATTTCCTGTTTCTGCGTTTCCCTGTTGTGGGAGCCTGTTCTGAGTTCAAATCCATCCCGACTTAACTTTTAGTGGTTTCCCCAGTTTTGGAAGATCTTTTAGTTGTTTAATTCACCTTATTCCGGAAGTTGCCTGTAGACTCCTCCCTCCTGTGGACAGACTCCTTCCTCCTGTGGACAGACTCCTCCCTCCTGTAGACTCCCCTCTTATAGACGACTCCCCTCCTGTAGACTCCTCCCTCCTGTGGACAGACTTCTCCCTCCTGTAGACTCCTCCCTCCTGTGGACAGACTTCTCCCTCCTGTAGACTCCTCCCTCCCATAGACTCCTCCCTTCTGCGAACACCGACAGTTTTACAGAGCCGTGGCTGCAGTAGTTGGTGTCACGGGGAGAAGAGCAGAGGAGAAAGTACACAGCCCTGTGGAGTCCTGTGCTGATAGTCCGAGTGTCTGGACTATTCATAAATTGCATATTTTTCAGGCTAATGCTAAGGGCTATAGTGAAAATACATGAGACCAGATTCCACCAGAGTCCTTCAAATCGTACCGGACTAGCTGCGTCGCTAAGTGGTTGATAGCATGAGCAACGAACGCCGCATCGACTTATTTATCTGTCTATGTGAGCACAAATATACAGACAGAGTTAGAGGTAATTCTACAACTGTTACCATAGCAACCAGACTGTAAACAAGGGCCAACATCCATAGAAATTACACAATAGTAGTGGACTGACAAATAATAATAGCTGGCAACACATTTATTTTGTTGAATGATGCTTTAAACTGTCAAAAAATGTGTCTCTTTTGTGGAAACGACAGTTTGCTGAGTAAAGGCTTTCGACGCAGCTTCAAAGCGTCGGAGCTGAAGTGAGTCAGGAAAATAATGAAAGGAGAGAGAGCGATAGAGGGAAGAGAAAGGGATTAGAGAGGGAAAAGGGGAAGGAAAAGATAGAAAGACGAGCGAAAGAGAGCGTGAGCCGAGAGAGGATTAACGTTGAGTTTGAGCTAAAGCTGCTGAAGTGACAGAACGGCACTTCAGACTCGGTTTATTCTGCGCCGGAGTCAAATTAAGACGGTGCAACGTGCTTCAGCAAAGTTCACTGTCATTTTCTGTTTTTTTTTCACGAAAATCCACAAATGTTCAATATTTCCTGAACAGAGGCGACCGTGACACATTTTAAGTATTTAAGGCAAGACGCTGTGGGTGAATAGAAAAAAATATTAAATTTAAAGATATCAATGTGAAACTTCTCCGGGAGTTTAGTCACATAAATGTAAGAAAAAAATGTATTACAAGTTTTTCATCATGTCATGTTTTCAAATAGAAATAAGGCATTTTAGGTGTAAAAACAGCCAAAATTGCACATAAATGAGACATAAATCTGAAAAATGGACGATGGTGGAAGTCCTGCCGCTGAAACAAAGAAACTCACAAGTTAATTTTTTACAAGAAAACAGAATATATGGACAGAACAAGGGTTGAATGTCTTGGTTCATTTCATATTTATTAATTACAAAAAAATGACAGAAGGGATTTTGGATTTCTTATTTAGTTTTTGAGTAAACTAGATCTGACTAAAAATTGACCTAAAAATTCAAATGTCACCTCATTTTTTTTACTTAAAACTTCAATAAATCAGTTTTAGAATTAGATTCTTCTGTCCATTTCGTCTAAATCTTACTCTAACAAAGTCCATCATGTCTTCTTTAGTTTTATGCACAGATTGTTCTTCTTAAAGAGACATAAGCAGGAGACGCATTCACCGTTCATCGTTCACATCATGAACTTTGTTGGACTGATTCAGTGTTTTTCAACCTTTTGTGAGTTGTGCGTTTAAAAGCTACCAAGCTACCACTAAAACATGACCAAATCAGAACATTTAGTTAAAAATATTGTATACAATGAGGAAAATAATGTCCGTGGCACTGTCTAGTTCTTTAAATTTGGTAACAGTGATGGTTTTGCGTTCTTTTTTGGTGAAAATGTTGCTCAGGACACTCCAAAAAGGTCTGTTAGTTCATTAAATCCACATTTGTGAATCTGTGAACTCAAACTGGACACTTTCTCAAGGAGCACCTGGCAAAACCACAAGGCGCACTAGATTTGGAGCAGCTGTGACACGCCACCATCGCTGGAGACAAAAACCTCTGAAGAAGGCGCAGTAAAGCAGTAAAACACGCCGGGCGAATGCATCTCCTGCTTCTGTGTCTTTAAGAAGAACAATTTGTGGATCGTTTAAATCTTGTTGAGTCCAGATTGTACAGTTTGGTGTGGGATCTACTTTAAGGCTGATCTTTATGTCTCGAGGGAGAAAAATGCATTTTAAGAAAACGGCCTTTGAAGTTACAATGTCCCAGAGAAATCTATGGATGAAGTGGATTCAATGGAAAAGAATAAAACATCTTTAGGAGCAGATTGGACACATGAAAGATGATATGTTGAGAGAGAAAACTGACCAAATAAAAAGGGTTTTCCCTTTAGTCGCGCCTTAACCTCAGAATATCACAAAATATGAAACATTAAGATGTTTTTTGTGAATTTAAAAACACTCAGATACATGTGAGTGAATTCAGAGATGCTTTAAACATATTTAACATTGTATATGTTTTGTAACTAATATGTTTAACAAAATAAGCCAAGAAATTTAAACCTAGTTCTGTCAATTTTTCAGATTTAAATATGTGACATTTTGGCTGTTTTTTCACATAAAATGCCTTATGAAATGAAAACATGACATGATGAAAAACTTAATACATTTTTTTCTTGCATTTACTTGACTAAACATCAGGAGAAGTTTCAAATTGATTTTTAAGTTTTTTTTCCTATTCACCTGCAGCGTCTCACCTTAATCCCAGTTTGTCCTCTTCACTTTTCGGGATAATTCTCGGATTTACAAACTCTTAAAGGGTCTGCAGGCGGATGTTTGAGCCTCTTGCATTTATTTCTCGCTGTGTTTCTGTGTTTCAGGCCGGCGTCTGTGGACCGAAAGCCCGCAGAGCTCAGTACACTCAGCGACGGATACCAAATACGGATATAACGCTCCAGATCCACGAACCCACGCCTTTTTCACGAACCACGGCGCAACGGACGAGAACCGGAGACGGGACGGCACGAAAACACGGAAAGACACGCCCGTTTTTCCAGTTTTTCACTTCGAAATCTCCAACAACAACCGCACAAAACAAAACGCCGAGACGGAACAGCACAATTGCGGGTGTTTCTCGTTGGTTTTGGCGAACGACGGGGCGAGGATTTCGGTTTCCTTTGGAGCGAAGACGAGCGATTTGGGAATATTTTAAACCCGGAGTCGACTGGACGAAGATAAAAGTGAAAGAGAAAAAGAGGAGCGCTGAACAAAAAGAGTTTAAACGGCTTGATTTCTGAAGATTGATCTTGTTTTTTGTCAGTTTTTTTGACCCGTTTTTATACATTCAGTTTTTTTTAAGGCTTTTTTACACAAATCGATCAATCGCAATTCTTTATTTTAGTGTTTCTTTTAATTCAAAACAAATAAAAACAGCTTTCAGTAGTAATTTCAGCGCCGTAAACAACTTTAAGACGTTTTATCAGTGCCATTTAACTCAAAAACATTCAAATTTCTTCTTTTTCTTGAAACGATTTGCTTAGATTTCAGTTAAATGCTCAGATCTCGTCATCGATTTTTGCTTGGTTTCAACAGCTATTTCTGATTTTAAGGAACATTTCCCCATGGAGTCCGAGATTTTCCGCTTAGTTGTGAATTAATAAACAAAATGGTCACTCAAGGGCTTGAAACCAGTCAGAAATAACTCAACAGACGCAAAAATCCACAAATTAAATACATCTAAGCGAGGCCCAATGAATGAAGTCAAGAGAAAAACTAGCAGTGAGTTTAAGAAATAGATATTCCGTCGTTGCAGCGTGAAATCCTGGAACGCCGAGTCGACAGGAAGGAGATTAAAGGAAGAGGAAAGAAAAGAGAGAAAAGAGGAAAGAAGAGCGGCGCGACAGCTTCACTTCAATAAAACAGGAACAGCGTTTAAAGTCCATGCGACGGGTTCTCGTTTTTCTCTAACACTGACTTAGTTTGGTGGAAGGGCACCTGTGTCAAATATATGTCATAGTTTTACATCTGTGAAGCAGCAGTTTGTGAAGAAAATTAGAAAAATAAAAGTTTAAAATGACAGGAAGTAGAGCTAAAATGGAATCCCTCTGTGATGTCATCAAAAAGCGACACACAGTAGCCGATTTTAACAGAATTTGAAATATAGTGTTTTTATTTGCGTTTTAGTTAAATGAGTTTTTCAACCTGTCAGAGGCCCTTTAATATTTTACATTTTATCACAATTTAGTCATTTTTCTGTTTTGTCATTTAACTTCCTGGTTGTAAACGATGATGTCACACTGGAAAATAGTTTTGTACACTGAGCTTAAACTCCGGTAATGGCACAGATTTTAAAATTTGACAAATCAAAATTCAAAAGATTTAATTAATGTTTTAAGAGGGAAAAAAGTTGTTTGTTTTGGGTAAATTGTGCATAACTAAGTGTGATGTCATCATTATTTTACTATTTTTCAACTTTTCCCCTTAAACTATCACTCAATTGGCGCAAAACTAGATTTTCTTACGTACGATATGTATTAATTCGCCGAATGAAATCGAAATTAGAGAATCGTTAAAACCTGTCGTACGCACTTTAAATGTCCAGTGGAAACCGAGTAACTGTCAAGAGGAAAACTCAAGAGTATTTATGTGTTTGAACACTTTACGGCGAAGACGACCTGCACAAAACGTGACCTACAGCGCTCTTTAATCACGTTTGTGGTCAAATGGTGCTGTGAGTGAGTTTGTAGTGAATTCAAAGGATTAAATTTGGGGAAAATAATCAAAATTGACCCCAAAAAACATCGGCAGAACTTATCGCCCGTCGGTTTTCTCTGGATTTCAAACAGTCGCCGTGAAAAAACACACATATCAGTCGATCTCATCAGACAGTCTCATTTTATCAAACTCCGTCCACACATTTCATTTGAATGTCCCGAAGCCTTTTGTTGAATGAACCGCTCTCGTGTCAACAAACTAAATGTCCCACGACGTATTTTTCTAAACCGTCCGAACAGCAAACGCATATCTTTTACACGTCTTCTCTGTGAGCACTGTTTGGCGTTAGCTTTAGCCTCACGTTTTGATTGTTGTTGTTTTTTTTTCGTTCGTTTGAAAGTGACTGAAGCGGTTTTCCGTCCGATCCCGGGTCTGGACTCTCTATGCACTCGCCATTTGAACCAGGACTGAAACTACGATCCAAGTCTTCCATTTTCAAACCGAAAGAAGAATCGAAGGTGCAGAGAGACTCAAAAACAAAGACTGGATATGAACTGTAATACCACCAGTGTCCACAAGGGCACCAAGTGAAAAAAAGAAAAGAATCCGAAGTGTTTTAACCATTTCTGTTTGATATTTCTCGAAAATATAGTTGAATTTGATCCATAAATTGTATAAAACAAACACATCGGGTCAAGACTGTAATACCATCGATGTCCACCAGGTTTGAGAAAATCGATTCCATTTTTAAACAATTCCAGTTTGAAAATTGGCTTCTGAGTTTAGATTTAAGGACGAAAAATATTTCAATTTTCTTGGATATTTTTTTTTTAACTATAAACCTTTAAAGTAAAGCTGCAATAATTAATCGACTAATTGTGTCGATTATAACAATAATCTTAGTTGTATTTTGATAATTGAGCTGCACAGTTACTCCAAATCTAATTGAAATCCAACTTGAATTGATGCAATCAGCAAATCGCAAAGGCTGCAGTCTTTGAAGTGAGATAATTTTCTCCATAAACAACAAAAAGTCTTTTGTGTAACAACTGCTAACCCTGTAGTTTGGATTTGTTCAAACATGAAACAAGCAACACAAACACGACAAAAATGCAACTAAAAGCGACCAAAACACGTCTTTAAATGACAAAAAAATGACAAAAGCATGTCTAAAATGATAAAATCGCAACTATAAGTGAAGGAAACATGACTTTAAGTGACAAAAACGAGACAAAAATTGACAAAACATGTTTAAAAGCACAGCAACAAAAACATGACTAACGGCGCGACTAAGAGTCACAAAAATTCTGCTAAAAACTGAAAAAATGCAACTAAAAGCGACAAAAAGAAGTCTTAAAGTGACAAAAAATGAGACTACAAGTTACAAAAACAAGACGAAAAGTGACAAAAACACTAAGTGAAGAAAACGTGACTTAAAGTGACAAAAAAAACGTCAACTTAAAGTGCCAAAAATGAAATTCTTGTATTCGTTTGTCAGTTCATATTTTGTTTTTGTCATTTCTCCTGGTTATGTTTAAATTATGAACTTTGAACAAAATCCCATTTTTAAAATATGAAGCAATTAGAACATTTTCAAATCGTGCAGCTCTGTTTGATAATTCATGTCTGACAAACAGACTCTAAAACGCACACGAAAAGACGTTTTTAGAACAAATCAGATTATATATTAAATCAAAATGTCCAAAAAAGAACAAACATTTTCAAATTTTCAACAATAATACATTTCATTTGTGAATATTCAGTCTCTAGACGCCGTCAGTCACAATATTTCAACCTTTTTTGATTAAAATGTGTTAAAAAATCTCAATATTCAACAGAAATAATTGTTGGATGCAGCTCTACGAGAAAAACTGTTTGACTTTAATGTTTGAAAAGACACTTAAAAACGTTTATAATTTCAAAAATACGTGCCCGAGTTCTGGCCCTGTGTCTGTTTTACGCAGTTTAGAGGTTTTTTTGGCAAAAGCTTTTTCACTTTCATCCAAAACACAAATAAAACTGCCGATCAAACGTAGAAACTAAAAGCGACACAAAAAGACGATTCGGGAAAGCACAACGCCGCCCCCTTTTGGACAGACAGGACTTTTCACGTCACCGAAACATATCAACAAAACCGCGGAAGAAAAATGGACGACGTTCGGGTTTTTTGTGACGCGAGCGTGAATTGAACAAATGTCGAACTTTGAACCGTGGACTTTGAGTCGGAGTTTGATGTAGCAACGAAAATGCATCGTTTTTTGCAAGGTTTTAAGGATTTTTTGATTGTTGTTTCGTTTGAATGTTAAAACGTTTTTTGATTGTAACGTTAATTTGCCTTGATTGTGTTTCGAGGAGAATGCCTTTGGAAATTTGTGTTTTTAACTTTTTTTTGTTTTTTACAAATTTGAACGACAGAACAAGATGCTTATACAGTTTTAAGATTGTCCAAGTCCAAAACTTTCCATCATTTACATTGTTTTCTGTTTTTTTATTTATCGTTTGTGCTTTTTATGGTTTTATTTCATTTTTATGTCACGATTTTTTGACGTTTTTTGGTGAAACTACTGCCTTTTGTAGTTTGAAGCATGTCGGACAAAAACATCAAATGTACAGTTTAGAAGCATTTTCACAAAACAACAAAAGAAATTAGTTTAGTGTATTCTTTTACACAAATGTGGATTCCATGGTTACGTTATAACCCTGGTTCTCTGAGTCTGACGGTGTCGACACAACAGAGAAAAACAAGTTTGAATCTGAAATGTGGGACAAATCAATCGTTTTATCTCCAGAAAATGGTCCAAACAGCTCTAGACGGCTTTGATATTTAGTTTTATGACAAATGATTTGATTGAGTGACAGAAAATGTATATGAGTTGTTCATAAATTGACAAAAATACAAAAGAAATGCAATATTTGTAACGTCAAGGGTTTCAGTTCAGTGATTTTTCTTATTCTGGACGGCATTTTGAAAACCTTTTATCGTTCAAAACATTAAATATATTGTTTCGAATTGTTAATTAATACAGTTACGATCCCACTTCTTCATCATTCTGAAAACCATGGATAAAAATATTGTTTTTTGTTTGTTTTTTCACAACAAACAGTAAATCCCCGCACTTTTAAAGGACACATTTTGCTAAATTGGCCTTTTCAAGTTTTTAACCCTGTTCTAACTTTATTTCTTCATCAAAAACACACCTGGAGTTGCATTCTTCATTCACGTTTTAATTAACCCCGTTTACGAGGTCCTCTTCTCGTCTTCTTTGCCGAGCCTCACAAAGACTCTGTTTCAAATTTCCCACATTTGTGACGTCAAAGGTAGCGATTCGGAAGGTCTGTGCCGTTTTTAAGTTCAAAAATAGACAGACTCGTTTTTTGAGCTAGCTTTTGTTTATTTCCCACGTGGTAATTCCAGTAGATTGAAGTTTTAAAACAAAAGACGCAAGTTTAAAGGACAAAAATGACACAAATAACGCAGAATATGTGTCTTTTAATTGATTTTAACCCAGTAATCGACAGTTTTCTTTCAGTCGTGGAAACGGCTCGAGCCAAAGAGATTACGACAATGAAATCTGAACAATCAGTTTTACACTTTTTTTGTCCCACTATTTTCGTTTTTTGAGACGTTTCGGTGACTTCATTTCGTCCCAGACTCACGATATTTATTGCTGTGGCCTAAACGCGGCGACACTCGACGAAACCTGCGTCGAGTTTTTTGAAGTTTTGAGTCGGTTTTCGTGTGGATTTTGTGGAGAAAATGTCACGGTAAAAGTGCGACTGTAGCGGCATGTGACTTTAATAAATTGAACACTGTTTTTACCTTTGTGTCTGTTTTTTCTTCAGCAAAACAGTTATAATTCTTAGTTTAATGACGTTATGATGTTGTTTCTGCATCAAAAATAAGAAAACGTTTGCATCACAGACTTTTAATCGACGCTTTTGAAAGTTTTGTCTCCAAATTGGCGGCAAAATGAAGCAGATCATGATTAACCGACGTCAGATTGAAATGGTTTTAGGTTTTTACAACAAAAATTCAAAACATTTCCAGGATAGAAATGACAGTTACTTTGTTTTTTTAAAACAAAGACAGTTACAAATAGTACTTTCGAGCCTCAAAGTTGTGTTAAAACTTCACAGAGAGAAATTTGCAGTAAAATATCTGTGTATAAAATAGAAAACTAAAAAAAAACAATTGTAGATTCAACATTTCTGTGAATATTTTCCAGTAAAAACTTGAAGTGTTTAAATGTGCTTTAAATGTTAAATGTTTAAAGCAGCAGCGACGTCACGAGAAAAACACCTGGATCTGACACGAAACGTTCTGAGCCCAATGTCTCTCTCTCCCTTCCTCCCTCTCTTTTCTCCCTCTTTTTTGTCTCCCTTCTTGCTCTCTCCCTCTCTTCTCCCTGTCTCTTTTTTTCTCTCTGTCTCCCTCCCTCTCTCTCTCCTCCCCTCTCTCTCCTCCTCTCTCCTGCCCCCTCTCTCCCTTCTCTCTGTCCCCCCTTCTCTCTCCCCCCCTCCCTCTCCCCCCATCTCTCTCCTCCCTTCTTTGTTCTCTCTCCCTTTTTCTCACTCCCCTCTCTCCTCCCTCTCTGTCTCTCTCTCTCCTCCTCTCTCCTGCCCTCTCTGACTCCCCTCTCCCTCTCTCTGTGTTTCACTCCCCTCTCTCTGCCCCCCCCCTCTCCTCCCTCTCCTGCCCTCTCACTCCCCTTTCCCTCCCCCCTTCCTCTCCCCCCCTCTCTGTCTCTCCTCCTCTCTCCTCCCCTCTCTCTCTCCTCCTGTCTCCTCCCTCTCTCCCCCTCTCTCTCTCTCCCCCCTTCCCCTCTCTCTCCCCCCTTCCCCTCTCTCTCCCCCCTCCCCCTCTCTCTCTCCTGCCCTCTCTCACTCCCCCTCCCTCTCTCACTCCTCCTCTCTCCTGCCCTCTCTCTCCCCCCTCTCCCTCCCTCCCTCTCTCTGCCCCCCCTCCCCCTCTCTCCCTCTCCTCCTCTCTCCTTCTCCCTCCCTCCCCCTCTCTCCCTCACTCTCCTCCCCCTCTCTCCTTCTCTTTCCTGCCCTCACTCCCCTCTCTCCCCCCTCCCTCCCCCTCTATCCCCATCCCCCCCCTCTCTCTCTCCACCCTCTCACTCTCCTCCTCTCTCTCTCTCCTCCTCTCTCTCCAACCCACTCTCCCCCTCTCTCTCTGCTGTTGTTATAATCTTCTTATGTTTTGAACAGATTCATAAATAATCCATGTTTTTTCATCTCAGATTCGGCTGAAGGTCAAACCTGGACACGAGCGACAAACAAATATAAAACCTAAAATATGTGACTCCTTTGAAAGAGAAAGAAACTACAATTAGGATAAAAACATACGATTAGAACAAACGAGTCGTGTGTGAAAAATAGACTAAAGTGTAACGCGACTTTGAGTAAAAGCAGCGCTGATTAAGATTATTTCTGTTATTCTGTATTATTTTAGTCCTTATTTTTCTGGCATTAGTTGTTAACATTTGGTGAACATTTTAAGTTGAAAATAAATTAATCAAATATAACCATAAATAACTTACTTATTAATAAATCTCTTAAAACGTGGCAGGTTCTACGTTTGAAATCTGGACATAAATCGCTCGATATTCATTAATTCAGCAGTGTTTTTGCGTCTAAACTTATTCATTAAACTTTGATCCAGTTTAAAGTCCGAGTGAGATCCTCTGGCGCCACCTGCTGCTCGCGACTGGAGCCTCACCCTTTGGTTTGGTTTGGTTTTGGTTTGCGATTTATGTTTTAACAATGGGGGGAGTTCAATTTTTAAACATGATTGTTTTGCAGCATTTTTGCCACTTATAGTCACTTATAGTCACGTTTTTGTCACTTTTAGTCATGGCTTTGTCATCTAAGTTGCGTTTGGTCATATAAAGTCACATTTTTGTCATCTAAATTGCGTTTTTGTCACTTATAGTCATGTTTTTGTCACGTTCAGTTGCACTTTTGTCAGTTTATTCATGTATTTGGAGCTTTTAGCCATGTATTTGTCACTTACAGTTACGTTTTTGTAATTTTAGGTTTTAGTTTTGTCACTTTTAGTTTAGTTTTTGTCGCTTGTCGTCATGTTTTTGTCATCCAAGTTGCATTTTTGTCACTTTCAGTCACATTTTTGTCATCTAACTTGCATTTGTGTCACTAATAGTCGATTTATTATTTTTTCCCTTTTAGTCATGTTTTTGTCACATTTTTGTTTTTAGATGCATTTTGGTTGCTTTGTTATGTTTTTGTCGCGATCAGTGGCGCTTTTGTCAGTTTATTCATGTATTTGTAACTTAAAGTTGTGTTTTTGTCTCGTATAGTCAAGTTTTTGTAATTTTAGGTTTAGTTGCGTCACTTTTAGTCTAGTTTTTGTCACTTATAGTTGCGTTTTGGTCATATGTCGGTTTTAGTTGCTTTTTTGTTACTTTTAGTCACGTTTTTGTCGCCTTTAAGTTTTAGCATCAAAACCACAGGATTATCAGTTTATACAGAGAATAAACTGGATATTTAGTCTTTAATGGGTAAAATTATTATTGCACAATTATTGAAGCCTTTGCGATTTGTTTAATTTAATTGTTGCGTTGGGTTGAAGTGTCCTTTATCTCCAATGACTGTTCATGAACAAGGTAGCTAAACTCAGCACAGTGAGAGTCATGCTTTTGTCACTTTTAGTCGCGCTTTTAGTTGCGCTTTTGTCATTTTTAGTCTTGCTTTTGACGCTTTTTGTCGCACTTTTGCCCCTTTTAGTCGCGCTTTTGTCACTTTTAGTCACAGGGATTCCAGGGGTTCCAGCTCCTCTGCGCCGGCAGACAAAGGGATCTCTCCGGTGGAAAAACAAAAGGTAGAGGCGTCTGTTTCTTCATCAACAACACTTGGTGCTTCTGATCTGGACTATCTCTTCATTAGCTTTTAAACCATTCTACTCTCCACGTGAATTCGCTTCATTCATTCTGGCCGCTGTTTACATCCGGCCGATCACGAACGTGCAGGACGCATGTTGGCGGAGTGGGTACTGTGTGCGGAGCGGGACTTTCCGGACACCTTGTTGATCATCCTCGGGGATTTTAACAAGGGTAATCTCAGCCAGGAACTACCAAAGTACAGACAGTTTATTAAATGCCCGACCAGAGAGCAGAACACGCTGGATCACTGTTACACTACAGTGAGTGGTTCCTTCCGCGCGGTTCCTCGTGCTGCCCTAGGGCTCTCAGATCACGCCATGATCCACCTGATCCCCACGTACAGACAGAGGCTCAAGCTGTAGTGAGGACTTCTAAGAAGTGGACCAGAGGCAGTGGAGAAGCTATGCGCGTGTTTGGACATTACAGACTGGGATGTGTTCAAAACTGCCACGGCTGGGTGGGATGAGTACACGGACACTGTGACGTCATACATCCAATTCTGTGAGGACAGTATCATTCCCACACGCACCAGGGTGATTTATAACAACGACAAGCCCTGGTTCACACCCAAACCGAGGCAGCTCAGGCAGCAGAAAAAGCTTTCAGAGCAGGGGACAGAATCAGAATTACTTTTATTTATCCCCAAGGGCAAATTCTTTTCGTTACATGTGCAACCGACCAGTAGAGACAGTAAGTATTAAAACAAAGTAAGCTATATATAAAATAAGAATAAAATACAATAGCTCTACAATGATCAACCCCATTTAACTTAACTTATAAAGTGTCTTTATTAATCAGCTAAACCCCCGATATGAACAATAATCAACTAAACCCCCAATATGAACAATATACAATAAGCTTAACTATACTATCCTTGTCTATTTACATATTCACATGATCATGTACAGTTTATAAGTGGATTAATATTGCACAGTGGGCTTAATATTGCACAATGACTTCACAATCAGATTTACAGCACAGAGTTCAGTAGTTTGATGGCGACAGGCAGGAATGATTTCCTGTGTCTCTCGGTGGAGCCTCGTGGCAGTAACAGTCTGTTGCTAAGTGAGCTCTTGACCAGCACTTTGTGGAGCGGGTGGGAGGGAAAGTCCAGAATAGTCCTGATTTTGGACAACATCCTCCTCTCCAACACAACAGTCAGAGAGTCCAGCTCCTCCCCCACAACATGTCCAGCCTTCTTGATGATCTTGTTGAGTCTATTAGTGTCCCTCACGCGCAGACTGCTGCCCCAGCAGGCCACAGCATACGTGATGGCACTTGCCACCATAGACTCGTAGAACATCCTGAGCATTGTCCTGCAGATGTCAAAGGACCTCAGCCGCCTCAGAAAGTAGAGACGGCTCTGGCCCTTCTTGTAGACAGTGTCTACGTTCTTGCCCCAGTCCAGTTTATTGTCCGAATACACCCCCAAGTACTTGTATTCCTCCACAATGTCCACACTGACCCCCTGGATGGATATGGGGGTCACAGCAGCTTTGATCCTCCTCAGATCCACCACCAGTTCTTTGGTCTTCGTCACATTGAGCAGAAGGTGGTTATTCTCGCTCCAGGTGACAAAGTTGTCCACCACAGTCCTGTACTCCCTCTCGTCACCACCGCTGATGCATCCAACCACTGCAGAGTCGTCAGAGACCTTCTGAAGGTGGCAGGACTCTGTGCAGTGGTTGAAGTCTGTGGTGTAGAGGGTGAAGAGGAAAGGAGAGAGGACGGTCCCTTGCGGCGCCCGGTGTTGCTGATGACACTGTCAGACACACAGCTCTGCAGCCGCACATACTGTGGTCTGCCAGTGAGGTAATCCACAATCCAGGACACAAGAGGAGCATCTACTTGCATCGCTGCCAGCTTCTCAGCCAGCAGAGCCGGCCTGATGGTGTCGAACGCACTGGAGAAGTCAAAGAACATGATTCTCACAGTGGTAGCCAGCTTGTCCAGGTGGGCGTAGACTCTGTGGAGCAAGTAGATGATGGCGTCGTCCACTCCGAGGTGGTGCTGGTAGGAAAACTGGAGAGGGTCCTGTAGGTGCTGCAACATGGGTCGTAGCAGCTCCAGGACGAGTCGTTCCAGAGTCTTCATGACGTGGGAGGTCAGTGCCACGGGCCTGTAGTCCTTGGGGTTGCTGGGACGCGGCGTTTTCGGGACAGGAACGAGGCACGATGTCTTCCACACCAGGGGGACTCTCTGAAAACTCAGGCTCAGGTTGAAGATCTGTTGCAGAACTCCACTGAGCTGGGGGGCACAAGCTTTCAGGACTCTGGGCCTGCAGCTTTTCCAGCTCGGAGTCTCTGCAACTGTCCCCTCACCTGGTCAGCAGTGAAAGTCAGTGTGGAGGTGTCAGGAGGGGGAGGGGTGCCGATGATCTCCAGGAGAGTGCAGTCAGACTGGGGGTTTGGGGACGAGGTGTGAGTGGGGCCGTCTTGCAGAGGGGTGGGGGGAGGGAGGGAGAGAGGAGTGGCTGCTGGCTGCCGCTCTGCAGTAGAGACTTCTGGGAGGAGGTCAGAGACTGCAGTGTCATAACGGTTGAAGAACCTGTTAAACACATTAGCCTTGTCCACACTGCCCTCGATGCCTCCACCACTGGTTGGCTTGTATCCAGTGATGGTCCTCATGCCACTCCAGACTTCCCTGATGTTGTTCTGCTGGAGCTTCCACTCCAGCTTCCTCCCGTGCTTCTTCCTGGCCCTCTTCGTTTGCACTCTCAGGTCCCTCTGCGTAGCTCGCACCTCCTCCTTGTTGCCCGCACTGAACGCCTTCTTCTTATTGAGAGTGATTTTAATGTCCTTGGTAATCCATGGCTTGTTGTTCGGGTAACAGCTCACGGTCCTGGCTGGGACGACGTTGTCCTCAAAGAAGTTGATGTAGCTGGTGATGCACTCAGTAAGCCCATCGATGTCCTCTCCGTGGGGCTCAGTAAGTGCCTGCCAGTCTGTCAACTCAAAGCAGTCCTGTAGTGCCTCCAGTGTTTCATCAGTCCATCTTCTCACTTTCCTCGTACTCGGGGGCTGACGTTTCACTAGAGGCACATAGGAGGTGGTGAGATGAACCAGGTTGTGATCAGACCTGCCCAGTGGGGGAAGGGGGGCTGAGCTGTATGCATAAACATTTGCATAAAGCAGGTCTATTGTTCTTCCCTCTCTGGTGGGACAATCCACAAACTGTCTGAAGGTGGAGAGAGTCTTGTCCAAGCTCACGTAAGAGAGAGAGCTACAAAGGTGCAAAGTACAGATTTAGCAGGGAGGTGTCAAGAGCTCTCTGTACGCCTAAAGGAGTCTTTCTCTGCGAACAATCCATCGGCTGTTTGGAGGGGACTTAGGCAGATCACCAACTACAAGCCCAAAGCCCCCCATGCTGCCGACGACCAGAAACTGGCTGAACAGCTCGCCTCCTTCTATTCACGGTTCGAAATCTCAACCCCCTCCCCCACCCATCTCACTACAATGGACGTTTCTGCCAATCACACCCCGGGTCCCCCCACCTCCCCCACCGGCCTTTCACTACACAGGGACAATGTAAGGAAACAGTTTCGGAAGTCCAACCCAAGAAAAGCTGCTGGACCAGACGGTGTCTCCCCCGCCACCCTGAGACACTGTGCGGACGAGCTGACTCCTGTCTTCGCAGACATTTTTAACACCTCCCTGGAGTCATGCCATGTCCCAGCCTGCTTCAAGTCATCCATCATTGTCCCTGTCCCCAAGAAGCCCCGGATCACTGGACTTAATGACTTCAGACCTGTGGCGCTGACGCCTGTCGTCATGAAGTCATTTGAGCGCCTGGTCCTGCCCAATCTCAAGTCCTTCACCTCCTCCGCCCTGGACCCACTGCAGTTCGCCTACAGATCTGTAGACGACACCATCAACCTGGCCCTCCACTTCATCCTGCAGCATCGGACTCCCCGGGAACCTACGCCAGGGTCCTGTTTGTGGACTTCAGCTCTGCATTCAACACCATCATCCCTGCTCTGCTCTAGGACAAGCTCTCTCAGCTCAACGTGCCTGACTCCATCTGCAGGTGGGTCACTGACTTCCTGACGGACCGGAGGCAGTCCGTGCGGCTGGGGAAGAATGTCTCAGAGACTCGGACCATCAACACAGGAACTCCACAGGGCTGTGTACTTTCTCCTCTGCTCTTTTCCCTGTACACCAACTGCTGCACCTCCAGCCACGACTCTGTAAAACTGATCAAGTTTGCAGACGACACCACCCTTATCGGACTCATCTCGGACGGCAATGAGTTTGTCTACAGGAGGGAGGTGGGCCGTCTGGTGTCCTGGTGCAGCGAAAACAACCTGGAGCTCAATGCCCAGAAGACAGTGGAGATGATCGTGGACTTCAGGAAAGTCTCAGCCCCCCTGCCCCCCCTTGCCCTAACAGACTCTCCAATTCCCACCGTGGACTCTTTCCGCTTCCTCGGCACCACCATCACTCAGGACCTCAAGTGGGAGCCGACCATCCAGCTGTAATCTGTTCCTGCTGACGTCACATCCAGTGAGTCTATTCGGCGTTTGCGAGTTGATCGTTCTCCACACTTTATCGTTAATCCACGAATTATACAAAAACTATCTTACCCTCCTACACATAATTGAAAGTTTGATTGCTCCCTAAACAACCCAGAGCCTCATTTAGCTCACTTTGTTCAGTATTTCGTGGATTAAATCCCCCCCTGCCCGCTAGCATCAACCGGAGCTAGCCTAGCCGACTAGCGCCATGGCTGGCCCGTCCTCCGCCTCTTTCGCCCTTTACCTGTTCAAGTGTCATATGTTGAGCCAGAACCCTGCTTCCTTCACTGACGACAGGGAGAGTTGCGTGAAGTGTAGCGTAGTGGTAGCTTTGGAAGCCAGGGTTACAGAGTTAGAAGCGCGGATCCGCATTGTGGAGGAGCTAAAGTCTAGCTATAGCCAGGTCGTAGCATCAGGTTTACCGGACCGCGCCGCAGGTAGCAGTGTTACCATAGTTAGCAGTGTTAGCGGTAGCAAGGCTAAGCCTCAGGGTAAGACCAGCCCCCCAGCGCCTCCCGCGCAGCCGGGACCAGACCAGGAACAAGACAAGGATAGATTTGTGACAGTTCGGACGGATCGATGCGCTAAACGCCAGCCTTTAGTGCACCATAAGCTTCCCGTCTGCAATAGGTTTGCCCCACTCGGCGATCACACGCCCGCCGAACGTGACACTCTGGTGATTGGAAGTTCCATAGTTAGAGACGTGAAGCTGCCAGCAGCCTCAGTTAGGTGTTATCCGGGGGCCAGAATGGGTGACATCGAAGGAAACCTTAGGCTTTTAAAGCAGAGTAGTCAGAGGTTCCGTCGTATCGTGATTCACGGAGGTGGTAATGACACCCAGCGGAGACAATCAGAAGTGCTCAAATTGCAGGTTGGAGCGGTGTGTGAATTGGCAAAGTCGATGTCAGACACCGTAATATTTTCTGGTCCCCTTCCCAATCGGGTCAATGCTGAAATGTACAGCCGCTTTTCAGCATTCAACAGCTGGTTGTCTAATTGGTGCCCCCAAAACAACGTAGTCTTTGTTGACAATTGGAGTGCGTTTTGGGGAAAGCCCGGGCTCATACGCAGGGATGGCATCCATCCAACTTCGGAGGGTACATCACTTTTAGTTCGGAATTTGGCCGATAGCCTTAGTTGCCTAAAGTGACGCTCTAAATATGAGTCCCGGGTGCAGAGGAGCAGGTTAAGTCTCTCCTCTGTCGCTAAGCTCTCGCCCGCGCTGTCACCGGTCAAGTGTTCAGAGTCAAAGCAAATAGAGACTGTGCGTGTCCCACGTGTAAATAATAAGTCAGATCCAAACACAGATAATTTAGGTGTCAGACCAAATAACTTAATACAAATAATCCCTACACATGATACAAATAAACTAATAAATATGTAAAATGTGGACTGCTAAACATTAGGTCAATTTCCTCCAAATCACTTTTAGTTAATGAATTAATTAACGATTATAATATTGATCTTTTAGCTTTAACTGAAACTTGGCTTCAACAAGATGATTATGTCAGATTAAATGAGGCCACCCCACAGAGTCATGTTAACTTTCAAGCTGCCAGGAGCTCAGGCCGGGGAGGTGGGGTGGCAGTAATCTCACATTCTAGTTTACTCCTGAGTCCTAAAATTAATAAAATTAATAATGAGTCTTGCTCATTTGAAAGCCTTATCCTATCAATCACCTGCCCAAACTGGAGAAACCAAAAAGCTGTTCTGTTCATAATAATCTATCGACCTCCCGGTCCTTATTCATTATTCTTAACAGAATTCTTTGACTTCCATCAAATTTAGTATTAGACTGGGAAAATATTGTGGTGGTTGGGGATTTCAACATTCATGTGAATGAAAATAATTGCCTCAGTAATGCCTTTAGCGCTTTATTAGATAGCATTGGTTTCACTCAAAATGTAAATAAACCAACCCACAGTCACAGCACACTCTGGACCTGGTTCTAACTTATGGAATAGAGATTAGTGACCTAAATGTCTTCCCCCAAAACCCAATAATGTCAGATCACTTCCTAATTACCTTTCAGTTTATTCTCAAGGACTATCCAGCTCCTCAGACTAAAGCTATAATGAAAAGGACAATATCTGAAAAATCTATTTTAAAGTTTAGAGAAATAATAGAGCCAATATTTAATGTTATGTCATGTGATCCTGTCATTAACAGCGCCAGTCCCAGTGCTATCGATAACTCTGTTGACTCAATGGTCAACTCTCTAAAATCTGCTCTTGATGTTGCAGCTCCACTTAAACAGAAAGTCATCAGGCCAAAACGAGCCTCCCCCTGGTACAATGAAGAACTACGTTCTCACAAACAAAGGGTAAGAAAACTAGAGAGATCCTTACGCCGCTCCCACAGATAACTGTCCCAGAATGCCCCTGTCCTTTGACCCTCCTTCGCGGCGAGGAAAAACTACAAAAAACCCCATGGGAAAAGTAGAAACCTCGGGGAGAACCACAGTGAAGGAGAGATCCTACTCCCACGGACGGACAGGCTGCAGATGAACTAGGACTGACATCCACTTGGACTGTGGAGCCAGAACCACTCAAGATGGAGGTGGCTTTAAAGAGTTCCTCCAGGCGAACGAGGAGCAGTCCACCAGTGTAGAGAGATCCTCCAGCAGGAGATGAGGAACAGTTCATCTAAAGTAGAAGGAGTTCGTCCAGGCAGACGAGGTGTGGCTAATCCAGCTGTCCAGGCGGGTGGCGCATAGATCGTCCAGACAGGTGTGGGGGGACGTCACTGGAGCAGCCGCCGCAGTGTCTGAAACAGTCTCCACTCCCCGGGGGAAGTGGAGAGAAAGAGAAACATGTGAACAGCAATGAACAGACTACAGTTGAAGTAATATTAAATATTGTTGATAGATAAAGTAGGAAGAACCAGAGGATAGTGTTCAAGCTGCCATACTTCCCCCAGCAGAATTGCTCCAAGGGCAGCATAGCTAAAACTGTAGGTTTTTATTTCTGTTCCTAACTGGCCTGACCATAAGCTATTTCAAAGAGGAACGTTTTGAGCCTGGTCTTAAATGTAGAGACTGTGTCGGCCTCTTTACATGAACAGGGAGCTGGTTCCATAACATAGGAGCTTGGTAGCTAAATGCCTCGACCTCCTACTGTGCTTTTAGAGACTCTGGGGACTAACAATAGTCCAGCATTTTGAGAACGAAGAGCTCTGTTTGGATGGTACGCTACTATTGCATCTTTGAGGTAGGATGGGGCCATATTGTTTAAAGCTTTATAAGTCAGGAGGAGGATTTTAAATTTGATTCTAAACTCAACAGGAAGCCAGTGAAGAGACTCCAACACTGGTGAAATATGATCTCTTTTTCTAGTACCTGTTAATAATCTTGCTGTTGCATTTTGAACCAGTTGAAAGCTTCTTATAGAGCTTTTAGGACACGCTGTAAGCAGAGCGTTACAATAGTCTAATCTGGATGTGACAAATGCATGGATGAGTTTTTCGGCATCGTCTCTGGGCAGGATTTTTCTAGTTTTGGCTATGTTACGCAAATGAAAGTAGGCTGTTTTACAGGCTTGATTTATATGAGCTTTGAACGAGAGATCTTGGTCAAATAGGACGCCAAGGTTTCTTACAGTAGAGCTGGGGGCTACAGTGATATTGTCCAGAGAAACTATCTGGTCAGATAAGGAGTCTCGCAGGTGCTTAGGGCCCAGCAGAATGACCTCAGTTTTTTCAGGGTTAAGGAGCAGATAATTAAGAGTCATCCAAGTTTTTATGTCTTTCACGCAGGCACTAAGTCTGTCTACTTGATGCGTCTGATCAGGTTTCATTGATAAATACAGCTGAGTGTCATCTGCATAGCAGTGGAAGTTAATGCCATGCTTTCTGATGATCATACCTAAGGGCAGCATATAAAGAGTGAACAGAACTGGACCGAGTACTGAACCCTGCGGCACACCGTAGGTTACTTTAGAACATGGGGAAGATCTCTGGTTTACATTAACAAACTGGTACCTATCAGATAGATAGGATTTAAACCAGCTTAGGGCGGTTCCACTGACACCTACATCACATTCTAACCTCTGCAGTAGAATGTTGTGGTCGATGGTGTCAAACGCTGCGCTGAGGTCCAACAGAACCAGGATTGAGACCTGTCCATCATCAGCAGCTAATAACAGATCATTTGTGACTTTAACTAGTGCAGTTTCAGTGCTGTGGTATGCACGGAACCCTGACTGAAAAACTTCAAATAAATTATTGTCCTGCAGGTGGCGACAAAGCTGTTTAATCACAATTCTTTCAAGGATTTTAGAGACAAAGGGCAGATTAGAAATAGGTCTATAGTTTGCCAGTATGTCGGGGTCTAGATTAGGCTTTTTCAAAAGTGGTTTAACCACTGCATATTTGAAGGACTGAGGGACATAACCGCTTTCTAGTGAAGTATTTATTATATTAAGAATGGGATTTATAATTAGGGGGAGAATTTCTTTGAGGAGTCTACTTGGGATTGGGTCTAAAATACAAGTTGATGTTTTGGAGGACATAATGACTGAAGTTATCTCTGCCTGATCAACAGCAGTGAACCTATCTAGTATTACTGAAGGATTTGTATGGGACACTAGCTTTGCAGTCTGGGCTTGCTCAGTACTGATAGTGGGAGTAATTGCATTTAGTTTATCTCTAATAGTTGTGATTTTGCTGTTAAAGAATAGAAGGAAGTCATTGCAGCTTAGAGTAACTGGTATTGAGGGTTCTACTGCGCTGTGACAGTTTGTCAGCCTGGCTACAGTGCTGAAGAGAAGAGAGTTAGAGTTATTTTTATTTACTTCTATTAAATTTGAATAATATCTGGTTTGAGCCTTACGCAGAGCCTGCTTATAAGACAGAAGGCAAGTTTTCCATTCTTTCAGGGATTCTTCTGTGTGGGAGCGGCGTAAGGATCTCTCTAGTTTTCTTACCCTTTGTTTGTGAGAACGTAGTTCTTCATTGTACCAGGGGGAGGCTCGTTTTGGCCTGATTACTTTCTGTTTAAGTGGAGCTGCAACATCAAGAGCAGATTTTAGAGAGTTGACCATTGAGTCAACAGAGTTATCGATAGCACTGGGACTGGCGCTGTTAATGACAGGATCACATGACATAACATTAAATATTGGCTCTATTATTTCTCTAAACTTTAAAATAGATTTTTCAGATATTGTCCTTTTCATTATAGCTTTAGTCTGAGGAGCTGGATAGTCCTTGAGAATAAACTGAAAGGTAATTAGGAAGTGATCTGACATTATTGGGTTTTGGGGGAAGACATTAAGGTCACTAATCTCTATTCCATAAGTTAGAACCAGGTCCAGAGTGTGCTGGTGACTGTGGGTTGGTTCATTTACATTTTGAGTAAAACCAATGCTGTCTAATAAAGCGCTAAAGGCATTACTGAGGCCATTATTTTCATTCACATGAATGTTGAAATCCCCAACCACCACGATATTTTCCCAGTCTAATACTAAATTTGATAGGAAGTCAAAGAATTCTGTTAAGAACAATGAATAAGGACCAGGAGGTCGATAGATTATTATGAACAGAACAGCTTTTTGGTTTCTCCAGTTTGGGCAGGTGATTGATAGGATAAGGCTTTCAAATGAGGAAGACTCATTATTAATTTTGTTAATTTTAGGACTCAGGAGTAAACTAGAATGTGAAATTACTGCCACCCCACCTCCCCGGCCTGAGCTCCTGGCAGCTTGAAAGTTAACATGACTCTGTGGGGTGGCCTCATTTAATCTGACATAATCATCTTGTTGAAGCCAAGTTTCAGTTAAAGCTAAAAGATCAATATTATAATCGTTAATTAATTCATTAACTAAAAGTGATTTGGAGGAAATTGACCTAATGTTTAGCAATCCACATTTTACATGCTTATTTATTAGTTTATTTGTATCATGTGTAGGGATTATTTGTATTAAGTTATTTGGTCTGACACCTAAATTATCTGTATTTGGATCTGACTTATTGCCGTTATTTACACGAGGGACACGCACAGTCTCTATTTGCTTTGACTCTGAACACTTGATCTGTGACAGCGCGGGCGAGAGCTTAGGACAGAGAAGAGACTCTGCACCCCATTATAAAAATAAATTGATTTGATCTAAACAACTAATCAATTAATTGAAGGAAAAATCACTAATCAATTCTCAAAATAATGGTTAGTTGCAGCCCTAGTGAAAACAAAACTAAAAGGCAATTTTATTTTCTCTTTCAGTGCATCCAACTCAATTTATCAAATCAATTTCAAATCAATTTATTTTTTTAATGCCCAAAATCACAACAACAGTTGCCTCGATGGGCCACAGGTAGAAAGCAGTTCAGATAACTGTCCCAGAATGCCCCTGTCCTTTGACCCTCCTTCGCGCGAGGAAAAACTACAAAAAACCCCATGGGAAAAAGTAGAAACCTCGGGGAGAACCACAGTGAAGGAGAGATCCTACTCCCACGGACGGACAGGCTGCAGATGAACTAGGACTGACATCCACTTGGACTGTGGAGCCAGAACCACTCAAGAGGGAGGAGGCTTTAAAGAGTTCCTCCAGGCGGACGAGGAGCAGTCCACCCAGTGTAGAGAGATCCTCCAGCAGGAGATGAGGAACAGTTCATCTAAAGCAGTGGTTCCCAAAGTGGGGGTCGGGACCCCTCGGGGGGTCGCGAGGGATGAGCTGGGGGTCGCGAGATGATGTCAAGATCTCATTTTAATTAATATGACATTGTATTTGCTCTTTTTTTTTTTACAGTATCTTTTAGTGAAATAGGGTCTAATAAGACAATAAACTATTCAAATAACCAATATTAAACCTGAATTAATAGGCTTTGTCACTTAAAATTATTGCTACTGTCATTTTCATTTCGCTTTGGGGGTCCCGAGTCAATTGCGTGGCTAATTTGGGGGTCCTGGGCAGAAGCCCTGATCTAAAGTAGAAAGAGTTCGTCCAGGCAGACGAGGTATGGCTAATCCAGCTGTCCAGGCGGGTGGCGCATAGATCCTCCAGACAGTTGGGGGTGGGGGGGTCGTCACTGGAGCAGCCACCGCAGTGCCTGAAACAGTCTCCACTCCCTGGGGGAAGTGGACAGAAAGAGAAACATGTGAACAGCAATGAACAGACTACAGTTGAAGTAATATTAAATATTGTTGATAGGTAAAGTAGGAAGAACCAGAGGATAGTGTTCAAGCTGCCATACTTCCCCCAGCAGACTTGCTCCAAGGGCAGCGTAGCTAAAACTGTAGGTTTTTATTTCTGTTCCTAACTGGCCTGACCATAAGCTATTTCAAAGAGGAACGTTTTGAGCCTGGTCTTAAATGTAGAGACTGTGTCGGCCTCTTTTACATGAACAGGGAGCTGGTTCCATAACATAGGAGCTTGGTAGCTAAATGCTCGACCTCCTACTGTGCTTTTAGAGACTCTGGGGACTAACAATTGTCCAGCATTTTGAGAACGAAGAGCTCTGTTTGGATGGTACGCTACTATTGCATCTTTGAGGTAGGATGGGGCCGTATAGTTTATAGCTTTATAAGTCAGGAGGAGGATTTTAAATTTGATTCTAAACTCAACAGGAAGCCAGTGAAGAGACTAACACTGGTGAAATATGATCTCTTTTTCTAGTACCTGTTAATAATCTTGCTGTTGCATTTTGAACCAATTGAAAGCTTCTTATAGAGCTTTTAGGACACGCTGTAAGCAGGGCATTACAATAGTCTAATCTGGATGTGACAAATGCATGGATGAGTTTTTCGGCATCATCTCTGGGCAGGATTTTTCTAATTTTGGTTATGTTACGCAGATGAAAGTCGGCTGTTTTACAGGCTTGATTTATATGAGCTTTGAACGAGAGATCTTGGTCAAATAGGACCCCAAGGTTTCTTACAGTAGAGCTGGGGGCTACAGTGATATTGTCCAGAGAAACTATCTGGTCAGATAAAGAGTCTCGCAGGTGCTTAGGGCCCAGCAGAATGACCTCAGTTTTAGCTTTAGCTCAGATCAAACCCCTCCTGAACTCACCACCTTACAGTGCACTTTGTGGAGTGTCTTCTCTTGTCATCAGGACAGTCTTCGCTGGTTGGACATAAATGGGATGGTCCTGTCTGGAGATGGTGTCACTCAGAAGGACTGTGAGTCCAATCTGACAGTGGAGCTCCAGAGTCCACAGAACAGGACCTTCACCTGTCAGTACCTGGTGAAGGGGACAGTCCAGGTGTCTGCAGAGTACAGCCTGAAGGGGAACTCAGGTCAGAGCAAACATTATTGTCTTTATTTCATCTAAAACCACTCACACTATAAAGTATTTGATGTAAAGAAGAAGGTTTTATCAGTGGAGTCCCTCAGGGCTCTGTTTTAGACCCACTATTATTTACAAATAAAAGCAGAGAAGTTTTGTAAAACTAAGCACAGATGTATTCACAAGACCTTTTAGATTCCAGCACTCCAGAATTCTCCAAACTAGAAGCTGTTGTAGAACCTTTTTTTCTCTCTAAATCTTTACAGGTGCTGAGTGCACTCACTTCTACATCGTCTCTGCAGCAATGGTCCTTGTGCATTTGGCTGCAGCTGTTGTGGTGTTTTTCAAAATAAAATCCAAAAAGAACACTGCAGAAACTATTGAAGACACAGAAGGTACGAAACAGTAATAAAATCCAATGTTGTGGTTGCAAAATTTGTCAGTTTTTGTAGTTTACTAATTTTATACAAAGCATATTATGCATTTTTCCACAAATTTAGTCTAAAATTAACAAACAAATTGAATTTTCTTCATTATAAACCGCAATATTTTTCTAAATGACTTGATCACACAGCATATCCATTGATTGTTGTTCAAAAATGCAGAACCATAGACTTTGCAAATAAGCTAGTGCTGGATAACTGTACAGTAGGACTCTATTTTTCCTGTAACTGTTACATCTGGGGACAAAACTCCGACCACATTTAGGTCAAAGCCTCGTTATAAGTCACTGTTGGATTTATAAATCTTTTTTCATGAGTTTTTTTACATAATTGCAAACATTTTTAGAGCAGTGGGCAGCAGTGATGGAAAGATTAACTGTTTTTTACCGATAAATCGACTTGTCCATGTGTGATACGAGTGCGTCGGTAGAAAAGTGATACATCAATGTTATTCAAGTGACAACATTAAGGGCACATTGGACTTCCTGTTGGTGTCTGTGTTAATGTAGATTCATCTATATTTAAACAACGCTGCTAATGCTATCGCTAACCCCCAGACCAGCTGAAACACAGACTGAAACGCTTTAAGTAGATCTAATTATACAGGTAATAATTTACACCAACTGCAGCCACATTCAGCATTGCAGACCTACATTTATGACGGCAAAATATCAGACAAATAAGTAGATTTGTGACAGATTAAGACTGGTGTCAGAAATTTAAAACTATAAAAATAACAAAGGTAGCAATAAAAAACAGTGCTGTGTGAATATGCAGCGTGATCCAGGGTTAGTTCAAACCTAATCATAACTTTGTTTATAAGAAATGCATCTCAAATGAATCAGACTGCAGAGAGTGTCTCGAGGTGCACATCGTATCGACCCAGATCTGAGATTCACAGCTCCAATGGACAACGACCGAGCCTCGAATGCAACACCGAGACAGAACTCAAACCTGCACAGAACGTCACCACAGAACTACAACTCTGGTTTTACACACTGTGTCCTTTTTAATGCTAGAAATGGTTGTTTGTTTTTGCAGGTGATCCACGAGCACCTGACGCTACGGTGAGTGTTCACATTCTATAAACAGCCTTCAAAGGGTCATTTGTTATGATTAAACTTTGTAATTTAGAGTATTCAGTTGTGTTTGATGGAGGTTATGTCTTTTTTCCAGTTCACGTGTTTCTCTAAAAGGAAATAATGACGTTGAACTGTGGTTTTGATGTTTTGTTGTCATTGGGAACGATTGAAAACTAATTGTGTTGCGCTCCCTCTAGTGGATATAAGGCTATACTGTGTGTCACTTTTCCCTTTTTTCTTCAAACAGACTGATCCAGAAAGCAGTGTGACTTACTCAATGATCAACCATCGCAAACCCAAAGTTAACAAACAGGTGATAGACTTTTTAGTTTTTAGATCTGTACTTTACTTTTTTTCTTTTTTTTTTTTTTTTTGAGAGCAGTATCTGTACTTCTACTCCATTACATTTTTGAACTGGACTGAAAAGTACAATGTGTTTTTCCTCATGTATTGAAGGACTTTTATTATGACTGACATTTTACCTGAAGGTTTTGTTTGGTTTTTAGCAACAGCAAGACTTAAACAGCCACTCATTTACAGACTCCATTGCTGAGGTTAGAATGGACGATGCCTCTTTTATTCTTCTTCTTGTGTGAAAAAATTACAGCATACGTTTGAAAGTCAACATTTAAATTAGGATTTTTATAATACAATGAGAATAAAAGGGGACCAAGTATTGACCCTTGAGGCAAACCACGTGTCATGGACATGGGACATGGGAACATGGACTAGAACAACTTAAAATTGTGTTCAGCTCCCTCTAGTGGATATAAGGCTGAACTGTGTGTAACTTGTGTTTTCTTTTTTCTCCAAACAGACTGATCCAGAAAACAGTGTGATTTATTCAACGATCGAGCACCGCAAACCCAAAGCTAAAAAACAGGTAAAAAGGACATTTCCTTAAAAAATGCTTAAATTAATGCATCTCCAAAATTATAAATTGACAGTACATTTCCTGTGCCTAGATTTTTACTCATTACTTTTAAGTAATTCATTTTTTTCCGTGTAAATTACTTCTCTGCAACATTAAATCTAGTCAAAGTTCTTATAGTTAAAGTGCCTCTGATGGGTTCGATACTCATTTCACTAAAATGCAGCTTAGATAAATATATTTCAAATTTAATAAAAACTACTTGACATGTTTTATCCCAGTTTAGCAATTGTTTATATTTTTTGTTTTACTTCTTGGTTTCAAATGATGACATCACATTAGGAAATTACCATAGCAACCTGGGACGGTACCTCTGGACTGGCAGACCGGGGTGGTGGTCCCTCTGTATAAGAAGGGGGACCGGAGGGTGTGTTCCAACCACAGGGGGATCACACTCCTCAGCCTCCCCATTAAGGTCTACTCCAGGGACTAGAGCGAAGAGTCCGACCGATAGTCGAACCTCGGATTCAGGAGGAGCCTGTGGTATTGGTCCCGGTCGTAGAACACTGGACCAGCTCTATACTCTCCATCGGGTGCTCGAGGGTTCATGGGAGTTTGCCCAACCAGTCCACATGTGCTTTGTGGATCTGGAGAAGGCATTCGACCGTGTGCCCCGGGGCGCCTTGTGGGGAGTGCTCCAGGAGTATGGGGTCCGGGGCCCTTTAAGGGCTGTCCGGTCCCTGTACGACCGGAGCAGGAGCTGTGCTGCTGCAGTAAGTCAGACCTGTTCAGTGCATGTTGGACTCCTCCAGGGCTGCCCTTTGCCGGTTCTGGTCATTATTTTTATGGACAGAATTTGTAGGCGCAGTCAGGGCCTGAAAGGCGTCTGGTTTGGGAACCACAGGATCATCTCTGCTGTTTGCAGATGATGTCGTCCTGATGGCTTCTTCAAACCAGGACCTGCAGCTCTGGGACGGTTTGCAGCCGAGTGTGAAGCAGCTGGAATGAGGATCTCCTTCTCCAAATCCGAGGCCATGGTTCTCGACCAGAAAAAGGTGGTTTGCCCTCTCCAGGTGGAGAGGCCTTGCCTCAAGTGGAGGAGTTCAAGTATCTCGGGGTCTTGTTCAGAGTGAGGGAAGGATGGAGCGTGAGATTGACAGATCGGTGCAGCGTCTGCAGTGATGTGGGCGCTGTATCGGACCGTTGTGGTGAAGAAAGAGCTGAGTCGAAAGACAAAGCTCCCAATTTACCTCAATCTACGTTCCTCTCTCACCTGGTCATGAGCTCTGGGTAATGACCCAAAGGACGAGATCGTGGACACAAGCGTCGAAATGACTCTCCTCCGCCGGGTGGCTGGGCGCTCCCTCAGAGACAGAGAGGAGCTCAGTCACACAGAAGGAGCTCAGAGTAGAGCCGCTGCTCCTCCACGTCAAGAGGAGCAGCTGAGGCTCAGGCATCTGTTCTGGAGCCTCCTGGACGCCTCCCTCAAGAGGGGTTCTGTGCATGGAGCCCCGGGGAAGACCCAGGACACACTGGAGGGACTATGTCTCTCTGTGTCCTGGCAACGCCTCAGAAGAAGACGAAGACCTTTACTTTTACTTAACATTTATT
This sequence comes from Rhinogobius similis, assembly GCA_019453435.1. NCBI lineage: Eukaryota > Metazoa > Chordata > Actinopteri > Gobiiformes > Gobiidae > Rhinogobius > Rhinogobius similis. The sequence goes on along the minus strand of CM033620.1, from coordinate 10,597,156 downwards.
CTCTCCTGAGGACTCTCACAGACCTGGTGAACAGAAAATATAGTCCACGAGACTCCATTCTATTATTAGTACATTTTCTCTGTTCTCTTTTTTGTCTTTGCTTCACCAGGTTTTGTGGATTCTGTGCTTCTTTAATCCACGCTTTTAGTTCTGCAAATATTGACACCGACAGCATCAAGTTGTCATTTCACATTTAGACTTTGTTCATGTTTTTTTCTAAATTCTTGTTAAACTATTGCAGGTTGAAGACGACTCTGTGACTTACTCCACGGTGAATGAACCGAACACAGCCACGTCTGAGCACAGCGCCATCTACAGCCAAGTCAAGAGAACTGCACAGGACTGAAGACGCAATCAACGCTCCTGCTTTTAGGTCCAGATCAGAGAAAACATCTGAAACATTCTGAAAACATAGACTTAAAACCACTATTTTATCATAAAGTATAATTATAAACAAAACAAAACAAAATGAGTCACTCATTACTCAGACTTCAGGCAGAAATGAAATAAGACACAACTTCAAGTAGTTTTCAAAAATCAGAATTAGAACATGCAGCTTTACCGAGAATAAGAAGGAAATGTATTGTGTTTTTTTCACACTTATCAGCTCAGTGTCAAAAGGAAGTGTCTGCGGCCGGACTAATAACTCAACCACAAAGTGAAGAAGAGACACAACTTTCAGAAAACTCAGATGAACTGAACTAAACATGAATTCACTTTACACTTATTTCTTGTTTTTTGTCTTTCTGCATCAGTTTGAAGGTAAGACTTTGCTTTTGATCCAATAGAACTTATTTTTTGATAGAGATTTATTTGAGAGGTGAAAAAAGAAGATTCCTGCACATTCTTAAAACATGTTTGTCTTGAGCAAATAAAATGTTTTTCTGATAATTATTTGATAATTGTTATTTGGACATGTTTAATCGATAATTGCAACTGCAACAGAATCTACTGTAACTGTAACCACGAGGATTTCAGAAGTAAAAAATAACTCGATTCAATCTATTCTGTAAAAAAGTCTATTTAAATGATTAGTGTTTTATGTCATATTATATTAACTTGACTTTATCAATCAGAAAGTTTCTGTGGTGAATGGACTGTATGGATATGTTTGAACTAAGCCTGTGCTTTTTACTAATGTGTGTGTGTGTGTGAGAGATACTGAGTGAGGGATGTGTGTGAGAAATTGTTCTATATTAATTACTACGGTTAATTGTTAAACTGCACTGTGACTGCTTTTGAAATATGAATAACTGTTTTATATTACTTTGCACTGTGTAACTTATTTTTGTACCCCAGGGACTGCAGATGGAAATTAGCTGTTTAGCTACAATCTGGCGCAGTCTTACGAGCATAATGTCTCTGTACACTGTCCCTTCAAATAAAGACTAAACTAAATTATAGTTTTACATTCGTGAAGTAGCAGTTTGTGGAGAAATTTTGAAAATGAAAAGTTCAAAATGACAGGAAGTAGAGCTGAGTTCTACCACAGAACTGACTCTGTGCATATCGTTCGACAGCTGCTCCTCCCACGACAAGACATTTCTGGTTCAAAAATCCCAAACGATTCATGGTTGTCTACAATAACACAATAAAAGAATAATCAGCAAATAACATCAAACCAAAGCCAGAATAATGATTAACTAATATGCACGCTCTCAAATAAGATAAGGATGAACATAAACAGCTGACATTATGGTGGACGCATGATTGGCTCGAGTGTTGTGTTGTGTAGAAGAACAGACACATGAGCAGCTTCAGGCTTAAAGGGGAAATCACAGAGAAGCTGCAATCCCCAATTTACCCACCAGAGGCCGCCATTTCCACCTTTGAATGTGACACTAAATAAGATATCCTTCTGTGCATTTTATGTCAAACAAATGATCCAAGAATTTTACACCATTTCATATATTTACTGGAAAAATATGCAATGTTTACAACATAATAACAATTATTTGCTTCTTTTTCAATTTGAAATCTCTCAATATAGTTTTAGGGACTTTGAATAAATTAAAAAGTCCAGCGTCCTGCCGGTGGAAAAGTACAGGGATGTTTTATTTTTTCCCATTCATTCATTGTCTTACCTTAATCTGACTCTTTATTGGTCAAATCTAATTATAAAGTGCAATTTAAAATGTGCAGCGTGTGGTCAACTAAAGGGTTAAAGAGAACAATATGAAGTACGTCTGAAAACAATACTTTTCTGTTGCAGGAGTCTGTTCAGATCACTGTTACCACAGACCTGGAGAAGACGTCACTCTGTCGTGTGACGCCGTAAAACATCAAGGTCCAAACTGCTCCACAGTGGACTGGGACCACTACAATAAACATTTAAATTATACATCTGTGGTTTATAAAGGCCAGATCAAGAACAGTCCCAGGACGTCCAGACTGACTCTGGAACCAAACTGTTCTCTCTCAGTTCAGAACGTCACTGAAGGAGATTATGGGACATACTTCTGTAAACTGTGGAACAATCAAAACAAGAAATATGAATCAAACATTTATATCTACCTGAGCGTCCTCTCAGGTAAGTCGTGTCTCTTGTGTCTCTTTACACTTTTTGCACCTTTCTGTCCCTAAACTCTAGACAGTATATTATAGTTGAATTGTTAGATTTAAGTATTATAGTTAATAGTTTTTGTTAGATTTGTTTTTTATACTCTGCTTTACAACATCCACATTTCCCCACTGTGGGACAGTTAAAGGTCTCGTCTCGTCTGAACAGCAGCTTTAAAGGTCAGACATCATGTTTAACTATTCAGGCTTTTAGTTTTTGTATGAACTTGAAGTGCACAGGTGGGTCAGACTAGGAATACTCAAATGAGATTCAGATGAAACAAAAATGGGTGCAGAGTGGTTAGAGCTCTTGCCTCCCAGCGAGGAGATGGTGGGTTCAAATCCAGACCAACATCACAGGATCTCTCTGGGTGGAGTCTGCATGTCCTCTCCGTGTGACCGTGGGTTCTCTCCAGGTTGGGCTCCTCCCACCGTCCAAACACATGCATGTGTAGCTTTAACAGAGTTTATGTCAAACAGAAGTGCGTTTACAACAGAAGTGCGTATCTGCGGCAAAAAGAGGCAAAAGTGGGCGGGATAAGGTGAATACACAGACTCCAAACATTGAATGTGCTGAAAGAAGAGGGTTTATTACTCAGAGCAAGAATGACACAAAAACACACAGGAAAATGTCAATTGTGTGTTTTTGATTAAAATACTTGTTCATCTCTAAATATTTTCCACCAGGATGTCGTCAGACGCCTTCACTTCAGCTTTGTCTGGATAAAATTTAGAACAATTCTCATATTCAAGGGTCTTTCACGCTCTAAACAACTAATCAATTAATTGAAGGAAAAATCACTAATCAATTCTCAAAATAATGGTTAGTTGCAGCCCTAGTGAAAACAAAACTAAAAGGCCATTTTATTTTCTCTTTCAGTGCATCCGACTCAATTTAGCTCCGATCAAACCCCTCCTGAACACACCACCTTACAGTGCACTCTGTGGAGTGTCTTCTCTTGTGATCAGGACAGTCTTCGCTGGTTGGACATAAATGGGATGGTCCTGTCTGGAGATGGTGTCACTCAGAAGGACTGTGAGTCCAATCTGAGAGTGGAGCTCCAGAGTCCACAGCACAGGACCTTCACCTGTCAGTACCTGGTGAAGGGGACAGTCCAGGTGTCTGCAGAGTACAGCCTGAAGGGGAACTCAGGTCAGAGCAAACATTATTCTCTTTATTTCATCTAAAACCACTCTCACGATAAAGTATTTGATCTGGAAGAAGGTTTTATCAGTGGAGTCCCTCAGGGCTCTGTTTTAGACCCACTATTATTTACAAATAAAAGCAGAGAAGTTTTGTAAAACTAAGCACAGATGTATTCACAAGACCTTTTAGATTCCAGCACTCCAGAATGCTCCAGATTAGAGACGTTTTTCTCTCATTGTATCTTTACAGGTGCTGAACACACTTTAGACTTTTCATTCATCTCTATGTCTTTCCCATAGATTCCTCTGAGTCAAAGCTTTTGTTTGCCCTCAACGTCTTTAAAGCAGTGCTCGTTGTGCTGCTTCCTTTGGCTGCAGCTGCCGTGGTGTTTTTCAAAATAAAATCCAAAAAGAAAACGGAAGAAACTATTGAAGACACAGAAGGTACTGTTGTATCACCATTTCTTCTAGATAACACTCACTTGTTTGACACAATGAAGAAGATGAACTCGAGGAAATAAATGCAATAGAGTCTTTAGTGTCCAAAAAATAACTTCATCCTTGATGGAAATATAAACTCTGGGTGGATCACAGACCACTCCAACAGCTCTTCTACGCAGTGTCTCAGATCATGGCTCCAAACCCACAGAGATTCTTGCACCAAGAAAACACCTCCAGAAGCCCCAACAAAGAGAATGTAGCCCAATGTATAGCCTTTCATCTATGAATATTGAAGACCATTACCCCCCATGGCTTGGCTCTTCTCCTATAGTTTCCTAGTTTTAGGGCACTACTCGTCCCAGGCTAATTATTATTCTGGGTTTTTCTCACTCAAACAGATGAATAACTTCCAACATATAACTCCTCCCAGTTATGCCCTTTTTTACAATGGTCCAGTACGACGCTGTCCAGTTTTACTATCAGTAAAGATGATTTAGTCATTTTTGTCCATTTCTCTCGGCCGAGCCTCTTGGTCTTGACTCATTACCTCATCCTACAAACTCAGCAAGTTTCTTTAACATTAACTCCATTGACCTAGGAATGTTGTAGTTTGCTTTGATTCAGAGTCTAAACACACTGCCCCCTACAGGCCCAGTGCCTTTGTTTGAACTCCTGGCACAGGTTCCTCACAGCTGTATTTCTTGCTGCATTAGTTACAAGACTTCCCCCTAGTGGCAGACTCCAGTATTGGGCTAACTGAGCCTCCAGTGCACATGTGGCTCTAGTGACTTCCTCTATGCACTGAGGGTTTTATATTAAGTCAAAGTAGAGGAAACATTGTGAACAAAATAATAACTCTAGGCCTTTGCTTTGTCTAAAACTTTAGCTTAAACACTACAAAATAACCCTTTGGTGTTACACTCTTAAATATTGTGATTATAATGTTTCATACATTTGTGAAGCTTAAATATTCTTCATCAGTACGAAACAGTAATAAAATCCAAACAGTGTGACTTATGCAATGATCGACCGCCACAAACCCAAAGCTAAAAAACAGGTAAAAAATGACATTTCCCGAAAAAATTCTTAAATTAACACATCTCTAAAATGATGAATTGAGAGTACATTTCCTGTGGACTTGCCCCATTCATTTTGAGACATTTACATTTTATTTTAAAGCCTGCTTATTTCATAGATTACTAATTATTATTATTATTTTTACTTGCCTGGATACTGGTTTTTCCATGTAATTGACTTCTCTGCAACATAAATAAATCTAGTCAAAGTTCTTATAGTTAAAGTGCCTCTGACAGGTTGGATTCTTGTTTCACTAAAATGCAGTTTAGATAAATATATTTAAAATTTAGCAAAAATACTTGATATATTTTATCCCGGTTTAGCAATTGTTTGTTTTTTGTTTTTTTTACTTCCTGGTTGTAAATGATGACATCACACAACAAAATTACCATAGCAACCACACTGTACACTGGGCCAAAACTCAATGCCACAGATGTTTTTAATTTTACCAATAAAAATACACGTGAACACCTTTTTTTGTTGAAGTGATGTTTAAAAAAGTAGTTTCTTTGGTGTAAATGATTCTGTCTTCCTGGTGTGACGTCATCAATCTGTTTACTCCCTGAAACTTTCAAAGGATTTTTAAACTTTTCCACACAAACGTCTGCTTGATTGGTGTAAAACTATAATTTATATTTACAACAGGTATTACTAAACCAAATAAAGGCAAAGTTAGAACATCCTGAAAACCTGTCATACGCACTTTATTATTGATGTTTATGTAACCATTACTTGTATTATGAAATTATGATTTTGATCATTTGGTAACGTATTGTATTGTTTATTGTTTATCTGAATGATCTAATGGCAGTTTTGAAGGAGGACCCAGGAAGATTAGCGGCCGTTAAATGTGCAGCTAATGGGGATCCTCATAAAACAATAAAACAATTTTCTGGGTCAGTGTGGGATTTAAAGTTTGAATTCAGTCACAACGAGGTAGAAAACATGGAAAATACCTGCTGCATTTGAGAAGAAGAAGAAGAAGCCTTGTGTTTGATCTCAGAGGTCATTCCACAACTGTTACCGTAGCAACCAGACTGTAAACAAGGGCCGACATCCACAAACATGACACAATAGTTATGATCTGACAAATAATAAAACTAATAACACCTTTATTTTGTTGAACGACGGTTTAAACTGTCAGAACGATGCGTCCGTCGTCTGTAAACCTGTCTCTGTGTTTTCCATAGAACTATAATTAAACCTGGAAGATGGACCCAAAATGGCGCCCTGTTCCTCCCTGTGGCCTGAGCTCATTGGTGCATGACCCCAAAAAAGTGTCGTACTTCCACATTTACTTCCTGATACGGAGGCGGCCATCTTTGCTGACGACAATCCCCCATGATGCTTTGAGGGAGCGACCACGCAGCTGCAAGTTTTTGTGTTAGTGTTAGCTTGTGTGATTGTAATTGTGTTCTTCATGTTTGATCAAATGTGAAAGTGTCTGAAATGAAATAAAATACAGCTCACAGGTGTCTCTGTCTGACCATGTCACGAGCTTCTGTTTGTATCGTCCGACGCTCGTTCTCGCGGCTCACACGTGTTTCCCGTGACGACTGTAAGAGAATTTTATTAAGGGATTGTCAAAATGACACATTTCTGGTAATAACAATGCATGTATAAGAATATGCTTATGTGTGGAATGTTAACTACCAGAATGAGAACCAGATGCTTAATGCAAGCGATGTTGTTTGTAACCTTATATGGTGTTTTTCTTTACCTGTTTCCCATGACCTCTTTAATGAGCAAAATGACCTCTTTTGATTATAGTAAAAGCAGATGTTGTTTTGCTGCCCTGCGAGGTCATTGGAGCAACAGATGTATGCTGACCTATGCCTGTCTAAACTGAATAAAAGCGCAGGGGAAGGGAGTGGCAAGTTGGAAGAGGCTGCAGAAAGTTGAACAGAGTGTCACTTCTGCTGGTGGGACGAGCAGACGGAGGCGCCACTGCAGAGAGTTGAACCGAGTACCTCTTCTGCTGTTGGGACGAGCCGATGAGAAGCGCCACTCTCCCTCTCCCCGTGCATCGTGCACGTAAAAGCTCATGGGCCAGTATCTGATTACCTGTTTAATTCTCAGTCAGTAGAAGGTTGTTCTCTCAGACTGTCTAGGTTCAATTGTCTTTGTGATAATTTCCTAACAACGTCACTTCATATAAAAACGGTAATTTTGGCGATTTTAGAAACGGTAGAAAAGGACATTTCTTTCTATTTTATTTAAATACCAATAATAATTAAGTACTGTCTGCAATTATAATGTGCAATTATAGAAAAAGGCTGGGCCCAAGAGGCTGCAGTACCTCGCACGACCACTAATCAACCTGGGACACGGACAGAGGGGGCGTGGCTTATCCAGTTCATTTAATACATCCATGGTTTTAGCTCTCAGCAGTACTTCCTGTCCTTTTAAACCTTTATTTCACTGAATTTCTTCACAAACTGCAACTTCACAAACGCAAAACTATGATAAACATTGGCCTCAGATTCTGTACCGTCAAACAAAGTCATGAATTAAAGAAAAGAAAAACAAAAGTGAGAACCTGTCACATGGACTTGAAGGTGACTTGAGTCTGAGATGATTTATGGATTTAAAGGACAATATTATGCATTTTTAAAAATATCATTATTGGCCTTTACTTTGGTATCTCATGTTTTAGAACTAAAAAAAACCCCAAAACGTCTCCATCTACTGTCTGCAGAGGGAATTACACACATTTTCAACACACACTGCTTGTTAACGCTAGCCGTGTTGATGCAGATAGAGCTGCAACAAGTTAATCCATTAATCACAACTAATCGATTATAGAAATGGTTGTCAGCGAATTAAATAATAATAATAATCGAGTAAACATTAATTGGTCTAAACACAGACTCCAAAACATTGTATGAGCTGAAAGAAGAGGTTTATGACTCAGACGGAGCAGGAATGACTCAAAAACACACAGGAAACATGTAAAATGTGTGTTTTTGATTAAAATACATCCCAGGACGTCGTCAAAAGGCTTCACTGCAGCTTTGTCTGGATAAAACTGAGTAAAATTCTCATATTCAAGGATCTTTTGCGTTCTAAACAACTAATCGATGAATCAAAGTAATGATCGTTAGACTAATCGATTACCAAAATAATCGTTAGTTGTCGCCCTGGACACAGTTGTAATCGTGATCAGAGGCAGAAATGAGTCTGACGATGTTTCATGGACGTAAAAACAGAAAAGAAGATTCTCTGAGCCGCGTCACACGTCGAAGAAGTGTTTTTGACGGTCGGACGGAGAGGATTTTCTAACCAGGATTCATCAAAGGAGCATGAATGAAGCTAAATGCAACTCCGGGTGTGTTTTTGATGACGGAACATTTAGCAAATGGTTCCAATCCCACAAAATGTCAATTGAGCATAACATTTGTCCCTGAAAACAGCACAGACCTCCAGATCTCTGCCTTTGACGCAAAAAATCTGCAAAAAGCTCAAGAGGGAGAGGACCTTCTGAACAGGTTTAATCAAAGCTAAAAACAACTCCAGACATGTTTTTGATGAAGTAATAATCTCATTACGATCTTATAAAAGCTAAAAAAAACTGTGAAAGATGTGTCTTTAAGAAATCGTGTACATTGTTGATAACTTTGCTTTATATAAGAACAAAAAAGACACGAAAGTCCAATAAACTGAATAAAACTGACCCAAACGACTCAGTTTCATTTAATTTAACTCCTCAGTGTTTTTATTTTTGCAATTCCACAATTCTCCACCGAGAAAAGCCCGACAAATATTCAAAAAGTCACAATTTCTTTAAAAAAACGTAAATAAACTCAACTCAAAACATGAGCTTTTCAGTCGTAGATCCAGCTGCACCGTTCTAAAGTGCCTTCAGCTTATTCCATTCAAACATCAGCTTTACTGCAAAACACAAGGTTAAAAGCTCATCTGTATTAAATTCTTAATATTTCTCGAGCTTGAGTAGTTCTGACGATTAAAAACATGTCGACACCAATGAAGGAAATACATTTAGTTACAGTCTTTTCTCTTTTATCAAGTTTATCTGCAAAAGTTGGATTTTCAAACTTTTCCAGAGCATTTTTCTTACAAAATCGATCTAAAAATAAGATAAATATTAACACTAATATAGATTCTGTTGGGGATAAAACTTAAAACTACCCAAACAGGATCAATATTCAGAATTAATGAATTTGAATGCAAGTAGGAAACGTTTTTTGCAGCGTGCGCTCTCAAGTTATGGTCGGCATTTACGGCGAGACGCTGCAGGTGAACAGGAAAAAAAGTTAAATTTAAAGATAGATATTGTAAACTTCTGCTGTCGTTTAGTCACCTAAATGTAAGAAAAAAAATGTATTACAAGTTTTTCATCATGTCATGTTTTCATGTAGAAATAAGGCATTTTATGTGGAAAAAAAGCCAAAAATCCACATATTTGGGACATTTAAATCTGAAAAAATGGACAGAATCAGATTTAAATTTCTTGGTTCATTTTGTAACAGATTAGTTACAAAGAAATGTACAGAGATCTTAGATTACTTATTTAGTTTTTACGTAAACTTGTAAAATTGGCTTAAAAATTCAAATTTCGCCTCATTTTTTTGACTTAAAACTAGGGCTGGTCGATATGACAAAAAATGATGATCACGATTTCCTTGGGGCAGATCATGATTTTTTATCATAATTTCATGTTCACTTTGTTTTTTTGTTTGTTTGTTTTTGTTGCCCTTAACAGAGCTGCACCATTTAGGAAAAATATCTAATTGTGATTTTTCTGACCAGTGCCATTAAGATTAGATTTAGATTTAGGTTTGAATAATAGGATTCTGTTTTGTTGCTTTTTAGTTTTTGTCACGTTCAGTTGTGTTTGTCGTATTTAAATGAGTCTTTGTTGTTTTTTGTCACGTTTTTGTCGCTCTTGAGTTGTGTTTCTTGTGTGTTTTTATTGCTTTTGAGCGCATTTTTATCGCTTTTTGCTTTTCGTGTCAATTTCGTTGAATCGTGCAGCTCTGGCCTTTAAAGGGGACATATCATGCAAAATCTACTTTTTTGGCCCTTAGATACCTTTTATTGTGTACTGTGGGTGTCTGGTAGTGGCTAAAAGTTGAAATTAATCACTTAAGTAGCTGCAGAGATATATTTATATAAATTTTGCAACATATTTCTCAGTTCGTTCAAATATCCGCATTATCTGTTACGTATTTTTATCTATCACGTCACAGCGGAACTACTAAACAAGGTCAAGAGCTTCCGGCAGAGACCGCCATCTTTATTTTCTTCGTAGCGATTTTGTAGTCCAAGCGCAAAGATGTCAAAGGTGCGAGTAGACAAGTTAAAATGCTCTGTTCTTGGTTGTGTTACCAGCACAACTCATTACACCGACCGCCTGCATGCGAACAACTGAGATCGGCTGGTTACGTTTTATTTTTCGTGGTAATGTACCACCGACAGTGGGGAAAGTTCAGTTTGTGTGCGCTAAGCACTTCAAAGAGGAGTGCTTCAGTAACCTCCGCCAGTACAACGAGGGATTTGCTCAAAGATTGCATTTGATCGAAGGGTCAGTTCCTTCGGTCTATGGAGATGACGATATAGTGGAGCGGTAAGTCAAGAAACGCTCAAACACTGTGTTTTTTATCCAGTCATTCTTTACCTGTGTTCTGGCCATTTGTGAGGGATTAGCATTACACCTGTAGCTGCCCATCTTTTACTCGGCTGTGTTCCAGCTGCTTAGGGCACATGTCTTTATATAAACATATAATACATTTATGTTTTAGGTTTTTAAAAGGCAGAACTCACATCAGACTGCTCGTAGCTGACGTTAGCATGTCGCTAGCGTTAGCATGTCGCTAACATTAGCGCGCAGCAAGCGTAGCCCGCAGCACCTTAACTACACTGACTGACTTGACAGTAGCCTTTTTCCCCGGACTGTTGTTGTAGTAAGATGGTAAAGTGAGGGTCCATTAGACAACCTGCTAATATCTTTCACACACAGTTAAGCTAACGGAGCGCATAGCGAATTACATAGTAGTAAACAAACCATTGAGATGCAGCCATTTGAAGTCTTTGCTGCGGAGGATCGTCGTCTTCGATTTCCTCTTGGTCTGTGTCAGACTCTGGCTCGTACATGTGAGGCTGGATGTTGATGTCTTCGCTTGTTTCCATTTTTTCGATTGTCATTACGTTTATTTCTAACTTTGGAGAAGTTTTGGATCCGACATACGGACTGTGTTTGGGACTACAACAATGGCTGAACGGGGCGGAGTCTGCATGCAATGCGCATGGGAGGGGGTGGGGTGCGAACTAACTCATTTGCATTTAAAGAGACAGTGCCAAAACAAGGCGCTCAAAAGCGCTCCTTACAAAAGGGGTAAAAGAGAGGCATGTAGAAAGAAAATTAGGAGGAATTCAGACTGTAGATTGCAGGTACAGTATATTTAGACCCCAGGTAAATGTTTTAAATGTTCAAAAGGTGAAAATAAAAGCATGATATGTCCACTTTAAGAGGTAAATAAAGTCATCTGCTCAGAGGCTTCAGAGGCTAAACAACAGGAGAAAAAGTGTGATTGAACAGACAGCTGCATTAAAGACAGAAAAACAGTGAATCACGATACGACGATTTCACAAAAATAGCAGATTGTCACAGGGACCAGCTCACGATTCGATTTTTATCACCGTATCATCCAGACCTACTTAAAACTTTTTTAAAAATCAGTTTCAGAATCAGATTTCAACAGATCCTTGAGTTCGTTTGGTCTAAACCTCGTTCAGTCTCACAGTTTGGTGCAGGATCTACTTTAAGGCTGATCTTTATGTCTCGAGGAACAAAAATGCATTTTAAGAAAACGTCCTTTGAAGTTACAATGTCCCAGAGAAATCTATGGATGAAGTGGATTCAATGGAAGAATAAAACATCTTTAGGATGTAATCGCAGTTATAAGTTCTGTATTCTCATTCTGACTTGCTAAGGTTAACTTCAACTTTAACATCTCTTTAGCACCTGTTTTGTTAGCTCCCAGTCCCGGTCACAAAGATAGATAATGGGCATCTAATCCTTTTATGACGTCCTTTCACGCTGAAGTCTGGCTTTAACTGGAAACACCACTGATAGCTGTTGTTTTTCATAAATATTGATAGTCACATATGTCCTTGCTCTTGTTTCACACTGATGTTTCATGTTGTCTCCTCATGATGTGATAACTATGTCTCCACCTATGTCTTGTGTATAAAAAGCATGTGTTCTGATTGTCATGGACCTCCGTCGACCAGCAGAGGTCACTATGTCAGGGAAAGGCGACTATTCACTTTGGTACCAGTGAATAAATCAACTCATGGATCAGACTCATTCTCTCTGCATTTTTATTGTTTAACTTGTTTTAGAAATCCACAACATTAATTCTCCCGTAACAAGGAGCAGATTGGACACGTTTGTCGTTTCCACGTGAAAGTCTAAATGTTGAGAGAGAAAAGTGACCAAAAAAATGTCTGCAGCGTCTCGCCTTAAAGAGTCGTAACTTAAAAAGCGAGAATGAACTTTGCCTAAACTAATACGACATAAAAGATGCATCCGAGATTAAACCAGGTCTAAACCAGTTTGTAAACGTAAAACTGATCTAAGTGCTGTGTTTCAGTTTGGCATTTTGTGTTCATTTGAAAATATATGACTCCTCTGTTCGCTCGATGGTATTAAAACACTAGAAAAATAGCTATGTTTACCCCATTTTGAAACATCAAACCAGGACTAAACCAGGACTTTGCAAGGATTTGGGACGTTCTGGACCCGGGACAGAGGTTATGCAGGCCACATTTTCACCTGTAAAAGCACAAACTGGAGCTGCACGAGTTTGGAAAAGTATCTAATGATTCTCTGACTCTTTTTGTGATTTGGTTTGTGATTTATGTTTGAACAATGAGGAAAGTTCACATTTTAAACACAACCAGGAGGATTGGGGGGGGTCACTTTAGGTCATGTTTTTGTCACTTTCAGTCATGTTTTTGTTGCTTTTAGATGCATTTTGGTTATTTTGTCATGATTTTGTCGCGTTCAGTTGCACTTCTGTCAGTTTATTCATGTATTTAGAGCTTTAAGTCATGCATTTGTCACTTACAGTTATGTTTTTGTCCAGTTAACAGTTCAGATTTTTTGTCTCTTTTTGTCACTTGTTTCTTTTAGTCACGTTTTTGTCACCTTTAAGTTTTAGCATCAAAACCACAGGATTATCAGTTTATACAGAGAATAAACTGGATATTTAGTCGTTTATGGGGGAAATTATTATTGCACAATAATTGCAGCCTTTGCGATTTGTTTCATTGAAAAAAAAAAAACTTGAAAAAAATAGCTAAACTCAGCACAGTCGGAGCTATGTGGAGAAACTACTTTCAGTTTTAGTCAATTTTAGTCTCATTTTTGTCACTTTTGATCACACTTTTGTCACTTTTAGCCGCACTTTTGTCACTTTTAGTTGTGCGTTTGTCGGAGCAACGACGAGAAACTACTTTCAGTTTACATTTTGCCGTATGAAGTTGATTTGAGCAAAACAAAAGCTCCACGGACAAAAGTTAGACCAAAGAAAAGCAACGAAACACATTTTATCAGTCGAAAGTCTCTGCATAACCTCCATAAACTGGGCGTAATATCGGACAAGAACTAGAACTAAACCAGGACTAAACCACCTTTTTTACATCGACTTTTACACCTTGCTTTTTCTCATCTTAAGTCTTACATGGTGAACTTCTACCCTGTTTTCAGTGATTTAAACTTTGGAGAAACTGGAAGAAAAGTACCGTAACAAACATTTACAATGACGATAGTGAATGAACATCATGTAGAAAGGTTAAGTTGTTTGTGCAAAATGCGTCTAAATGTTCTTCTTTTGTGGATGAGGTTTGAAACGGGCACTTATGGAGAGGCAGAGGGGAAAACAAGACGGAAACAGGACTAAAGCGAGACTTAACAAGGTCTGAAGCAGGACTCGAATGTGTCTTTTCTAGGACTAGGACCAAACCAGGACTAGACCAGGATTAAACAGGGTTCAAGACAGAGCTAGAGTCAAGATCTAGGACTAAATCAGGTCTGAAACAGGACTCAATCTGGTTCAAGACAAGGTCCATCTAGATCTAAACCAGAACTGAACCCGGTCAAAAACAGGACTCAAACAGGACTAAACCTGGGACTGAAACCATGGCTAAACCAGGACTAATACAGGGCCAAAACCCCGTCAAAAACAAGGCTAAACCGGGGCTAAACTGGGACTGAACCATGGCTAAACCAGGGGTAAACCAGGACTAATACAGGACCAAAAACAGGACTAAACCAGGACTAAACTGCGTCTAAACCATGGCTAAAACTGAGCTAAACTAAACTAAACCAATCGTAAACCAGGGCTTAACCAGAGTCTAAATCAGAAATAAATCCCCATCAAAAATAGGACTCAAACTTGACTAAACCAGGTCTAAACCAGGAACAAAACAGGACTAAAGCAGAGCTAATCCAGGCCTAAAACAGGACCAAAACAGGTCTAAACCAGGACTAAACCAGGACTAAACCAGGGTCTAAACTAGAGCTAAACCACCATCAAAAATAGGACTCAAACTTGACTAAACCAGGTCTAAACCAGGAACAAAACAGGACTAAAGCAGAGCTAATCCAGGCCTAAACCAGGACCAAAACAGGTCTAAACCAGGACTAAACCAGGACTAAACCAGGGTCTAAACTAGAGCTAAACCACCATCAAAAATAGGACTCAAACATGACTAAACCATGTCTAAACCAGGACTAAACCAGCACTAAACCGGGACTAAAGCAGAGCTGAACCAAGTCTAAACCAGGACTAAAACGGGACTAAAGCACTACCAAACCGGAGCTAAACCAGGACTAAACCAGGACTAAACCAGGACCAAACACCCATCAAAAACCAGGGCTAACCCCAATTTCCAAATTGTGAGAATCGTTAGTGAATTGCACTTGCGCTTTTCCACCTTTTTTCATTCACTTTTAAATAAAATGTGAAATAACCGCCTCAGTACAATGTGTGACTTTCCTGTTTAGACTCGAAGACTTCACACTGAAAAACCATCTACCATCGTTCTGCGTCGTCCAATTATTATGTTCAATTTAGTCTTAATATTCAGTCCTTTTTGCACTTTTTCTGTATTAGGTTCTAGAGACATCTGCCATGTCCATAAATAAAATAAATAAATCTACTTCAAAGTAACAGTATAATTAATAGTTATGCTCATAATTCGTCACAATAATAAACCTGAAGTTAAATGAAGACCTTGAAAGCCCAGTTTGAACCAGCAACAGAAAAATATGTTTAAATGTTCACAATAAATAAATAATAATAAAATACATTTCTACAATAGTTTTCCTCGTTGCTAAAAGCCGGTCCATAAGTGCCGTTAAATGTCTTTATTTAGTGATGTGAGGACGAGGACGAGGAGGGCAGGGAGGGCATCTGGCTTAGAGAGCGGCTGGGTCTCTGGGGTCGGGGCTGCGAGGCCGGGTCTGAAGGGTCCGGACTGGGATTGGAGCCAGGACTGGGGCCAGGACTGTCCTGCACCGCCTCCAAGTCGACCTGGGCCGGGCACTCGAAGTGAACGCAGTGGAACACCTGCAAAAAGGAGAGTTAGTCCTGGTTTGGGACCAAGTTTAGTCCTGGTTTAGTCCGGGTTTAGAACCAAGTTTAGTCCTGGTTTAGTCCCATTTAAGGACCAAGTTTAGTACTGGTTTAGTCCTGGTTTAGGACCAAGTTTAGGACCAAGTTTAGTCCAGATTTAGTCCCATTTAAGGACCAAGTTTAGTGCTGGTTTAGTCCTGGTTTAGGATCAAGTTTAGGACAAAGTTTAGGACCAAGTTTAAGACCAAGTTTAGTCCAGATTTAGTCCCATTTAAGGACCAAGTTTAGTGCTGGTTTAGTCCTGGTTTAGGATCAAGTTTAGGACAAAGTTTAGGACCAAGTTTAAGACCAAGTTTAGTCCAGATTTAGTCCCATTTAAGGACCAAGCTTAGTGCTGGTGTGGGACTTGGTTTTGTCCTGATTTGGTCTGTGGTTTCGTCCCAATTAAGATGAGACTCTACAGGCAAAACTCTTTTTTCCAATTTTTTTTTGTCACTTTTCTCTCTCACATATCGACTTTCATGTGTCCAATCTGTTCCTAAAGATGTTTGATTCTTCCATTGAATCCACTTCATCCATAGATTTCTCTGGGACATTGTAACTTCAAAGGACGTTTTCTTAAAATGCATTTTTGTCCCTCGAGACATAAAGATCAGCCTTAAAGTAGATCCTACACCAAACTGTACAATCTGGACTCAATAAGATGGATTTTTTAATATCTAATTCTAAAACTGATTTATTGAAGTTTTTAGTAGAAAAATTTGAATTTTTAGGACCATTTTCAGTCCAATCTAGTTTACTTACAAACTAAATAAGAAATCCAAAATCCCCTCTGTACATTTTTTGTAAATAATGTTACAAAATGAACCATTGTTTGCGTTGTGTAATATCCATAACATAACAGTTTACAAAAAACACCCATTTCTTGGACTGGCCCCCCTCCTGCAAAAGCAAACGGCTCACTCTGAGATCTGACCCCCCCGAACAGAGAGCAGGCTGCCTCCCCCGCCCAACTCGCGCGCATCCCCCGCCCAACCCGCGCGCTTCCCCCGCCCAACTCGTGCCGAAGCCTAGAGCGGAGATGGTGCATGCGCCGTGTGCTCCGGTAAACAGCGATACACAAACACTGAATAAACATTTTCTGGTCCTGACGGTGCGTCGTGCTGAGTCCTACGTCCTGGATCTGACCTGGAGTTTGACGTGCTCCAGGGCCTCAACGACGGACGTTGCCGTTTGGTAAATAACAAGCTAACTCTTCTATCTGTCGTATCCATCGTGTAATTACTGTGTAGCATTAGCATTAGCTGTTTTTATTCTGCGGCTGCGCGCTTCCTGGAGGCGTGGCTTAAACACCGCGTCATCTTAGTGAGGAGCCCCGTCTGCTGCTCAGCCGAGGGGACGGAAAAGACAGTTCTCTAGTGAAAACATGAGGGAATCAATCAAAAAACCACTTTGGGCACAACATACGAGGCCCAAATAGCACTGGAGGAAGGTTAAAACCTCTGAAAAGTCCATTTTGCGTGTTATGGGACCTTTAAACCTGGTTCTGTCCCAAATATGTGTATTTTTGGCCTTATTTCTACATGAAAACATGACATGATGAAAAACTTGTATTATATATATTTTTTTCTTACATTCATGTGAATAAACTACAGTTTACAATTGATATCTTTAAATTTAAGATTTTTTCCTGTTCACCTGCAGTGTCTCCTTAAGGACCAAGTTTAGTCCCAATTTTCTACCAGTTCAGAGCCTAGTTTTACCCTGGATCTTTCATATTAACCAGAGGGTATTGCATCTTAAACCTGTAGGGAGCCCCCAGTGGCCGCTCCGTTGGAACTGCAGCGAAAAAAGCCCTTTTCCCTCGAGCACAATGTAAACTGACAGGGACCTGCAGCTTTCACTAAGGTTGGACTTTGAGACTATTTTTCCTATTTTCAGATCATGAACTTTTTTCCTGTTCAAAATCCTTCTGTTTTCTTTAAATTCTTTATAATCTTTAGCTTCGGCTCCCTCTGTTTGTTGCGGCTCTTGCTCCAGCAGCTCTTGCTCCGATTGGTCAGAGTCCTGCGTCACTGCCGAGCCGCACAACACGGAAGCTCGAGCTAGCTGCTAAAGGCTAAACTGGCGACATGCGCTAGCAAGCATGGCCCATTGACTTAAACAGACGGCCATCTTGCTCCCTTGGGGCTTGACTTTTATTCCTGGTTTAATTTTGGACCTCGTTTAGTCCCTGTTTAGTCCTTTTTAAGATCAAACAACGACAAGTGTGAATGGTGCGCTCACACTTTGGTCCTAAACTGAGCCTATTGTAGACCTGGTGTGGACCTGGTTTGGTCCTGTTCCAGTCCTTGTTTGGTTCTGATCTAGTCCAGGTTTGGTTTAGACCTGTTTTAGACCCTCACCTCGTTCGCCGTGTTGTGAGTTCCCACGATTCGGATGAAGGAGGCCGGGCTTCTGTCGAACTTCAGCGTCTGCCACGACCTGGAGAGGAAAAAACAAGACATTTAAAGGTTAAACTTCTCTGATAAACTCAAACCTTTTGGAGGTTGTTTGGAGGAAAGTTCTTCTCACCGACAGGAGACTCTGGTCCGGTCCACCACTTTGGTCCACTGCTGCTGGTTTGTGGAAACCTCGATGTAGTAACTGTACGAGCGCTCGTCACAGTCCCACAGCAGCAGCCTGACACGGGACGGGGTCAGAACAGGGTCAGGACGGGGTCAGAACAGGGTCAGGACGGGGTCAGGACGGGGTCAGGACGGGGTCAGGACGGGGTCAGAACAGGGACAGGGTCAGGACGGGGTCAGGACAGGGTCAGAACAGAGTCAGGACGGGGTCAGGGTCAGGACAGGGTCAGAACAGGTCTAAACCAGGGCTACACCAGGACTACACCAGGACTAAACCAGGGCTACACCAGGTCTAAACCAGGACTACACCAGGGCTACACCAGGCCTAAACCAGGGCTACACCAGGGCTACACCAGGCTAAAGGGTCAGGACAGGTCTACACCAGGGCTACACCAGGACTACACCAGGACTAAACCAGGGCTACACCAGGTCTAAACCAGGACTAAACCAGGGCTACACCAGGCCTAAACCAGGGCTACACCAGGGCTACACCAGGGCTACACCAGGACTAAACCAGGGCTACACCAGGGCTACACCAGGGCTACACCAGGACTAAACCAGGGCTACACCAGGTCTAAACCAGGACTAAACCAGGACTAAACCAGGGCTACACCAGGACTAAACCAGGGCTACACCAGGGCTACACCAGGGCTACACCAGGGCTACACCAGGGCTACACCAGGGCTACACCAGGGCTACACCAGGGCTACACCAGGGCTAAACCAGGGCTACACCAGGGCTACACCAGGGCTACACCAGGGCTACACCAGGGCTACACCAGGGCTACACCAGGACTAAACCAGGGCTACACCAGGTCTAAACCAGGACTAAACCAGGGCTACACCAGGGCTACACCAGGTCTAAACCAGGACTAAACCAGGGCTACACCAGGACTAAACCAGGGCTACACCAGGGCTACACAAGGACTAAACCAGGGCTGACCTCATGGAGTTGATGGAGAAGGGCTGTGCGAGCTGGATGACGATGGCTCCTGACCCGAGCTGGTGACAGGTGTAGCCAGAGTCCCAGTCGTAGTTCCTGGTGTCGCCGTTGAGCAAAGCGTTTCTGCTGCGGCTCACCCCCTCCACGACGCTGGCACAGGCCGCCACCGTCGCCACGTTCTCAGCCGGAACTGAAGACGGGAAGCCAGACGTTAAAGATTTTGAATGGACTGAAATCCTGAACAGATTGGTGCGGTCAGTACCCAGAAGGCCGTCGTCCAGAGTGTACGAGCGGTTGGTGAACATGCACTCGAAGGCCACCAGGTGGAACACTTTGTTCACCGTGTTGTGTGTCCCCACAATCCTCACGTATCTGAAGAAGAAACACGCCGCTGTCAGCGTCACTTTAACCTTCAACAGTCTGGAGGAACACTACACTCACAGCACGAGATCATCACAACAGTCACCTCAGGACGGAACATCTCTGAGCTGGATGTGGATTCTGTGTCCCAGGTTTAACATGATCACAGCAAATATAGAGAAAATGTATAATGGTGATTTATTCTAAATTACAAAAACATGGGATATGGGTCCAGTTTGTTATAATTGTGTGTTTTGGTTCGAGCTGATTCTCCAGTGAGAAAACCAAATGAGCCGAGAGAGAGTGAGAGAGAGAGAGAGAGAGAGAGAGAGAGAGAGAGAGAGAGAGAGAGAGAGAGAGAGAGAAAGAGAGAGAGAGAGAGAGAGAGAGAGAGAGAGAGAGAGAGAGAGAGAGACAGAGAGAGAGAGAGCAAGACAGAGAGAGAGAGGGAAAGTGAGAGAGCAAGAGAGAGAAAGAGAGAGAGAGAGAGAGAGAGAGAGCAAGACAGAGAGAGAGAGAGTGAGAAAGAAAGAGTGAGTGAGAGAGAGAGAGTGAGTGAGAGAGCAAGACAGAGAGAGAGAGAAAGTGAGAGAGCAAGAGAGAGAGAGAGAGAGGGAGAGAGAGAGAGAGTGAGAGAGAGAAAAAGTGAGAGAGAGAGAGAAAGAGCGAGAGAGAGAGAAAAAGTGAGAGAGAGAGAGAGAGAGAGAAAGAGCGAGAGAGAGAGAAAAAGTGAGAGAGAGAGAGTGAGAGAGAGAGAGAGTAAAAGTGAGAGAAAGTGAGAGAGTGAGTGAGTGAGAGTGAGAGCAAGAGAGAGCGAGGGAGAGAGAGCGAGAGCGCGAAAGTGTGAGAGTGAGAGAGAGAGTGAGTGAGAAACCGTGAGAGCAAGCAAGAGAGAGCGAGCGCGCGAGTGAGAGAGAGCGAGTGAGAGAGAGAGCAAGAGAGGTAGAGAGGTCAAAGGTCACCTGCAGACTCTGGGCGTGAAGAAGAGGTTCTGCCACGAGCGACACAAGAACTTTGAGTGATCCACGACTCTGACCCAGTCCAGCTCGTCCATGGAGACCTCGATGTAGTACGAGTACGACCTGGACACAACAACAACAAGCTCCGGCTGAGAGGAGGGACCCGGCGGGCGCCAACCACACCCATCCATTCCAAAACTCATTTAAACCACAAATATTATGCATTATTTGTTTTATTTACTTTTAAACCTGCTCTTGAGCGTCTTTACTTTGACAATTCACGCTTTTACAAAGAAATGTATAACTTTATCAGAGCCTTGGGAGACGCCAGAGTAACTTAGCTGTGGCTCCATCTACTGGCTGCAGAGGGAATTACACACATTTGTACATTATATACAGTGGTTAGGGTTAGTTGTGCGAGCTGTGCTGAGTGTGACGCAGTTGTAACGATCGTGTTCAGAGGCAGAAACGCTCAGAGCGAATCTGACAGTGATGATGGACTTAAAAACAGAAGATTCTCCGAGTCACGTGACACATCGATGGATTTCAGAGCAGAGTGTTTTTGACGGTCGGAGGGAGAGGATTGTCTAACTTGGACTCATCAAACACGCGTGAATGCAGCTAAATGCAACTCCAGGTGTGTTTTTGATGACAGAACATTCTTAGAACATGGTTAGCATCTCAAAAAAGCACATTCTGTATAATATATTTGTCATTTAAACCAGTTGTTCCTAACCTTATTTGTCTGGAGTACCCCCTAAGGTTTGTTTCACTCTCAGAGTACCACTTAACTTAAAGTGCCTATGACAGGTTTTCACTATTTTCTAATTTTGTCTTTATCTGGTGTATTAATAGTTGTTGTAAATATAAATGATAGTTTCACAACAATCAAGTGGCCGTTTGTGAAGAAAAGTTTAAATATCTGTAGAAAGTTACAGGAAGTGAACAAATTGATGACATCACACTGGGGAGACAAAGATTATGCATAATTTACACAAAAGCGACACTTATTAATTAATTCAACCAAAAAAGTGTTCACATGTATTTTTATTTGTAAATTAAAAAAAAATCTGTGACATTAGATGAATTTGGCCCAGTGTACAGTGTGGTTGCTATGGTAATTTCCTAGTGTGATGTCATCATTTACAACCAGGAAGTAAAACAAAAAACCTCCAAAATTGCTAAAGCGGAAGAAAATTTGTAAAGTATTATAGCAAAATTTAAATATATTTATCTGAAGTGCATTTAAGTGAAATGAGTCGTCCAACCTGTCAGGGGCGCTTTAAGTTTCGGGCAAATAAGTCGACTTACTAGTCGAATACTGTCAATTATTACTACTATATGCACTGTCCCGACCAAATGAATAAATATATTTATCATTTTAATTATATTTATGGTCCAAGATTCTTCAAAAAAGATCCTAAACTTACCACTAATGACACGTTTTTATTCAGATCAGTGGATCCCAACCTTTTTTGTCTGGCGCACCTCGTAACTTGAGTTTTGGGCAAATAAATCGTTTTTTAGTCAAATATAGTCAATGATCACTATTATAGTTTTGTTTATATTGTGTTTATGGTTCAAGTTAGTCCAAAAATATGCTAATTTTACACTTTTTTACTCAGATAAAAGTACATTTCAACCGCTTTTAAAACCTGAAACCATTCCAAGTGACCCCCGGTAATTCCTCACGTACCCCCTGGGGTCCCTGTACCCCGGGTTGGGAAACACTGATTTAAACCAATGCTGATAATATAAAAATCACACAAACAAGACAAAATGTGACTTTTTCTGAACAATTTTAGAATTCTATACATAATATCAGAACTATATAGTAACAAAGTACTATTATTTGTGCTGAAATCCGTATCGAGCAGTTCCTTTGGTTTTGAGCTCGAGTTTACGTTTGTGAAGCGCCAACATCTAAACCAAGCCAAGCGTCTGACCTGCTGTCGCGGTCCCAGAGCAGCAGCCTGACGTGGTTGATGATGGACGGCTGGCCCAGTTTGACCTGGAGGCCCGCGCGCCCGTCCTCCTCGATGGGGTGTCTGCTGAAGCCGTGGTCCAGGTCGTAGTTCTGAGTGTCTCCGTCCAAAAGGGCCGACTTCAGCTCCCCCTTCACCACCTGAGCCCCGAACTTCATCGTGGCAATGTTCTCCTCCGGGACTGGAGCAAACAAGACAGAAAGAGGTTTAGTCCTGGTTTAGTCCTGGTTTAGTCCTTCGTTTTGTTCCTCCTTAAGTACTGTTTTAGCCCCAGTTTTAGCCCCAGATTTAGTCCTGGTCCAGTCCTGGTATAGTCCTGGTTTAGTTTAGTTTTAACCTGGTTCAGTCCTGGTTCAGTCTTGTTTAGTCTTTAGTCCTCAGTCAGTTCTGATTCAGTCCTGATTTAGCCCGGTTTAGCCCCAGTTTAGTCCTGCTTTAGTCCCGGTTTAGTCCCGGTTTAATCCTTGTTTAGACCCAGTTTAGCCCTGGTTTAGTCCCGGTTTAGTCCTGGTTTAGTCCCGGTTTAGTCTCGGTTTAGTCCCAGTTTAGTCCCGGTTTAGACCCAGTTTAGTCCCGGTTTAGACCCAGTTTAGTCCCGGTTTAGACCCAGTTTAGTCCTGGTTTAGTCCTGGTTTAGTCCTAGTTTAGCCCTAGTTTAGTCCTGGCTTAGACCCAGTTTAGTCCTGGTTTAGTCCTGGTTTAGCCCTAGTTTAGTCCTGGCTTAGCCCCAGTTTAGTCCTGGTTTAGCCCTAGTTTAGTCCTGGCTTAGCCCCAGTTTAGTCCTGGTTTAGTACTCACTGAGCATGCCCCTGTAGTTGAGGTCCATGTTCCTGCTCTCGGACCTGGTCTTGATGGCGTCGAGCAGATCGTCTGGACTCACGAGCCCCGACGGCCGCACCACGTTCAACATCTCCGTCAGCGTCATGAGCGGCAGCCGCACCGATGACATCACTTCCTGTGTCTCTGGCCCCGCCCCGTGGTGCCGGCTCCAGCGGCTCAGCGCCAGAAAGATCTCCTTCTCCGACGCCGCGAACGAGTCCCGCGTCACCACCGTCAACAGCGCCGTCTGAGGGAGGAACGCAAGGGCCCGGTTCAGTCCCCGGTCCTGGGTCTATTGGCTGAGTTAGTCCTAGTTTAGTCCCGCTTTTGTCTCGCTTTTGTCTCGCTTTAGTCCCGCTTCAGTCCCACTTTAGGCCCACTTTAGGCCCACTTTAGGCCCACTTTAGGCCCACTTTAGGCCCACTTTAGTCCCACTTTAGTCCCACTTTAGTCCCACTTTAGTCCCACTTTAGTCCCACTTTAGTCCCACTTTAGTCCCACTTTAGTCCCACTTCTATCCTGCTTCTGTCCCGGTTCTGTCCCGCTTTGGTTCCGGTTCTGTCCCGCTTTAGTCACGGTTCTGTCCCGCTTCTGTCTCACTTTTGCCCAGCTTTAGTCCTGCTTCTGTCCCGCTTAAGTCCTGCTTTTGTCCTGCTTTTGTCCCGGTTCTGTCCCAGTTCTATCCCGCTTTTGTCCCGCTTCTGTCATGCTTCTGTCCCGCTTTTGTCCCACTTTAGTCCTGGTTCTGTCCCGCTTTAGTCCTGGTTCTGTCCCGCTTCTGTCTCGCTTTTGTCCCAGTTCTGTCCTACTTCTGTCTCTCTTTAGTCAAGGAAGACCCAAACATTTCAGCATTTAAATGTGAAATTCATTATAATAATTCATATAAATGGTGTGTTTTATGGCTGTAATTCTATCAGACGTTACATAAATGAGGAGTACAGTTCTAAGAGCAGAGAAGAGTCCAGTCAGATTTGGTGTTGTTTCAGTGTCACACGTTCAGAGCTCACTCGCTTGTCGTTGAGGTGATGGTGTGTGTATTTTAATGCATTTAAGCAGTGGCAGTCGGTCAAAGTGTTGTAGTATGTGACATGAGCTCATGAAGCATACTTGTCCCTATTCAAATAAACTAAACTAGATAGGCTTTTTATTCAGACTTTGAAGTCTGAAGAAAACTTATTTGCTGTTGAGAGCAGCTCTGTACATAGCCACTGGAACTAGGGGTGCAGAAGGTGCAATAGCACCCCCTGCTGGATGATCAGGGAACTTGTCAGCAGGCCCATTGCTGGTTTTGCCCTGAGCAAAACTATATCTATTCTAGGTAGGATGAATGAAACATATTATAAACGGCAGTTTCTGTTGGCATTTGTTTTTGGAGTCAATTATATGCCTGCAGGTTAAACTCAGGGAAAACTAAACCTGCTCACTGACCTGAGCGCGCAAACCGCTGTTGTTGCACCGTGTCGCTGTCGCTGTACAGGGTCCTACTGAGTTACACTGATATTATTTACTTTGGCACATGCCGTGTTGACCATCACCGTCATTTTCACACATAGAGGTCGAGGCTCACGGCTTCATACAGACACCTGCTCGTGTGTGTTTGTGTGTGTGTTAAGAGTGTGTGTGTGTGTGTGTGTGTTAAGAGTGTGTGTGTGTTAAGAGTGTGTGTGTGTGTGTGTGTGTGTGTGTGTTAAGAGTGTGTGTGTGTGTGTTAAGAGTGTGTGTGTGTGTGTGTGTGTTTGCGTGTGTGTGTGTATGTGTGTATGTGTGTGTGTGTGTGTGCGTGTGTGCGTGTGTGCGTGTGTGTGTGTGTGTGTATAAAGTGAGGCTGGGCCCTGACGTCGTTCTGTGGCAGAGTCTGGAGCAGCGTCTAATAATTAACTCTTTATGTTTTTTTTCTGTTGTATCTTGATCATTCTACAAACGTCACATGGTCCTGACGTTATCTTTGAGTGAGTTCCATTAGGCCCTGAATAAACCTATGTAACTGCATGGAAAAAAACAAAACAAAACTGCACCCAATTCCAAAATGACGTTCCCGAGGCTATGGCCTGTATAAACTAATACACAACAGAGCAGACGCCCAGGTAAACCTCCACAATAAGGAGACTGTAGTTTGCGCTGGCCTGAGCGGCTGTACCTTCGAGAGCAGGAGGAAGCCTTCAGAGCTGAGCACGTCGGGGGCGTGTCTGTCCATGTAGGCGCAGCAGGCCGCACTGAGCGCGCTCAGACCGTACAGACTGGCCACGTCAAACACCAGACACACGTTCTGAGTGTGCAGCACCGTGCGCAGGAACTCGGAGGTGGAGTCCTCCAGTGGCTGGAGGCCGTATCTGTGCGCCAGCCCCAGGAAGTCCAGCAGCACCTCCTCCCGAGCGGCGCTGAGCGAGGCGCGGCCCGTGTACAGGTAGTTCAGCAGCATCGAGAAGGCCTCGGCCCGAGTCTCCTCCAAACACACTTCAGCCTGAGGACGAGACTCCTTCATGCCGCCGTACAGCAGCGCTCTGCAGAGAGCAACAGGAAGAACCATAATGCAACAGAAAAATAACACATGAGCTCACATGGTTAGCAAAACAAAGCTAGCAAAGTACATTAGCGTCAGCTGTTTTCTGATTATTGACGGCACTAACATTATCCACAGCCACTGCTTTACATAAAGAGAGGTTAAAGTGCAGCGTAGAGTCTTTGCAGAGAAGGAACTAAATGCAGAAAAAGCTGAGACAAACAGGAGGCAGTTTACTGTAGCTTTAGCCACGTCTCACAGACACAAACTTGGAATTACTAAATGTCTTTTTGTGAATCGCTGAGATCGGCCTCAGGATTAAAAAGTATAATTCAGTATTTAAATTTGATTTAGTACAAAAACATGTGTTTGTGTGACGTTCTGTGCATGCCCAGGACCTGAGCACAGACACACAAATCGTAAACGCTCCAAAGTGAACCGTATTATATGTAAATGTGTGTAATCAGTGCTTTAGACGCAACAAGTGACACTAACTCCTTAAGCTTCTTGGCCCCAAGTCAAACTGAAGCTGTTCTGGACCCTTTGGAGCACAAACTATCACCTGGACTCTTTACAAAGCTGAGACTCTGCTCAGAGGAATATCAGATTATAAATTCTGTGTAGATTTTCTTTGTTGAATATATGAAGAGGTAAAGCTGGTGTCTGTAGCAGGTTGTTGGTTTTGACTATTCCTCCTTCAAAGCTGAAGCTAATTTAGATTTTTTTAAAAATGGTTTATTGTATATTAGTTTTTTGTAATAAAGTAAAAAAGTCCAGGTGGAATCCATATAAAAGTCTGACTATTTTTTTCTGAATTTTAGGGTACTTCTTTATTTGTGCTTTTGGAGAACAAACTGACTGTAATTCATCCCAGAATGTTTGATTTGATGGAAAAATAAGCGTATATTTAACAAGCCCAGCAACTTGATTGTTTCTTTTTACCAGACGGTGGAAACAAAGGAATAAATTAAGAAAATGTCAGAGGTCGCACTGGTAACAGGTGAATATTAAAGTATTAAACCAGCGGGAAACGGTGCTGACCACAGTTCCACGGGTCGTACCTGAAGTAATGGCAGCGCGCCGCCAGAATGACCCTGTGCGCCGGGAAACGCTTTCCCTCCACGATGAAGGTGACGTCGCTGTAGTCCTCGCCCAGCACTAGCGCCCCCACCTGTTCAGAGAGCAGGTGGATGTGGTCGATCTCTGACACCGAGGCCAGCGGGCGCAGCGGGTGGCTGTTACTCATGATGACGCCTCAGGAGCAGCTGACGACAGAAGAACGAGCACAGGATTGTCATCATTTACGCTTCTATAAACATACATCCTCTGCTCCGTCAAACTAGAGCCAGAAAGTAGTGATAGTAACATTTATAATCCGTTTCTATGTTTAGGAAAAGGTGAAAGCACAATGATGATCGGCTTTCATTTCCAACACAAAATAAACCGTCATTCTTTGAAACAGAACTAAGTCACTTCAGCAGCAGAACGCCCGTGCTGTTCTCTTGTGAAAACACACTGCACTTTTTTCTTCTTTTTTATTGAAAGTACAAGGTGATTGTGATTGTACAAGGAAGTACAATCGCACACAAAAACATTTCACATGGTCAAATATTTAAAAAGAGCCAGGATTTCTCAGGAGAGTTGTCTTCGGGTCGATGTCGGCAAACGTTGCAGCTGGTTTTCTGCTCAGAGACAGCAGGGGGCGACGACGAGAGCTTCAAACGCCCCAAAAATAAATAAGGTCAAAATGTTACATAGTTCTGCTTTAAGGTTAAGGTGCACTTTATTAATACTTTATGAGGGATTCATTCTCTGCATTTGACCCACCCCTCAATGCCACTGGGTTAAACCTAGGGCTACACGATTTGGGGAAATATATATATGCAATTTTTCTGACCAGTATTACGATCACCATTTATGTCGTCATAATAAGTCTGAGTTGATGCCGTCGGGCAGAGGGTATAGAGCCCCAAACTGAACGGATTTAAGTATTCATTTGTCCCGTTAGCAATCAGTCTGCTGAAATCAGAGAACAAAACATACATTTAAATAAGAGACAATTCAGGGCCTTTGCACACCGGCCGTGTGTGCAGCCAAAAACCTGCAGAGGCTTTGGTGATGTGCCCTTAAAGTGAACTTCAGACTGTGACAGGTTTACGATGTAGTGACTGACAGGCTCCTGATGTCGTGTTACTTGTGTCTGTTTTGGTTTCATTTTGTGTTCACTGGTGATGTCTTTGTGTCTCTGCGTTAAAGCATGTGGCCCCAAGTGAGACGATAAAAGATTATCTTTTAGTTTCTGCACTCTTCTCTAATAAAGTAAATTGTAACAGGGCTGTCACTAATGATTATTTTAGTAGTCGACTAGACAGCAATTATTTATGTTGCTCATTGAGCCTTTTTAAAGACACTTACACCAAATAACGAAAAAGAATATTTACGCATATAGTGTGTCATTTATGAAAATCAGTATTAGTCTAATATATTTCTCATTTATAATGCAACTTTCTTCGTTGCAAAAAGTCACTGTATATGTTTTAGAGTCTGTACAGTTCAGGTAACAATTAGAATTATCAATATGCATTATTTTCTATAGTCCATTAGTCCTGATAAGTCAATCATTTGTCGCAGCTTTACTGTTTAAAGTTATTATTTGTGTTTTGCTCTTTTAACTTTAACTGTGTGACGTTTTCTCAACGTTTTGCCTCCATAATCTAAAGTAGAACAACACAATAATAAGGCTGCAGTTGGCAAGCATATGTTATCTTTGCAATGCTAACAAGAAACGACCTGAAAACTATCATCTGTCCAACCAAATCAAATGCATTTTGTAACTTCAACGTCTACTATCGTTCCTCAAACATTGCTCTAAAAAGAAGCAAAGTCTGGCATAGATTTAACCACAAATACAAACATTTAGGCATTAGATGACATTGGAGCTGATGCTAAATGCTAACCTGCCTGCTAACATGACATTTGCAGCATAAACATTCAAATAATCTGCGTGTTTTTGACGTTGCTGTAATCAGACATGTATTTGCTGCATTTGGAGAAACACCTTTTGGAGAAATAAGAGTTTGATCCGCGATTTCTTACGGTTTTTCTGTTTTGTTTACAGACGCTAGCCTCGCAGACATTTGACACCTGCGAATCCAAATCTGCTGAATGATCTCATCTTCGGCGATTTTCGCGAGGATTTCGGGCCAAACTCACCGACAGCTCGCTCTCACGCCGTAAATCTAAAGAAATGGGCTTAGACGAGTTTAGTTTTCCGTCCGTGTGATGTAGAAATCCTGCAGAATCGCGAAGCTTTTCGACATCACGCAGCTGACACACACTTCCGGTTTGGTTTTGTTGGTTTTTGTTTTTCTTTCATTCGAGGGTGAGCTTTGTCTCCGCCTGCTGGACTGGAGCACCGGGCTCAGGAACAAACGTGCTGAGCTTACTTCAGCGGAAGATGTAACATAAAAACAATATAAACAATGTATGTCATATTAAAACTGATGTAAGAATAACATTTAACTTTAAAGGGTTTGAATAAAATCTATACAGCGAGATCAGAACAACAGAGCGAAGTCAAAGAGCAAATAGATCAAACGTTATTGATATGAATTATTAAAGTGACATGTGCTATTTTTATGAGTCCTGGAGACGCACAGGTCCTGGAGACGCACAGGTCCTGGAGACGCACAGGTCCTGGAGACACTCAGGTCCTGGAGACAAACAGGTCCTGGAGACGCACAGGTCCTGGAGACGCACAGGTCCTGGAGACGCACAGGTCCTGGAGACGCACAGGTCCTGGAGACACACAGGTCCTGGAGACAAACAGGTCCTGGAGACAAACAGGTCCTGGAGACACACAGGTCCTGGAGACGCACAGGTCCTGGAGACACACAGGTCCTGGAGACAAACAGGTCCTGGAGACAAACAGGTCCTGGAGACACACAGGTCCTGGAGACGCACAGGTCCTGGAGACACACAGGTCCTGGAGACACACAGGTCCTGGAGACGCACAGGTCCTGGAGACACAGGTCCTGGAGACGCACAGGTCCTGGAGACACAGGTCCTGGAGACGCGCAGGTCCTGGAGACGCACAGGTCCTGGAGACGCACAGGTCCTGGAGACACAGGTCCTGGAGACGCACAGGTCCTGGAGACGCACAGGTCCTGGAGACAAACAGGTCCTGGAGACGCACAGGTCCTGGAGACGCACAGGTCCTGGAGACGCACAGGTCCTGGAGACAAACAGGTCCTGGAGACGCACAGGTCCTGGAGACAAACAGGTCCTAGAGACGCACAGGTCCTGGAGACAAACAGGTCCTGGAGACGCACAGGTCCTGGAGACAAACAGGTCCTAGAGACACTCAGGTCCTGGAGACGCTCAGGTCCTGGAGACGCACAGGTCCTGGAGACGCACAGGTCCTGGAGACGCTCAGGTCCTGGAGACGCACAGGTCCTGGAGACGCACAGGTCCTGGAGACGCACAGGTCCTGGAGACAAAGGTCCTGGAGACAAAGGTCCTGGAGACAAAGGTCCTGGAGACGCACAGGTCCTGGAGACGCACAGGTCCTGGAGACGCACAGGTCCTGGAGACGCACAGGTCCTGGAGACGCACAGGTCCTGGAGACAAACAGGTCCTGGAGACGCACAGGTCCTGGAGACACACAGGTCCTGGAGACACTCAGGTCCTGGAGACGCACAGGTCCTGGAGACGCACAGGTCCTGGAGACAAACAGGTCCTGGAGACGCACAGGTCCTGGAGACGCACAGGTCCTGGAGACGCACAGGTCCTGGAGACGCACAGGTCCTGGAGACGCACAGGTCCTGGAGACGCACAGGTCCTGGAGACAAACAGGTCCTGGAGACGCACAGGTCCTGGAGACGCACAGGTCCTGGAGACAAACAGGTCCTGGAGACGCACAGGTCCTGGAGACGCACAGGTCCTGAAGACAAACAGGTCCTGGAGACGCACAGGTCCTGGAGACGCACAGGTCCTGGAGACGCACAGGTCCTGAAGACAAACAGGTCCTGGAGACACACAGGTCCTGAAGACAAACAGGTCCTGGAGACGCACAGGTCCTGGAGACTCTCAGGTCCTGGAGACACACAGGTCCTGAAGACAAACAGGTCCTGGAGACGCACAGGTCCTGAAGACAAACAGGTCCTGGAGACGCACAGGTCCTGGAGACACTCAGGTCCTGGAGACAAACAGGTCCTGGAGACGCACAGGTCCTAGAGACGCACAGGTCCTGGAGACGCACAGGTCCTGGAGACGCACAGGTCCTGGAGACACAGGTCCTGGAGACAAACAGGTCCTGGAGACGCACAGGTCCTGGAGACGCACAGGTCCTGGAGACGCACAGGTCCTGGAGACTCTCAGGTCCTGGAGACGCACAGGTCCTAGAGACGCACAGGTCCTGGAGACACACAGGTCCTGGAGACAAACAGGTCCTGGAGACAAACAGGTCCTGGAGACAAACAGGTCCTGGAGACGCACAGGTCCTGGAGACGCACAGGTCCTGGAGACGCACAGGTCCTAGAGACACACAGGTCCTAGAGAGTTGGGAGGCTGCAGCTGATCACCTTCTCAGCTCAGCTGAGGATGAACTTGATGGTCGTGTAGAACTGTGGAGAAGAGCAGAGCAGAAAGTCCACATCCCTGAGGGATCCTGTGCTGAAAGTCAAGAAATCTGTAAATTGTTTCAATTGTGTCAAATCAAATCAAATCAATTTATTTTTATAATGCCCAAAATCACAACAACAGTTGCCTCGATGGGCCACAGGTAAAAGCAGTTCAGATAACTGTCCCAGAATGCCCCTGTCCTTTGACCCTCCTTCGCGGCGAGGAAAAACTACAAAAAACCCCATGGGAAAAAGTAGAAACCTCGGGGAGAACCACAGTGAAGGAGAGATCCTACTCCCACGGACGGACAGGCTGCAGATGAACTAGGACTGGATGGAGTTCGTCCAGGCAGACGAGGTGTGGCTAATCCAGTTGTCCAGGCGGGTGATGCATAGATCGTCCAGTGTAGAGATCGATCCTCCAGACAGGTGGGGGTGGGGGGGGGGGGGATGAATCCAAAATGGCCGCCCTGTTTATCCCTATGGAGTGAGCTCATTGGCACATGACCCCAAAAAAGTTTCTTACTTCCGCATTTACTTCCTGATATGGAGGCGGCCATCTTTGCTTTAGGGCGCCACGTGACGACAATCCCCCACTTCATATAAAAACGGTAATTTCAGTGATTTTAGAAACGGTAGAAAAGAACATTTCCTTCTATTTAATTTAAATACCGATAATAATTCAGTCCTGTCTGCAATTATAATGAGCAATTATAGAAAAAGGCTGGTTCCAAGAGGCTGCAGTACCTCGCACGGCCACTAATCAATCTGGGACCACAGACAGAGGGGGCGTGTCTTATTCAGTTCTTTTAATACATCCATGGTCAATACACACGCGTGCACACACACCCAGGTGAGCTCCACCCCCTCACCACCACAAACACACCGTGAAGCCCTATTCTGTCTCCTACATGGGGGGCTTAAATGGCAGGACAGGTGTCACCACATGCAGGACTACTTTTTACCCGACCTCTCTGAAGCCGCTAGAGCAGTGGTTCTCAAACTAGGGGGCGCGAAATGATTTCCAGGGGTCTCCAGATGATGGGAAAAATGTCTACAACAGTCTTAAACAAGGCTTGACACCTTCAAATGCAGTGGTGAATGTAGATTCCTATTTGTCGGCCGATCAAAGTCATTTTTCTAGGTCTATATTCTCTAAATAAAATCAAACATTAGATATAAGGCTAATTTGTCACTTTGTGACAAATTGTGACTTTGTGTGTCGTCTATTTTTTGTTTTTGGGGGTGAATGTGAACTATTGTTATTTTGGAGGTCGCGACTGAAAAAGTTTGAGAACCACTGCTCTAGAGCGCCTTTACAACCGCGCTTATACAATTCTAGATAAAAAGCCGATCAGATCTCAACACTGTTTAATTTTAGCAAAACTTAAAGTATTGAATTTCACAAACTTTTGCAATTTTAATTATGTAAAACTTGTATATAAATGTCTGACTGGAGTTGAACCACTGTAGATTTGTAAACAGACTGTCCACAAGGGTCACAAGAGCCACTGCACACGGGGCTGTACAGCTCCTTTCTGCAAAACCTCCTCCGCTCAGACCTTCTCAGTGAAAGGAGCGAACCTTTGGAACTCTTCACCTGCTCAGATTGAGACCATTCCAAGACCGTCCACGTTCAAAAAGCAGACGAAGCTCTGGCTCAAACAAAAACAACAACGTGATCCTGTGTAAACCGTAAATATTTGTGGTTCTTTTGGTAAATGGTCACATATTTATACAGCGCTTTTCCACCTTCGAGGCGCTTTACATCAAGGAACCATTCACCCGTTGACTCACACATTCACACACCAGAGTACACAGACACTGGGGCGAGGCGGGTTAAGTGTCTTGCCCAAGGACACAACGGCTGTATTCACCTGCAGGAGTGGATCTGACCGCTCAATGTTTATGTCAGGAGCGGGATTTGAACCGCTGGATCAGAAGACAATCTCTCTGAGCTACTGAACTGTATTTATTGCTTTTATTGCTGTTCAATATTGTAAATAGTTTAAACCTCATCTGTTAAAGGCTCCCAGGGCCTGGTGTTGTAACTGGTGCTGTAAACACTCTGATACCTGCAGCAGATTGCCACGTGTTAATCTATGTTTATTATATCTGTCCCTATCAAATAAACAATATAAATTATGGAAAATTAATAAACACATCAGACACCAAATGTCCGCACATTTTTACCAGTGACACAGCTATTCAACAGGTTGTCCCATGGCTCTTTTATGTAGGTTTTTAAATATTCTTTTGGCTCGTGCCTCTCTGGACGTTACTCAGGTGATGTCACAAGTCATGACGTTAGGAATTTTAGCAGCAAGCGGCAAAAAAGCGCGATATTCAATGGCAAGTGAACAAAATCCCTGTCCATTTCCCTTTAGTCCTGTAGCTGCACCGGTTTAATGCAATAAATAGAGCCCACGTCTCTTACTGAGGTCAGGAATCTTACCGTTTTCTTTTGAGACCTTGACACCGTGAAAACTAAAACAAGCAAAATAACAAAAACTCTTCTCTCACTCTTCACATATTATACAAATTAGACAGGTATGTACAAACAAATGAAGATATTTTACCGTTTGCGCCTCGTAAACCATGTGCAGATTGGCTTTTAGTTTGGGCCATGTCCTTCTTCATGCGCCTCACTACTTCCCATAATGCCACAGTTACAGCTCTGTTGTCATGTGACCCACGCTGGTTATAATTACAAGGTATTACAATCTCAGAATTTGTATTTGTTCATTTGTATTGCTTTTAACAACTGAATGTTTCCTACCTATTTGTACAATAATATGAATTTAATAAAACACAAAAAAATGTCACTCTAATGGAATCTATTATCTTGGAAAAATAAACAGAACTGTGTCAACGGCAGTTACAAGTCCCACCCATTGCCCTGCCTTGGCCCCGCCCCTGGGCTGCACCTTGCTCCGCCCCTAGAGTATAAGTGCCCCGCCCATTCACCTGTTCATCCCAAAGAACTATAATTAAACCTGGAAGATGAATCCAAAATGGCGCCCTGTTTATCCCTGTGGCCTGAGCTCATTGGCGCATGACCCCAAAAAAATGTCTTACTTCCGCATTTACTTCCTGATACGGAGGCGGCCATCTTTGCTTTACTTCCTGATACGGAGGCGGCCATCTTTGCTTTAGGGCGCCACGTGACGACAATCCCCCATGTTGCTTTGAGCGACGTGAACGACCAGCAGCTGCAAGTTTTTGTGTTAGCGTTAGCTTGTGTGATTGTAATTGTGTTCTTCATGTTAGAGCACACCTGAAAGCGTCTGAAATGAAATAAAATACAACTTACAGGTGTCTCTAGTCGAGCCTTTTCCACGAGCTTCTGTTTGTATCGTCCGACGCTCGTTCACGTGACTCACACATGTTTGTGTGACGTCACTTCAGATAAAAACGGTAATTTCTGTGATTTTAGAAACGGTAGAAAAGAACATTTCCTTCTATTTTATTTAAATACTGATAATAATTAAGTACTGTCTGTGATTATAATGTGCAATTATAGAAAAAGGCTGGGCCCAAGAGGCTGCAGTACCTCACACGGCCACTGATCAATCTGGGACACGGACAGAGGGGGCGTGTCTTATCCAGTTCATTTAATACATCCATGGTTCATCCTTTGTCCCGTGCTGAGCGGAGGCTGCCTGCGATTGTGGAGATTTCCCTCGTCCAAATGGAACAGTGCGTGGATGACAGGGAGTTTATTTGTGTCATAATTTTGTTCTTCCTCTGCCTGATTCCCGCTAAATTTGGTTTAATCGTTTACCACTAATACATTTGTCCTCGTCTTCTGTAGAAAAACCACTACTCCATAACCACCAATGCCCCTCTCACACCATCAATAAATGTTTAAACTGGAACTGGCTGCAGAGTCATTCATTACGTCGAAGATATTACCCGGAATCAGATTAAATTAAGGATACGACGGTCAATATTTTTCAGTGAATGATGACATTTTCTCCTGTAAAAGCCCAGAACACGACCAAAACATGAAGGAGCTGCTACGGTCCGATAACAAGTATGAAAATCTACAACTGTGATAAATATTTAGTTTGTGGCTGACATGTAAGAGAAGAAAATCAAGTAAAGAGTTGTGTAAAACCACAGAAACACTGCAGCTCCAGCTCACGTTTCTCGCTGACTCTGGGATCACACACAGTTGAACTCAGGATGACCTCACACTGGGCCAAAGGTTGTGCATAATTAACAGAAAAGAAACGACTTTTTGACCCTTTAAACATTGATTCAAAACATAAAAGTGTTCACGTGTGTTTTTATTTGTTAAAATTAAACAAATGTGTGACATTAAAGGGGTTTTGGTGCACTGTACAGGATGGTTTCTTGGTATTTTCCCAGTCATCGCAGAATTTGAAATATATTTATCTTAACTGTATTTTATAGTCACTTTAAATGACATGTTTCTGAGTTTCTGACATGTTTTCCGGTCAACAGTTGAGAAAATTAATTGTTATGAGGCGAGATTAAAGTGCGTATGACAGGTTTCTATGATTTTCTAATTTTGACTTTCTTTAGTGTATTAATACTTGTTGTAAACAGAAATTATAGTTTTACACCAATCAGGTCACTGTTTGTGGAGAAAAGTTGAAAAACCTGTTGAAAAATACAGGAAGTAAACAAACTGATGACGTCACACTGGGGAGACAAAGGTTACGCATAATTTACACAAAATGAACTACTTTTTTGACCCTTTAAACATTAATTCAACAAAATAAAGGTGTTTACATTCATTTTTATTTGTCAAATAAAAAAAATGTGACATTAGATGAGTTTTGGCCCAGTGCACAGTGTTGTTGCTATGGTAATTTCCTAGCATGATGTTATCATTTACAACCAGGAAGTAAAATAAAAAAGCTAAAAATTGCGAAAACGGTGTAAAATTTGTAAAGAATTTTAGCTAATTTTGAAATATGTTTATCTGAACTACATTTTGGTTAAATGAGTCGCCCAACCTGTCATGGGCACTTTAAGATCCCAACTTTCCAGGTGTCGTTAGCTAAACAGTCGGAGCAACAACGGAGAAACTACTTTCAGTTTATATTATACCGTTTATATGTCAGGTTCTCATGTTTTTTTTTTTATTCTGACTTAGTTTGGTGGGAGGGTACCTGTGGTAAATATTGATCATAGTTTTACATTTGTGAAGTTGCAGTTTGTGAAGAAATTTTGAAAAGTAAAAGTTTAAAATGACAGGAAGTAGCGCTGAGTTCTAAAATGGAATCCCTCTGTGACGTCATCAAAAAGCGACGCACAGCTGAAAATAAACAGACAGTTTTTCGAACAGTCTAAAGCAGTGGTGTCCAAACTTTTTCCATCGAGGGCCACATATTTAAATATAGACCAAGCGGAGGGCCACAAATCAATTGTGAAACGTTCAAAAAAGCGGCATTTATCTGATGTTTTAAGCTCCACCACATCTACATTCAGTCTCAGTGCCTTAATATCAGGTCTGTGTCGCACCAAAATGATAGTTATTTAAGTTAGAATTGTAGAAAATCTGAAATTTGCTGTAAATAGTACTTATCAGGACAATGTGGGCCAGTTCACCAGGAAGACTAAGGGCCAAGAAAAATTGGTCTGAGGGCCGCATTTGGCCCCTGGGCCTTAGTTTGGACATGCCGGGTCTAAAGGGTCATTTAACAAAATAAAGGTGTCATCGGGTATCGTTATTTGTCAGATCATAAGTATTGTGTAATTTATGTGCGTTTTGGCCCTTGTTTACAGTCTGGTTGCTATGGTAACAGTTGTGGAATCACCTCTGTGTCATCTTCGCTTCCCATGACCAACCAGGAAGTGACATTTCAAACATTACGAAAACTGTCAAACTGGGACAAACAGGCAAAATATTGAGTAATATTTAATCTTTAAAATAATCACATTTACGACATTTTAGTGAAATGTGACATCCAAACGTCATATAAACTTTAATCTATTTCATGATCAAAGTCACAGATGTCGTTCTTTCAGTCTATGTTCGTGGGTGAAACGTGGCATACAACACAAAAGGAAAAACATAGTAATAACGTAAACTTCCCTCTTATCTGTTCCCTTTTGTTTGAACATGAATAATTAACTCAAACCTTGTGAACGGACCACGGATTCTGTAAATATTAAGTCCGTGATTCATTTCAACCTTTAAACACTTTGCCAGCTCTCGTCGTCAGCAATCTCTTGATCGGGGATGACCAAATTTGAACCGGGCCACATGGAAGGCGCGATAAGCTATCTCAGACGACGGGTCAATAAAGTGAATCATTCGGAGAAGTTGCTTTTAGCAGTAAGTTTGAGTTTATATTCAGCCTGGAACATTTGCAGAGCTCGGGACAGAACGGAAAAAAAACAGTCACAGTGAAAAGCCGCCGTTGTTGTTGCTGGTGCTAAACGTCCAGAGATTATGCAGCCACATTTATTTTATAAGACAAATGCAAAAGTGGCATAATTTTGAGCAACAGAACCGATTAGATGTTTTCTTCGCTTTTTTGGCTTAAAGGGCCTCTGACAGGTTGGACACTCATTTGACAAAAATGCAGTTAAGATAAATATGTTTCAAATTGTGTTAAAAAACGTCACAAATTTCAGTGCGGTTTAGCAATTTTTTAGTTTTTTTTGTCTTACTTCCTGGTTGTAAACGATGACATCACACTAGGAAATTACCATAGCAACCATCTGTACAGTGGGCCAAACCTCCTCAGATGTCACAGATTTGTTTATTTTACAAATAAAATACATGTGAACACCTTTATTTTGTTGAACTAATGTATAAAGGTTAAAAAAAAAAAAGTAATTTATTTTGTGTAAATTTTGCATAACCTTTGTCTCCCCGGTGTGATGTCATCAATTTGTTTACTTCCTGTAATTTTGAGCAGATTTTTCAATTTTTCTCCACAAGTAGCTGCTTGATTGGCGTAAAACTATAATTTATATTTACAACGGGTATTAATACACTGAATAAAGTCAAATTTAGAAAATCGTGAAAACCTGTCATACGCACTTTAATGCAGCTTTTGTTTTGATCAAATTAAAGTCTATATCAGTGGTTCCCGACCTTTTTTGTTCCGAGTACCCCCTAAACTTTGTCTCACACTCAAAGTACCCCTTGACTTCTATTTAAGGCAAATGAATGGGGTTTTATAGTCACATATTGTCAATTATCGCCATTCTAGTTTTATTTTAATCATACTTCTTCGTCCAAGATACCGCAAAAAGATTCAAAATGTACAACTAATAACTTCTTCTTCAGATAAAAGTACACTTATTTTTCTTTTAAAACCTGAAACAATTCTGAGTGCCCCCTGGTAATGGCTCATGTACCCCCAAGGGTCCCCGTACCCCTGGTTGGGAAACACTGGTCTATATGACAGGCTGGACGTTACATTTAGCTAAAAGGTACAAAACATTTTACCAAACATTTTGCCTGTTTGTCCCCAGTTTGACATTTTTCGTAAAGTTTATAACGTCACTTCCTGGTTGGCCACGGGCAGCAAATATGACACAGTTAGAGGTTATTCTACAGCAGTTACCATAGCAACCAGACTGTAAACAAGGGCCAAAAGCCGTTTAAATGACACAACAGTTATGTTTTGAAAAATAATAATACATGATAACATCTTTATTTTGTTGAGTGAGCGTTGAAGCGTTTATGAGTGTTTATTTTCAGCTGTGCGTCGCTTTTTGATGACATCACAGAGGGATTCCATTTTAGAACTCAGCGCTACTTCCTGCAATGTTAAACTTTTACTTTTTCAAATTTTCTTCACAAACTACAACTTGTAAAGATGTAAAACTACGATGAACATTTACCACAGATGCCCTCCCACCAAAGTCAGAATTAGAAAAACATTAGAACCTGCTGTGTAGACTTTAAGACAGCAGCAAATCAACACCTAAATTTCACTTGGACCGTAACGAAATATATAATATAACCACAAGGTAAATTCAGAAGATAAGACTTTGGCATATTTACAATGAAGTCATGAATATTGATGCAGTTTTGTTTTTAATTATGTTGGTTATGATCCAAGATGTCGCCGCTGAAGGATGCCCTGGCGTTTTGGTGCACTTTGTGTTGTTTGTTTTCTGTCTGCCAACTGTACATTTCTGTATATAGTCTTAGTCTATCTTAGTCTATTTTGTTTTATTCTTAATCTTATGCATGCCTCTTTTATATATTTTATTCATTGTTTTATGTTGCACCTTACGCCGAAGCAAGTTCCTATGTTTGTGAATTTTGATCACTGACAACGGCAATAAACCGTTTTCTCATTCTGATATTATTAATATTATTGTGAAATCTGAAAGGTTTTTATTGCCATTGTCAGTGAACAAAATTCACAAACAAGGAACTACTACGGTGCAACAAAGAGCAATATATAGACCTTTTAAAATGGTTTGTGATAAGAATGTTAAAAATTCAGTGATGGAGGCGACTGGAGGAAGTGAAGTAGATCGTGACAGATTTTCAACAAGAAAACTAACATCAGCTCTAATTTTGAACGATTTTATGACGAAATAACAAAAGACACAGCAATTTTGAGGTTAGAAATATGAGTGAGTTTGCTGTTCTGTCATAAAGAATGGAAAAAACACTATTTTCTAACCTTAAAATAGTATCTGAACTTCATAAATGTATAAATTGTAGTAAAGAATGAACAATATTGATAGATAAAATGAAAAACTATTGTGAGCTTTGAGTATTTGTCCAGTAAAACATAACAATCTGTATTCTACCTTCATCAAAAATATTAAATGTCTTCAATTAAATAAACAAACTATGTAAAAGACATTAGTAAATGCCTTTAAATCACACTCTTATATCACTCACATGTCTTTTATTTCACACAAACATCTTGATTTAACATGTTTTGTGATATTCTGAGGTGAATCCCAGTTGTTCCACTTCACTTGAGCCTCCATTCTGGAATATAGTGTTGTTGTTTAAAACTATAGAGTATGCTAAAATAAGATAAAAAATAAATATGTGAAATAAAATATATGTAGAATAACAAGTGATTGC
>CM033620.1:10403110-10556367 GCA_019453435.1 Rhinogobius similis | reverse complement strand
CAGATCCTTGAGATTCGTTTGGTCTAAACCTCAGATTCAGTCTCTACAGTTTGGTGCAGGATCTACTTTAAGGCTGATCTTTATGTCTCGAGGGACAAAAATGCATTTTAAGAAAACGTCCTTTGAAGTTACAATGTCCCAAGAAGAAATCTATGGATGAAGTGGATTCAATGGAAAGAATAAAACCTCTTTAGGAGCCAGATTGGACACGTTTGTTTGTTTCCTCGTGAAAGTCTAAATGTGAGAGAGAGAAAAAGTGAGCCAAAAAACAAAAAATGCCTGCAGCGTCTCGCGCTTAAAGAGTACGTAGCTTAAAAAGCGAGAATGAACTTTGCCTAAACTAATACGACATAAAAGATGCATCCGAGATTAAACCAGGTCTAAACCAGTTTGTAAACGTAAAACTGCTCGATGGTATTAAAACACTAGAAAAATAGCTATGTTTACCCCATTTTGAAACATCAAACCAGGACTAAACCAGGACTTTGCAAGGATTTGGGACGTTCCTTTGAGATTGGACAGAAGAGTTACTTGCAAGGCCCATTTTCACCTCAGTAAAAGCACAAACTGGAGCTGCACGAGTTTGGAAAAAGTATCTAATGATTTTCTGACTCTCTTTTTGTGATTTGGTTTTGCGATTTATGTTTTAACAATGAGGAAAGTTCACATTTTAAACACAACCAGGAGGATTGGGAAAAGAACACTGAAATGTGAACTGATGAACTAATAAAAGAACCACGTGTTTTGCAGCGTTTTCGTCAATTATTGTCACTTTTAGTCATGTTTTTGTCATCTAAGTTACGTTTTTGTCAATTATAGTCATGTTTTTTTTTTTCATTTTAAATCATGTTTTTGTCATCTAAGTTGAATTTCTGTCAATTATAGTCACATACTTTGCCATGTTTTTGTAGCGATCAGTTGGGCTTCTGTCAGTTTATTCATATATTTGGAGCTTTAAGTTACGTTAAGTTACGTGTCACGTTTTTGTTCATGTATTTGTCGGTTTTAGTTGCTTTTTTGTTTCTTTTAGTCACGTTTTTGTTGTCTTTAAAATTTAGCATAAAAACCACAGGATTATCAGTTTATACAGAGAATAAACAGGATATTTAGTTGTTTATGGAGGGAAATCATTATTGCACAATTATTGCAATCTTTGCGATTTGTTTAATTTAATTGTTGCGTTGGGTTGAAGTGTCCTTTATCTCCAGTGACTATTCATGAACAAGCTAGCTAAAGAATCTGCACAACCAGTTATGTCGGCTTACTTTCAGTTTTTATTTGTCTGGCAAACTTTTAATTTAGCTTGGCTTTTTATTCGCTTTTAGTTACGGTGCTTTTGTCGCTTTTTGTCACGCTTATGTCACTTTTAATCGCGCTTTTATCACTTTTAGTTGCACTTTTGTCACTTTTAGTCACGCTATTGTCATTTTTAGTCGCGCTTTTTCCGCTTTTAGTCGCACTTTTGTCACTTTTAGTCGCGCTTTTGTCGCTTTTAGTCATGCTTTTGTCGCTTTTTGTCGCGCTTTTGTCAATTTTAGCCAAGCTTTTGTCACTTTTAGTTGCGCGTTAGTCGGAGCAATGATGAGAAACGACTTTCAGTTTACATTTTGCCGTATGACATTGATTGAGCAAAACAAACTCTCCACAGACAAAAATTAGATCAAAGAAACGCAACGAAACACATTTTACCAGTCGAATGTCTCTGCATAACCTCCATAAACTGGGCGCAATATCGGACAAGAACTAGAACTAAACCAGGACTAAACCACCTTTTTTACATCGACTTAAACGGATTAGACAAAACACCTTTCTTTTTCTCATCTTAAGTCTTACATGGTGACCTTCTACCCTGTTTTCAGTGATTTAAACTTTGGAGAAACTGGAAGAAAAGTACCGTAACAAACATTTACAATGACGATAGTGAATGAACATCATGTAGAAAGGTTAAGTTGTTTGTGCAAAATGCGTCTAAATGTTCTTCTTTTGTAGATGAGGTTTGAAACGGGCACTTATGGAGAGGCAGAGGGGAAAACAAGACGGAAACAGGACTAAAGCGGGTCAAAAGCAAGACTTAACAAGGTCTGGAGCGGAACTAAACCAGGTCTAAATCAGGACTCAAATGTGACTAGGACCAAACTAGGACCTGACCAGGATTAAATCGGATTCAAGACAGAGCCAAGATCTGAGACTAAATCAGGTCTGAAACAGGACTCAATCTTGATCTAAACCAGAAGTGAACCCGGTCTAAAAAAGGACTCAAACAGGACTAAACCAGGACTAATACAGGACCAAAACCCTGTCAAAAACAGGGCTAAACCGGGACTAAACCAGGACTAAACCAGGCCTAAACCAGGTCTAAACCAGGACTAATCCATGACTTAACCAGGTCTAAACCAGGCTTAAACCTGGACTAAAACAGGACTAAACCGGGACTAAACCAGGCCTAAACCAGGTCTAAACCAGGACTAATCCATGACTTAACCAGGTCTAAACCAGGCTTAAACCTGGACTAAACCAGGACCTATCCATGACTTAACCAGGTATAAAACCGGACTAAACCAATAGCAACAGATAAAATATTTTCCGTATTATTGGAGGGTTGTGGGCCGGATCATGACCTCTGGAGGACCTGATTTGGCCCCCGGGCCTTCAGTTCAATCGCCCTGTACTACAATATGCAAATTTCAAGATTGTTAGTTTTTACAGATGAAGAACTGGAAAAGCGGGTCAAAAGCAAGACTTAAGGTCGATGATCGACTTTGTTGTCGTGTCATCTGACCTTCGGCCACGTGTCTTGGACACTCAGGTGAAGAGCGGGGCGAAGCTGTCAACCGATCACCACCTGGTGGTGAGTTGGATCCGCTGGCGGGGGAGGAAGCTGGACAGACTCGGCAGGCCCAAGCGTATCGTGAGGGTCTGCTGGGAACGTCTGGCAGAGCCCTCTGTCAGCAGGGTCTTCAACTCACACCTCCGGGAGAACTTCTCCCAGATCCCGGGGGAGGCTGGAGACATGGAGTCCAAGTGGACCATGTTCTCCACCTCCATTGTCGATGCGGCGGCTCATAGCTGTGATCGCAAGGTCTCTGGTACCTGTCGCGGCGGCAATCCCCGAACCCGGTGGTGGACACCAGAAGTAAAGGATGCTGTCAGGCTGAAGAAGGAGGCCTATCAATCTTTGTTGGCTTGTGGGACTCCTGAAGCAGCTGACAGGTACTGGCAGGCCAAGTTTACTGCAGCCCGTGCGGTCGCAGAGGCAAAAACTCAGGATTGGGAGGAGTTCGGGGAGGCCTCAAAGAAATTCTGGCAAACCGGCCGGAGGGGGGAGCAGTGCTTCACCAACACCGTTTACGGTGCGGGTGGAGAGCTGT
Organism: Rhinogobius similis; assembly: GCA_019453435.1. Lineage (NCBI taxonomy): Eukaryota > Metazoa > Chordata > Actinopteri > Gobiiformes > Gobiidae > Rhinogobius > Rhinogobius similis. The sequence goes on along the minus strand of CM033620.1, from coordinate 10,552,999 downwards.
TGACCTCGACTGGGGATGTGGTTGGACGGTGGAAGGAATACTTTGAGGATCTCCTCAATCCCACTGTTGCGTCTTCTGAGGAGGAAGCCGACACTTGGGACTCGGAGGCGGACTCGTCCATCATCGTGGCTGAAGTCACTGAGGTTGTTGGCTCCTTGGTGGCTCCGGGGGTGGATGAGATCCGCCCTGAGTATCTTAAGTCTCTGAATGTTGTGGGACTGTCATGGCTGACACGTCTCTGCAACATCACGTGGTGGTCTGGGACAGTACCTCTGGACAGGCAGACCGGGGTGGTGGTCCCTCTGTATAAGAAGGGGGACCGGAGGGTGTGTTCCAACCACAGGGGGATCACACTCCTCAGCCTCCCCGGTAAGGTCTACTCCAGGGACTGGAGAGGAGAATCCGACCGATAGTCGAACCTCGGATTCAGGAGGAGCTTGTGGTTTTGGTCCCAGTCGTGGAACACTGGAGCAGCTCTATACTCTCCATCGGGTGCTCGAGGGTTCATGGGAGTTTTCCCAACCAGTCCACATGTGCTTTGTGGATCTGGAGAAGGCATTCGACCGTGTGCCCCGGGGCGCCTTGTGGGGGGTGCTCCAGGAGTATGGGGTCCGGTCCCTGTACGACTGGAGCAGGAGCTGTGCTGCCGGCAGTAAGTCAGACCTGTTCAGTGCATGTTGGACTCCACCAGGGCTGCACTTTATCACTGGTTCTGTTCATAATTTTAATGGACAGAATTTCTAGGAGCAGTCAGGGCCTGGAGGGCGTCCGGTTTGGGAACCACAGGATCATCTCTGCTGTTTGCAGATGATGTCGTCCTGATGGCCTCATCAAACCAGGACCTGCAGCTCTGGGACGGTTTGCAGCTGAGAGTGAAGCAGCTGGAATGAGAATCAGCTCCTCCAAATCCGAGGCCATGGTTCTCGACCGGAAAAAGGTGTCTCTCCCTCTCCAGGTGGGGCGGCCTATAGTCCACGAAACGCCATTTTATTATTAGAACATTTTCTTTGTTCTCTTTTTTTGTCTTTGCTTCACCAGGTTTTGTGGATTCAGTGTTTCTTTAATCCTTTCTTTTAGTTCTGCAAATGTTGACACCGACAGCATCAAGTTGTCATTTCACATTTAGACTTTGTTCATGTTTTCTCTAAATTCTTGTTAAACTATTGCAGGTTGAAGACAACTCTGTGACTTACTCCACGGTGAATGAACCAAACACAGCCACGTCTGAGCACAGCACCATCTACAGCCAAGTCAAGAGAACTGCACAGGACTGAAGACACAATCAACGCTCCTGCTTTTAGGTCCAGATCAGAGAAAACATCTGAAACATTCTGAAAACATAGACTTAAAACCACTATTTTATCATAAAGTATAATTATGCCTAATAATAAAGCCCCTGGACCAGATGGATACCCACCTGAATATTATAAGCAATTCTGGAACCTACTGTCACCACTTTTTATCCGTACAGTTAATGAAATAAAAAACACATCTCACATTCCACCCCATATGAACACAGCAGCCATAACGATCTTCCTCAAACCTAACAAAGACCCCACCCAACCCTCCAGCTATAGACCTCTTTCATTACTCAATACAGATCTTAAAATAATCACCAAAGCACTTGCCTATAAACTAGAAAAAGTCACACCTCTTCTTATTCATCCCGACCAAACAGGCTTCATCAAAAACAGAAACTCCTCAGACAATCTCCGCAGACTTTTCAACCTTATAAACATCTCACAGCACTCAAACACCAAAACTATTATAACATCTTTAGATGCAGAAAAGGCTTTCGATAAGGTAAACTGGACATTTTTACTTCACACACTCCATCAATTTGGCTTCGGGGAGTCATTCATCCACTGGATAAGGACACTCTATACCACACCCAAAGCTACAGTCACAACTAATGGGACCATTTCATCCACTTTCACATTACACCGGGGCACGACAAGGATGTCCACTCTCTCCCTCCCTTTTTGCCCTATTCATAGAACCACTTGCAGCTGCCATACGCCAATGCGACAACATTAAAGGAATAAATATCAACAACACAACACAAAATCAGCTTGTATGCCGATGACATTCTACTGCATTTGCAAACACCTAAAACATCACTAAACGAAACTTTTAAAATTATAAACTCATTCTCATCTATATCGGACTACACAATTAACTGGAACAAATCTACAATACTCCCCCTCACTGACAAGGCTTGGGATTCTGCAGCTCAGAACTCATTCCCTGGGATACACACTGGCAACATTAGATACTTAGGCATAGATATTTCTCCCAGGCTGTCAGAGTTGCTCACACTTAATCACAATCCACTTCTTGAAACAATAAAGGACGACCTGGAAAGATGGAAAAATCTCCCACTCACCATAATAGGACGCATCGCCTCAATAAAAATGAAGATACTACCCAAACTAAATTACCTATTTGCCAATATACCAGTCACTCCTCCAGACAAATGGTTTCAATCACTTGACTCGGCACTTATAAAGTTTTACTGGAAGAACAAAAAGGCTAAAATTAAACTCTCAACATTACAGAAAACGAAAGCTCAAGGCGGCCTAGATGCCCCTAATTTCATACATTACTACCTAGCAAATCAGTTACAATATCTAACGAAATAACATCTCACTGGCCGACTTACCAGCAATGAACCTTACACTCAAAAAACAATCTTCCTTCAAGTTTTTGACTATCTCAACAACTCTGACAGCCTGGTGGAAAGCTTTGAAACTAACTAACTCATCCACTGCACCCTGCAAATACACTCCCATTTGGCACAACCCCGACTTTCATGCAAACAACATCACACTTCACTACCGCACATGGGAACAAAAAGGAATCACTCACCTCTGCCATCTATTTAGCAACAATACACTAATGACATTCCAACAACTTACTGACTTATACAATCTCAACAGCAACAATAACTTCCAATATCTGCAAATAAAATCCATAGTTAAAAGTGCACTGAACACTCCCAATAACCCACTGACTGCACCCCCACTTCTCGAAAATATTAGAAATATTAAGATAATGAAAAAACTTGTTTCTAAACTATACAAACTGCTCAATTATGACAATACAATACACACACCACAAGACAAATGGAGCTTGGACATTGACACACCACTCACACATGAACTCTGGACCGAAATATGCAAAAACACTTTTTCTATGTCATCAAACACCAACGTACAACTGATCCAATATAAAATCATCCACAGAACACACGTAACTGAATACAAAAAATATATAATGGGATTCACAAACACAAGTACATGCCCACAATGCACCATGGGAGTAACAGATACTTACTTTCATGCACTTTGGGGATGCACACCTGTTCAGACTTTCTGGAATACAGTCACCCAAAAACTCACAGACATTCTGAGCTGCAGAATCCCCCTTTCCCCAACTCTCTGTTTACTTGGCATTACTTCTACAAACCCCATACCCACCAAATACAAACACAGCTTACTAACATCTCTAACTATTGCCAAGAAAACAATCCTACAAAACTGGAAATCCAAAAACTGTTTAAGCATAATTCACTGGACCAACTCCCTCACTCAGTACATCATAACTTCCCAAACTAAGACATATTACGATGAGGATATACGATCCTACACAGAAACCTGGTCACCATTCATTAACCACTTCAATATCACTCATGTCTAAACAACAAATGCCAATAAAATAAGCTTGCCAAATCCACGTACTTCTCAAAATGCCTCACACGTCACGATTACCACTCTGTATACATACATCCACACAACTACACGAATACATACCAAAACCCTATATGAAAGTACTATACTTCACCATAAACTGTGCTCTACACCAGAGGTTCCCAAACTTTTCTGGCCGGGACCCCCAAAATAGCCATACAACTGACTTAGGACCCCCAAACCAAAAATTAAAATGACAGTAGCAATAATTTTAAGTGTCAAAACATGTTAAATCAGGTTTAATATTGGTTATTGGAATAGTTTGCTGTCTTATTTGACCCTATTTGACTAAAAGAAACTGTTATTAATTAAGAAATAGATCAAATACAATGTCACATTAATTTAAATGAGATCTTGAAATCATCTCGCGACCCCCAGCACACCCCTCGCGACCCCCCCCCGAGGGGTCCCGACTTTGGGAACCACTGCTCTACACCACTATAGCGGGATAATATTATTATTATGCTGTTGTTTTTTTATTCTGTTGTTATTGTTGCTGTTATTATCACTACTTTGCTAAAACTGCTGATTAAACCATTTACTACAGCAGCCATTGGATTTTGCACCCTTGACCCCCGCTATTGCAGCTGCACAGTACTGTTCTTATTTCTACCACCGTACCCCATCTCAGACACTAATAACAAATTTAATTTAGAAGGGAAAAATAAATAAATAAATAAATAAATAAATAAATAAATAAATAAATTAATTAATTAATTAATAAAAATATCAAACAAACAACTCAATCAATCACACCTTATAGCTAGGCCATGCCAGGGGTGGGCATGTTGTCAAGGGCCGATAACCCTTGGACAGCCTGCCCACCTGAAAATCTTGCCTTTGTTTTTAACCATAGACATAAAAAATAATGGACAGACTGTCGTCGCTCCGCCCCATTCATGAAAATGCGGCTCAGTCATGGAGAATTCAAAATGGCCGCGGGTTAGCCACCACTCCCCTTGGTGGGGAGGCGAGAGAGGCCGACAGGCGACCTTTTGCTGGCGATGCTGCCGTCGTAGCCTCTATAGTTACCGCCCACTCGTAGGTGTATGGCTGCGCCCTGACATTTCCGGCGCGTAAAGCCCGCCTTCTTCATTAGATATGCAAGAACTTTAAAAAATCACAGGCTAAACCAGCCTGGTTCAAAAAAATTCACCCCCCTCAGCGTTGTCACAGAGCCGTAAGCTAACGTTTGAGACCAAAGCCGTATTTTGAGCCAGGCTCTAAAGTAGGTTTTGAAACGTCTAACTCCCCATTGACTTGCATTGAATAATTCTACTTCCGCAGCCAGCCCCTAGCGGTCAGCACCAGATTGCAAACATGGCAGCCTACAGTCGGCGGCTCAATTTGAGCGCGGTAGCCTCGCCCACTGTTTTTAACGCATAGCACAGGACACGAAGCAGGACAGAGCAAGGAGAGAGCAGGCTGCCGTGGGAAAAATCGCCCACCGACAACAGGAGAGCAGGCTGCCGTGGGAAAAATCGCCCACCGACAACAGGCTCCCAAAAAAAAAAAAAAAAAAACCTTGCCTATTTTAATGCACAACATACACAATACCACAACTTCAACCTACTCTCTAACATATATATGTGTGTGTGTATATGTATGTGTGTATGTGTATATGTATATATATATATATGTGTATATATATGTATGTATGTGTGTATTTATTTTTTTATGTTTGAATATAAATTATTTTTAATATTATAAAAAAAAAAAAAGAAAAAAAAAAAAAACTAAAATAAAAATACTTAAATAACCAAATGAAACCAAACCAAAAAAATGTAAATGAACTAAACTAAAATAGGTGGACTGTAGTAAGTACAAGAAGAAAAACATGCTGCAGCAATGGTTTGGTGAACGATGCAAAACCCAAAATGCTCAGATTATTAATTCACCTTGTTTCTTCTATTCAAATCAATTCAAATCAATTTATTTTTATAATGCCCAAAATCACAACAACAGTTGCCTCGATGGGCCACAGGTAAAAGCAGTTCAGATAACTGTCCCAGAATGCCCCTGTCCTTTGACCCTCCTTCGCGGCGAGGAAAAACTACAAAAAACCCCACGGGAAAAAGTAGAAACCTCTGGGAGAACCACAGTGAAGGAGAGATCCTACTCCCACGGACGGACAGGCTGCAGATGAACTAGGACTGACGCATCCACTTGGACTGTGGAGCCACAACCACTCAAGAGGGAGGTGGCTTTAAAGAGTTTAAAGAGAGGAGGACGAGGAGCAGTCCACCCAGTGTAGAGAGATCCTCCAGCAGGAGATGAGGAACAGTTCATCTAAAGTAGAAGGAGTTCGTCCAGGCAGACGAGGTGTGGCTAATCCAGGGTTGAGGGAGTTCCTCCAGGCGGGTGGCGCATAGATCGTCCAGTGTAGAGATCGATCCTCCAGACAGATGGGGGTGGGGGGGTCGTCACTGGAGCAGCCGCCGCAGTGTCTGAAACAGTCTCCACTCCCCGGGGGAAGTGGAGAGAAAGAGAGTTTTGAGTGGGCTCCGCCCACTTTCTGTTATTGGCCCTATTTACAATAGTAATGTTCAGTTTTTGCATTACATTGTTATATGCACGGAACGTGCATGAGTTGGGGAACCCATTAGTGGGCGACTCAGCGCACACGAGCGCTTTACGTGGGGATGACGGCCGTCATCCCCACGCGTAAAAATGATCATTTAGTGCGCACTGCGTGCGCTTTCGCGAGCCGCCCGTTTACAGCGATAATGTTCAATTTTCCCACTACTAATTGGTATGCACGGAACGTGCATGAGTTGGGGAATGTGTTAGTGAGTGTTTGGAAGCGGGCGAGCGCTGCGCGCTCGATTTCGTGCGCACTTTGTGCGCACATTTGCAGCTGCGTGCCGCCGGCACTCAAACTAATAGGCTTCGCCAGCTTGTGGCGCTCGGGCCTAATAAACAACTAAACAGGAACGAGGAAACACAGGGATAAAATGGAAAAAAGGGTGACCAATTTAATGATTCGGCTGGTCAGCAAAAATATCAACCAAAGGCAATAGGCAAACAATTATGAAATACCTTACCTTGAAGTATCAAATATAAGAAGAACAACCATAACAATCACAGAGTTCTACCATTGAAACAGGTAAGTTGTAACAGTGTAGTAATCATTCAAATCAGTAATATCAATTAAATGACACACAATATTAAGGGGCCCAATTAAACAGTTCAAAATACACATTAAAAGAAAAACAGCCGGCAAACCTATCAAATCCCACCCTACTCGGTACCGAGGTTTAGCAGAGGTCTCTGAACGATGCAGGCCTGATAGTATCGTGAGGTGCTACAGACCCGCTGTTTGTAAAATGGCGGCTGTCAGTACTCACCCACAGTGTTACCGTCTGTAATGGCGCTCCTTTAACAACAGCTCCGGGTGACGAAGATGATGGCGGGAAACCGCAGCTCCAGGATAAACTGCTCTGGAAAATCCAACGCTGTCCTCACCGGGTGACTCACACGGTCCGGAAAGGCGCATCCCGCGATGTCCTGACATGTCCCACGAGTTCAGCGATGTCCTCGGTGGTTTAGAGCTCTTCGTAGCGGGATTAAATCGACCCGAACCCCGACCACAGTCACGGCTCACGCGGGACGTTAGCTCGGTGGGGGAACGCGGCACCCGTTGAACCGTTCTCAAACACACGGTTTCCTCTGATGTAACACTCTGGGCCCTGGCACATCCACCGAGGCGGGACACCGAAAAGGTCCGGAAAAGCAACGTTCGGCTCGCCCAACGGTCCAAAAGAGCGGAGAATGTCAGGCTCTACTTTCTCCTAGAGCGGCCGCTGGCCGAAGGCGCAATGTCTGGGCAAAACACGCAGACACTCACGTAACTCCCGCCCCCCAACCAACAGAAGCCAATCACAGCATTGTAAAGCTGCTATTGCCCTTGACTGACCAGTGAAGCGGCGAATTACTTAAGACACATTTACTTGCAGTAGTAAACAATAGAAAACAGTATGAAAATGTAAATACTACTAAAAGAGTACAATGCATTATTTAAGATTACTTGTGCACATAAAATAACCCAGGGGGTTACAATAGTTTTTGTTAGATTTGTTTTTTATACTCTGCTTTACAACATCCACATTTCCCCACTGTGGGACAGTTAAAGGTCTCGTCTCGTCTGAACAGCAGCTTTAAAGGTCAGACATCATGTTTAACTATTCAGGCTTTTAGTTTTTGTATGAACTTGAAGTGCACAGGTGGGTCAGACTAGGAATACTCAAATGAGATTCAGATGAAACAAAAATGGGTGCGGAGTGGTTAGAGCTCTTGCCTCCCAGCGAGGAGATGGTGGGTTCAAATCCAGACCAACATCACAGGATCTCTCTGGGTGGAGTCTGCATGTCCTCTCCGTGTGACCGTGGGTTCTCTCCAGGTTCGGCTCCTCCCACCGTCCAAACACATGCATGTGTAGCTTTAACAGAGTTTCTGTCAAACAGAAGTGCGTTTACAACAGAAGTGTGTATCTGCGGCAAAAAGAGGCAAAAGTGGGCGGGATAAGGTGAATACACAGACTCCAAACATTGAATGTGCTGAAAGAAGAGGGTTTATTACTCAGAGCAAGAATGACACAAAAACACACAGGAAAATGACAATTGTGTGTCTAAACAACTAATCAATTAATTGAAGGAAAAATCACTAATCAATTCTCAAAATAATGGTTAGTTGCAGCCCTAGTGAAAACAAAACTTAAAAGGCCATTTTATTTTTCCTTTCAGTGCATCCAACTCAATTTACCTCCGGTCAAACCCCTTCTGAACACACCACCTTACAGTGCACTCTGTGGAGTGTCTTCTCTTGTCGTCAGGACAGTCTTCACTGGTTGGACATAAATGGGACGGTCCTGTCTGGAGATGGTGTCACTCAGAAGGACTGTGGTCCAATCTGACATTGGAGCTCCAGAGTCCACAGCACAGGACCTTCACCTGTCAGTACCTGGTGAAGGGGACAGTCCAGGTGTCTGCAGAGTACAGCCTGAAGGGGAACTCAGGTCAGAGCAAACATTATTCTCTTTATTTAATCTAAAACCACTCACACGATAAAGTATTTGATCTGGAAGAAGGTTTTATCAGTGGAGTCCCTCAGGGCTCTGTTTTAGACCCACTATTATTTACAAATAAAAGTAGAGAGGTTTTGTAAAACTAAGCACAGATGTATTCATAAGACCTTTTAGATTCCAGCACTCCAGAATTCTCCAAACTAGAAGCTGTTGTAGAACCTTTTTTAGGGTGGGGGGGCCTATAGTCCACGAAACGCCATTTTATTATTAGAACATTTACTCTGTTCTCTTTTTTTTGTCTTTGCTTCACCAGGTTTTGTGGATTCAGTGCTTCTTTAATCCACTCTTTTAGTTCTGCAAATGTTGACACCGACAGCATCAAGTTGTCATTTCACATTTAGACTTTGTTCATGTTTTTTCTAAATTCTTGTTAAACTATTGCAGGTTGAAGACGACTCTGTGACTTACTCCACGGTGAATGAAACGAACACAGCCACGTCTGAGCACAGCACCATCTACAGCCAAGTCAAGAGAACTGCACAGGACTGAAGACACAATCAACGCTCCTGCTTTTAGGTCCAGATCAGAGAAAAGATCTGAAACATTCTGAAAACACAGACTTAAAACCACTATTTTATCATAAAGTATAATAATAAACAAAACAAAAGAAAGAGAATCACTCATTACTCAGACTTCAGGCAGAAATGAAATAAGACACAACTTCAACTAGTTTTCAAAAAGCAGAATTAGAACATGCAGCTTTACCGAGAATAAGAAGAACATTTATAGTCTGTTGTTTTTGACACTTATGAGCTCAGTGTCAAAAGGAAGTGTCATCAGCCGAACGAATAAAACTCAAGCACAAAGTGAGGAAGAGACACAACTTTCAGAAAACTCAGATGAACTGAACTAAACATGAATTCACTTTACACTTATTTCTTGTTTTTTGTCTTTCTGCGTTAGTTTGAAGGTAAGACTTTGCTTTTGATCCAATTGAACTTATTTTTTGATAGAGATTTATTTGAGAGGTGAAAAAAGAAGATTCCTGCACATTCTTAAAACATGTTTGTCTTGAGCAAATAAAATGGTTTTCTGATAATTATTCAGTGTTATTTGGACATGATTAATCGATAATTGCAACTGCAACAGAATCTACTGTAACTGTAACCACGAGGATTTCAGAAGTAAAAAATAACTCGATTCAATCTATTCTGTAAAAAAGTCTATTTAAATGAATAGTGTTTTATGTCATATTATATTAACTTGACTTTATCATTCAGAAAGTTTCTGTGGTGAATATTTATTATAGTTTTACATTCGTGAAGTAGCAGTTTGTGAACAAATTTTGAAAAATAAAAGTTTAAAATGACAGGAAGTAGAGCTGAGTTCTACCACAGAACTGACTCTGTGCATATCGTTCGACAGCTGCTCCTCCCACGACAAGACATTTCTGGTCCAGCCCTCGGCTGCTTTTAAAATCCCAAACGATTCATGGTTGTCTACAATAACACAATAAAAGAATAATCAGCAAATAACATCAAACCAAAGCCAGAATAATGATTAACTAATATGCACGCTCTCAAATAAGATAAGGATGAACATAAACAGCTGACATTATGGTGGACGCATGATTGGCTCGAGTGTTGTGTTGTGTAGAAGAACAGACACATGAGCAGCTTCAGGCTTAAAGGGGAAATCACAGAGAAGCTGCAATCCCCAATTTACCCACCAGAGGCCGCCATTTCCACCTTTGAATATGACACTAAATAAGATATCCTTCTGTGCATTTATGTCAAACAAATTAAAGAATTTTATACCATTTCATATCTTTACTGGAAAAATATGCAATGTTTAGAACATAATAACATTTATTTTCTTCTTGTTCAATTTAAAAATGTGCAGCGTGTGGTCAACTAAAGGGTTAAAGTGAACAATATGAAGTACGTCTGAAAACAAGACTTTTCTGTTGCAGGAGTCTGTTCAGATCACTGTTACCACAGACCTGGAGAAGACGTCACTCTGTCGTGTGACGCAGTAAAACATCAAGGTCCAAACTGCTCCACAGTGGACTGGGACCACTACAATAAACATTTAGATTATGCATCTGTGGTTTTGAATGGCCAGATCCAGAACAGTCCCAGGACGTCCAGACTGACTCTGGAACCAAACTGTTCTCTCTCAGTTCAGAACGTCACTGAAGGAGATTATGGGAGATACTTCTGTGGACTGTGGAACAATCAAAACAAGAAATATGAATCATACATTGATATCGACCTGAGCGTCCTCTCAGGTAAGTCGTGTCTCTTGTGTCTCTTTAAACTTTTTGCACCTTTCTGTACCTAAACTCTAGACAGTATATTATAGTTGAATTGTTAGATTTAAGTATTATAGTTAATAGTTTTTGTTAGATTTGTTTTTTATACTCTGCTTTACAACATCCACATTTCCCCACTGTGGGACAGTTAAAGGTCTCGTCTCGTCTGAACAGCAGCTTTAAAGGTCAGACATCATGTTTAACTATTCAGGCTTTTAGTTTTTGTATGAACTTGAAGTGCACAGGTGGGTCAGACTAGGAATACTCAAATGAGATTCAGATGAAACAAAAATGGGTGCAGAGTGGTTAGAGCTCTTTCCTCCCAGCGAGGAGATGGTGGGTTCGAATCCAGACCAACATCACAGGATCTCTCTGGGTGGAGTCTGCATGTCCTCTCCGTGTGACCGTGGGTTCTCTCCAGGTTCGGCTCCTCCCACCGTCCAAACACATGCATGTGTAGCTTTAACAGAGTTTCTGTCAAACAGAAGTGCGTTTACAACAGAAGTGTGTATCTGCGGCAAAAAGAGGCAAAAGTGGGCGGGATAAGGTGAATACACAGACTCCAAACATTGAATGTGCTGAAAGAAGAGGGTTTATTACTCAGAGCAAGAATGACACAAAAAACACACAGGAAAATGACAATTGTGTGTTTTTGAATAAAATACTTGTTCATCTCTAAATATTTTCCACCAGGATGTCGTCAGACGCCTTCACTTCAGCTTTGTCTGGATAAAATTTAGAACAATTCTCATATTCAAGGGTCTTTCACGCTCTTAACTAATCAATTAATTGAAGGAAAACTCACTAATCAATTCTTAGTTAGTTGCAGCCCTAGTGAAAACAAAACTAAAAGGCTATTTTATTTTTTCTTTCAGTGCATCAAACTCAGTTTGGCTCCGATCAAACCCCTCCTGAACACACCACCTTACAGTGCACTCTGTGGAGTTTCACCTCTTGTCGTCAGGACAGTCTTCGCTGGTTGGACACAAATGGGACGGTCCTGTCTGGAGATGGTGTCACTCAGAAGGACTGTGAGTCCAATCTGACAGTGGAGCTCCAGAGTCCACAGAACAGGACCTTCACCTGTCAGTACCTGGTGAAGGGGACAGTCCAGGTGTCTGCAGAGTACAGCCTGAAGGGGAACCCAGGTCAGAGCAAACATTATTCTCTTTATTTCATCTAAAACCACTCACACGATAAAGTATTTGATCTGGAAGAAGGTTTTATCAGTGGAGTCCCTCAGGGCTCTGTTTTAGACCCACTATTATTTACAAATAAATACAGAGAAGTTTTGTAAAACTAAGCACAGATGTATTCACAAGACCTTTTAGATTCCAGCACTCCAGAATGCTCCAGATTAGAGACGTTTTTCTCTCATTGTATCGTTACAGGTGCTGAACGCACTTTAGACTTTTCATTCATCTCTATGTCTTTCCCATAGATTCCTCTGAGTCAAAGCCTTTGTTCGCCCTCAACGTCTTTAAAGCAGTGCTCGTTGTGCTGCTTCCTTTGGCTGCAGCTGCCGTGGTGTTTTTCAAAATAAAATCCAAAAAGAAAACGGAAGAAACTATTGAAGACACAGAAGGTACTGTTGTATCATCATTTCTTCTAGATAACACTCACATGTCTGACACAATGAAGAAGATGAACTCGAGGAAATCAATGCAATAGAGTCTTTAGTGTCCAAAAAATAACTTCATCCTTGATGGAAATATAAACTCTGGGTGGATCACAGACCACTCCAACAGCTCTTCTACGCAGTGTCTCAGATCATGGCTCCAAACCCACAGAGATTCTTGCACCAAGAAAAAACCTCCAGAAGCCCCAACAAAGAGAATGTAGCCCAATGTATAGCCTTTCATCTATGAATATTGAAGACCATTACCCCCCATGGCTTGGCTCTTCTCCTATAGTTTCCTAGTTTTAGGGCACTACTCGTCCCAGGCTAATTATTATTCTGGGTTTTTCTCACTCAAACAGATGAATAACTTCCAACATATAACTCCTCCCAGTTATGCCCTTTTTTACAATGGTCCAGTACAACGCTGTCCAGTTTTACTATCAGTAAAGATGATTTAGTCATTTTTGCCCATTTCTCTCGGCCGAGCCTCTTGGTCTTGACTCATTACCTCATCCTACAAACTCAGCAAGTTTCTTTAACATTAATTCCATTGACCTAGGAATGTTGTAGTTTGCTTTGATTCAGAGTCTAAACACACTGCCCCCTACAGGCCCAGTGCCTTTGTTTGAACTCCTGGCACAGGTTTCTCGCAGTTGTATTTCTTGCTGCATTAGTTACAAGACTTCCCCCTAGTGGCAGACTCCAGTATTGGGCTAACTGAGCCTCCAGTGCACATGTGGCTCTAGTGACTTCCTCTATGCACTGAGGGTTTTATATTAAGTCAAAGTAGTGGAAACATTGTGAACAAAATAATAACTCTAGGCCTTTGCTTTGTCTAAAACTTTAGCTTAAACACTGCAAAATAACCCTTTGGTGTTACACTCTTAAATATTGTGATTATAATGTTTCATACGTTTGTGAAGCTTAAATATTCTTCATCAGTACGAAACAGTAATAAAATCCAAACAGTGTGACTTATGCAATGATCGACTGCCGCAAACCCAAAGCTAAAAAACAGGTAAAAAAGGACATTTCCCGAAAAAATGCTTAAATGAACACATCTCTAAAATGATGAATTGAGAGTACATTTCCTGTGGACTTGCCCCATTCATTTAGAGACATTTACATTTTATTTTATAGCCGGCTTATTTCATAGATTACTAATTATTATTATTATTTTTATTTGCCTGGATGCTGCTTTTTCTGTGTAATTGACTTCTCTGCAACATAAATAAATCTAGTCAAAGTTCTTATAGTTAAAGTGCCTCTGACAGGTCGGATTCTCATTTCACTAAAATGCAGTTTAGATAAATATATTTAAAATTTAGCAAAAATACTTGATATATTTTATCCCGGTTTAGCAATTGTTTGTTTTTTGGTTTTTTTACTTCCTGGTTGTAAATGATGACATCACACAAGGAAATTACCATAGCAACCACACTGTACACTGGGCCAAAACTCAATGTCAGTGTCACAGATGTTTTTAATTTTACCAATAAAAATACACGTGAACACCTTTTTTTGTTGAAGTGATGTTTAAAAAAGTAGTTTCTTTGGTGTAAATGATTCTGTCTTCCTGGTGTGACGTCATCAATCTGTTTACTCCCTGAAACTTTCAAAGGATTTTTAAACTTTTCCACACAAACGTCTGCTTGATTGGTGTAAAACAATAATTTATATTTACAACAGGTATTACTAAACCAAATAAAGGCAAAGTTAGAACATCCTGAAAACCTGTCATACGCACTTTAATATTGATGTTTATGTAACCATTACTTGTATTATGAAATTATGATCATTTGGTAACGTATTGTATTGTTTATTATTTATTGTTTATCTGAATGATCTAATGGCAGTTTTGAAGGAGGACCCAGGAAGATTAGCGGCCGTTAAATGTGCAGCTAATGGGGATCCTCATAAAACAATAAAACAATTTTCTGGGTCAGTGTGGGATTTAAAGTTTGAATTCAGTCACAACGAGGTAGAAAACATGGAAAATACCTGCTGCATTTGAGAAGAAGAAGAAGAAGCCTTGTGTTGGATCTCAGAGGTCATTCCACAACTGTTACCATAGCAACCGGACTGTAAACAAGGGCTGACATCCACAAACATGACACAATAGTTATGATCTGACAAATAATAAAACTAATAACACCTTTATTTTGTTGAACGACGGTTTAAACTGTCAGAACGATGCGTCCGTCGTCTGTAAACCTGTCTCTGTGTTTTCCATAGAACTATAATTAAACCTGGAAGATGGACCCAAAATGGCGCCCTGTTCCTCCCTGTGGCCTGAGCTCATTGGTGCATGACCCCAAAAAAGTGTCGTACTTCCACATTTACTTCCTGATACGGAGGCGGCCATCTTTGCTGACCACAATCCCCCATGATGCTTTGAGGGAGCGACCACGCAGCTGCAAGTTTTTGTGTTAGCGTTAGCTTGTGTGATTGTAATTGTGTTCTTCATGTTTGATCAAATGTGAAAGTGTCTGAAATGAAATAAAATACAGCTCACAGGTGTCTCTGTCTGACCATGTCACGAGCTTCTGTTTGTATCGTCCGACGCTCGTTCTCGCGGCTCACACATGTTTACCGTGACGTCACTTCATATAAAAACGGTCATTTTGGCGAATTTAGAAACGGTAGAAAAGGACATTTCCTTCTATTTTATTTAAATACCGATAATAATTAAGTACTGTCTG
Organism: Rhinogobius similis; assembly: GCA_019453435.1. NCBI lineage: Eukaryota > Metazoa > Chordata > Actinopteri > Gobiiformes > Gobiidae > Rhinogobius > Rhinogobius similis. The sequence continues at coordinate 10,537,590 of CM033620.1, read as the reverse complement.
CAATTATAATGTGCAATTAAAGAAAAAGGCTGGTTCCAAGAGGCTGCAGTACCTCACACGACCACTAATCAATCTGGGACACGGACAGAGGGGGCGGGGTTTATCCAGTTCATTTAATACATCCATGGCTTATATAAGAACAAAAAAAGACACAAAAAGTCCGAAAAACTGAATAAAACTGACCCAAACGACTCAGTTTCATTTAATTTAACTCCTCAGTGTTTTTATTTTTGCAATTCCACAATTCTCCACCGAGAAAAACCCGACAAATATTCAAAAAGTCACAATTTCTTTAAAAAAACGTAAATAAACGCAACTCAAACATGAGCTTTTCAGTCGTAGATCCAGCTGCACCGTTCTAAAGTGCCTTCAGCTTATTCCATTCAAACATCAGCTTTACTGCTGAACACAAGGTTAAAAGCTCATCTGTATTAAATTCTTAATATTTCTCGAGCTTGAGTAGTTCTGACGATTAAAAACATGTCGACACCAATGAAGGAAATACATTTAGTTACAGTCTTTTCTCTTTTATCAAGTTTATCTGCAAAAGTTGGATTTTTAAACTTTTCCAGAGCAATTTTCTTACAAAATCGATCTAAAAATAAGATAAATATTAACACTAATCTACATTCTGTTGGGGATAAAACTTAAAACTACCCAAACAGGATCAATATTCAGAATTTAGTGAATTTGAATGCAAGTAGGAAACGTTTTTTGCAGTGTGCGCTCTCAAGTTATGGTCGGCATTTACGGCGAGACGCTGCAGGTGAACAGGAAAAAAGTTAAATTTAAAGATAGATATTGTAAACTTCTGCTGTCGTTTAGTCACATAAATGTAAGAAAAAAATGTATTACACGTTTTTCATCATGTAACGTTTTCATGTAGAAATAAGGCATTTTATGTGAAAAAACGGCCAAAAATCCACATATTTGGGACATTTAAATCTGAAAAATAGACAGAACCAGGTTTAAATGTATTGGTTCATTTTGTAACAGATTAGTTATAAAAGATGAACAGAGGAGATTTTAGATTAGTTATTTAGTTTTTGTGTAAACTAGATCTGACTGAAAATTCAAATTTTGCCTCATTTTTTAAACTTAAAACTTGTTCGTTTGGTCTAAACCTCGTTCAGTCTCACAGTTTGGTGTAGGATCTACTTTAAGGCTGATCTTTATGTCTCGAGGGACAAAAATGCATTTTAAGAAAACGTCCTTTGAAGTTACAATGTCCCAGAGAAATCTATGGATGAAGTGGATTCAATGGAAGAATAAAACATCTTCAGGAGCAGATTGGACACATTTCCACATGAAAGTCGACATGTTGAGAGAGCAAACTGACCAAAAAACTAAAAGGGTTTTCCCTGCAGGTTAAATCTTCTGAGGTAAAGCTGCCGTTTGCTCTGATTGACACTCGTTTGGACTGTCGTTGGATTTTGACAGTTCCTCTTTAAAGCTGATGCCAATTTAACAAAAACAACAAAGCATTTTAGGCACAAAACAGTGTACGCAGGATCTATTACATTTGTCTGATTTTTAGGGTACTTTTTCTGCTTTTGGCGAACAAACCGACTCATCCCTGAACGGTTGATTTAACTGAAAACAAAAGGGTTACAGCTTTCTTTTCATATTGAACACGTCCTGCAGCTGATCGTTTCATCAGATGTGGATTAAAAGGAACAAATTATATAAATAAAATAAAACTAAAAGAACAGAACCCACACTTGAGTCTTAACGGGTTTAAGACGCGCACAAGGGTTAAAACTCTATTATTATTATTATTTAGCTTTTACGCTGAATTATTATTACTCTGTGACTCTGTTTTGACCTGAGCATTTCAAGTTCCAGGGATAAACCTGACTTTAAGTGTTAAGCTTCAAAATAAGAGCATGAGGTGATACTTCTGCACTTTTAGGATTCGTTTGACAGACATTTAACTTTTGTCTGACAATTAAACTTCAATAAAAACAGAGGTTGGTGATTATGACAAAAATGAATATCTCGATGCGTTTCTGGAGTTTCCCGATAACGATATTCAGACGGTATTATGTCAATCCAACAGAAAAGTGTTCAAAAATGTCTTTAATCATATTTACTGGGGTTTAATTGTGAGACCAAAGTGAAATGTCCAAGAAACGAACGACAAAAGAGCAGAAATGTCTCCTTATCCCTCTGTTTAACCGCTTCTTTCTTCTTTTGATTTGTGCGTCTGACGTTGCACCTTTAACGCTGAACACGGCGCCCTCCAGTGGCCGCGGGGCAGGTCCGGCAGGTGCGACACAGAAGGGTTTGGACAAAGGAGGCGCCGTCTCCTGCATTCGGTGAGTTGTTTTGGTCGTTTCACTGCGACGATGGCCGTCTCAGTCTCTGTTGAAGTCTCTCAATCATTTCGAGGACAAATCATATACTTTCCAGGACATTGGTCTTTTTTTTTTTTTTTCATTTTACATGTTTGAGAAAAGCCAATTATTTTTCAGGTATTGCAGATTTTCCAGAACTCGTGGGAACTGTTGGTGTTGTCCTTGATATTCAATGTTTGCATTTCTTCAACATTCACGTCTCATCAAAATGTCCACATATCACCAACTGTCACGTTTAAAGACATGTTTGACACAGTTCTGTTGGATCCTTCGCTGAACGATCATAACAATCTATATTAAGAACATTTACAACTACATTATTGCTCCTCAATCGTCCCAAACTCCACACGTGGGCCCCAGTGTGTTCCTTCTTTGGCCGTGTCCTGCTCTGAGGGTCGTTCAGAGTCACGTCCTCCTCGAGGCTTTACTTCCACCCTTTAATGCTCCTCTGTTTCATCGACAAGAACCGCAGTGTGAGGAGTCCGAACACAGAGGTCCACAGACAGGTGCTGCCGGTCGCCATAGGAGGCCACGCCCCGCCGTCGCCACGGTCACCACAGTCACCGCCGTCGCTGCGGGAGGCCACACCCCGCCGTTGCCACCGTCGCCGCGGGAGGCCACGCCCCGCCGTTGCCGCGGTCACCGCTGTTGCCGCGGGAGGCCCCGGTCACCGCCGCAGCCTGAAGCGGGCGAGCAGAGGCAGGTGGTCCGAGGAGTGGTTCTGATTGGGCAAACCGTTGACCTGCTCCAGCTCCGATCGGCCAACCAATGAGAGCCTCTCGAGCAGCTGCAGGCCCCGCCCACCAGGAAGTGACGAGGAGGAAGGGGAGGGGCCAGGTGAGTCTGAGGAGAGAAATGTATTTGCATTTGTGGTGTCATTTATCACCGGCAGACGATGGTTAAGAACCTCGCTCTAAAAGCCGCCGGGAAAAGGCGGGACGTTCTGACAAATACTTCAAGCTGATTGGACGAAGCGCCACGACAGCAGAACAAGCAAAGTATTCAAACTTTTATTACAGGACACAGAACCTCTGACACAAGAACCAGGACACTGGCCTGGCATCTGCGGTCCATTCTATTGATTCATTTTATTATCACAGTATTTAGTGCAGTACCTGGAGTGTAGAGTATATAGTACACAGTATTTGTAGTATTTAGTGCAGTACCTGGAGTATACAGTATATAGTACACAGTATTAGTAGTATTTAGTGCAGTACCTGGAGTATACAGTATATAGTACACAGTATTTGTAGTATTTAGTGCAGTACCTGGGGTATACAGTATATAGTACACAGTATTAGTAGTATTTAGTGCAGTACCTGGAGTATACAGTATGTAGTCGACTGTCATGGCGGTCCTGGAGTGGCAGGTCGTGATCTCGTCTCGTCCGTCTGGGCTCAGTTTGTGATCGTACGACGACTGGAGCTTCAGACTGTGTTCAATCCTCCACCTGAGAACAAGAACAGACTGTGAACAAGTACACAGTACAAATACTGTAAACAAGTACACACAGTACAAATACTGTAAACAAGTACACACAGTACAAATACTGTAAACAAGTACACAGTACAAATACTGTAAACAAGTACACACAGTACAAATACTGTAAACAAGTACACAGTACAAATACTGTAAACAAGTACACACAGTACAAATACTGTAAACAAGTACACACAGTACAAATACTGTAAACAAGTACACAGTACAAATACTGTAAACAAGAACGCAGTACAAATACTGTAAACAAGTACACAGTACAAATACTGTAGACAAGTACACACAGTACAAATACTGTAAACAAGAACGCAGTACAAATACTGTAAACAAGTACACAGTACAAATACTGTAAACAAGAACGCAGTACAAATACGGTAAACAAGAACGCAGTACAAATACTGTAAACAAGTACACAGTACAAATAATGTAAACAAGTACACACAGTACAAATACTGTAGACAAGTACACACAGTACACAGATAAACTATTCCTCAAAGATCAGATGAATATTTGAATCTGTATTCCTGTCTTCTCAGTGAAACAATCAAACAGTGATTTTAGTGGATTTTTACTTCAATAATTTTAATATCTGACAAGAAATACTTCTGTTTGACATTTATTTAAAGTATTTATGGATTCAGAGCCGTTTCCTTTAACGTTTGTGAGCGGTTGTTACCTTTTCCTAATGTCTTCAGTGGTTTGTGACGTCAGATCTTCCACCGTCAGGTTTGACACGGCTCCTTCAACCACTGGAAACACAACGAGCAGAACAGAAACACGTGAACACTGCACAACCAATCCATCATTTTAATAAAGAGAGAAGAGCCACTCAGAGACTTAAGGAAAAGATCTTCTGAACCAAATCAAGCCAGTCGTCCTGACAGAACATCAGGCTGTAGTTCTGTCCACACAGAACAGACAGGGGGCGCCAGAGCTCATTAACAAGATTTTTGTCTTTTTCATTGAAAGTGAACTAAAGCACTTAATTGAAATGAGAAATGACAGCTGTGGTTTGATTTATGAGCCGTGTAACCTGCTCTGATGAGGGACCAGCGTGACCTTCTGATGCCATCACTCACAGTCACACGCTCTGCTCAGGGAGTTCGTGAAAAATGAGAGGGAACAGAGCTCTACCATTGACGTCACAAATCTGGGAAATTTGAATCAAAGTATTTTGTGAGGCTCGGAGAAGGAGCAGAAAAGACAAGCTCGTAAACAGAACTAACCAAAAAGTGTGAATGAAGCTAAACACGAGCGCAGCCGTGTTTGGAGGAACAATCTGTGTCCTTTAACGTTACGTCTCATTGTTTCAGTTTTAATTACTTTTTGTTTTGTTCTGTTCCATCTTTGTTACGTTAAAAAACTTTAGATAATCATAAAAATAATGTACATCCAAACCTGTGGGACTATTAGAGACTGGTCCCTCAGACTCCTGGCTCCTCCCCTGGTCCTGGTTCCTCTCCTGGTCCTGGTTCCTCTCCTGGTCCTGGTTCCTCTCCTGGTCCTGGTTCCTCTCCTGGTCCTGGCTCCTCTCCTGGTTCCTCTCCTGGTTCCTCTCCTGGCTCCTCCCCTGGCTCCTCTCCTGGCTCCTCCCCTGGCTCCTCTCGTGGTACTGACAGGAGCTGGAGATGCCCAGACTGTCGGCCCAGAGCGGAGAGCGGAGCTGGCGTTGTCCTCCGGGGTTCTGCTCCTGCCCAGACACCTGCAGCACACAGAGCAGAGCGTAAAATCTAGCTTTTTCAAACTAAATTAGCCTCGTTTTTGTGTTTGTTGGTTTTTATTTGAATATAACAGACATGAATGCGTCTAAAATAGAGCTGAAATAATTAGTAAAATAATCATAAACTATAAACAGACTCTAAAACACAAACTTCAAGACTTTTAGAACAAAGACAGTGACATCATTAAAGAAAAATGGCAAAAAAGAATAGAACATTTCTGATTTTCCTCAATTCTACACTTTTTTAATAAATATTCTCTCTCTAGAAGCTTCACTCACAATATTTCAACATTTACCGTAAAATTCGGACTATAAGCCTCTACTTTTTTCTCATGATTTCAACCCTGTGGCTTATACAGTGATGCGGCTAATTTATGTATTTTTCCGGGAACAGCCTCTAGGGGCGCTGTAGAAGTGCAGGAGTTGGAGAGACCAGAGAAAGAGAGAGTGAGGAATACACTAGTTTGATTGTGTTTGAACAGTCACGTCACGCTCACACCATCATCACAGAAAACACACCAAGAAATGAATATGACGCAGCTTTAAGTTAAAAACAATCGATGTGGAGCTAAAGAAGGATTATACTCAGGTGCGCTCAATAGTCTGAATTTTACGGTATTTGGTTAAAATGTTAGTTTATTTATTTAAGTCTCAAGCTACAATAGAAATAATCGCTGACCAGTGACGACCAAAACAATCGTTAGTTTCAGCCTCAGTCAAAAAGTGTATTTAAATGTGCAATAATATCGATATCGCAGATTTTAAGAGCCGTGTCGTAATAATGTCCGATATTGTGCAGCCCTAACGTTACACCAACTATTTCTTACAAACTGAATTCATGCTAAAAATGAGTTAACAATGTATAAAAAGTATACATTTGTGAATTTAACGTTGAAATATTTGATGCCAACGTCCAGTGCTATCAACAACCCTTTAAAGTCTATAAAGGTTCTCTTGTTTTTGTATTTATGACTTAGTTTGGTGGGAGGGCACCTGTGGTAAATATTTATCCTAGTTTAACATTTGTGAAGAAATTTTGAAAATAAAAGTTTGCTTCCTTTTCCAGGAGCTGGTGTTCGCTCGCGTTGTGTTTGATTGACAGCTAGCACGGCTCGTTAACGCCGTCTCCTCCCTCCGAGGGGCGGAAACCTTTAACAACCTCACTCCTGATTGGTCCGTGTGGTTGCCACGATACGCACTCGGATTTACAAACATGGAGTCTGGCTCCACTTTAGCCGCTATAACTGCTAGCTCCACTTTAGCCGCTATAACTGCTAGCCACGATCGGCTTCATTCGACTGGAGCCAAATGCTACGACGTCACACTCTGATGGTCCAGTTCATACAGTCTACGAGTGTAAACCATCATTCAACAAAATAAAAGTGTCATTAGGTGTTAATATTTGTCAAATCATAACTACTGTGTGATGTGTGTGGATGTTGGCCTTTGTTTACAAGCTGTACAGTTTACAGGAAGTGACATTATAAACTTTACACAAACTGTCAAACTGGGACAAACAGGCAAAATGTTTAGTCCAATCTTAAATATGATCATGTTCAGTACAAGGACTGTAGTCTTTTAGTCGTTTACAGTGATCCCTCGCTATATCGCGTTTCATCTTTCACGGCTTCGCTGCTTCACGGATATTTTTACAGTGCATCCACTGAACTTCAGCGCACGCACAAGAACGGGACCCTTTGATGAGTCGTTCATTGCAGTTCTCAAATATAATCGAAGGTGGCATATCCGTTTATAAAAATCTTCTTGCTCAGAAAAAGAAAGAGCGCCAACAACTAAAGAAAGACTAGTGCGCCTTCAGTAGAAACAGAGGCTACAGGGGGCGGAGTCAGGACCAAGAGGCACAGACTGTGAAATACACCAGTGACAATGTGTCCAACCTTGTATTACTATATTAAAATTATTGTTTTAAACACATTTTGGGCTTTAAAACAGGTTTTGATTTTTGGTTTCATTCCATAGTTCAGTATTGCATTGTAAAATAATAAAAATAAAGCTGTGACTACTTCACGGATTTCACTTTTCGCGTGTTATTTTTGGAACGCAACTCCCGCGATAAACGAGGGATCACTGTAGTCGATTAATCGGTCGATGATGTTTTAGTCAACCAACAGTTTTTTAGTTATTTTAAAAGGATTTATACAACAAAAATGGCCAAAAAGTGAAGATATGGAGTGAGTTGGCTAAAGATTTTGTGGTGAATCATAAGTTTAATCTGTATCCAACACATAAATGCACTGTTTGCTGGTGCTTTTCTCTGTGAATGGTTATTTTTAGCATGAACTCCAGTGCAGTTGTGTTTTTTGGTGCAGTTTGGATCAGACAGAGAGATACGGCATCATTTTGCCCCATCCCTTTTTAATCGATTAATCGGTCTTTAGTGGAGGACAGCCCTGCTCAGCACGCTTTAGTGAGTGTGGTTGAACCTGTCCAGTTTGATTTGACGTGTGAACAGCAGAGTTCCTCACCATTCCGATGGCCAGGCCGCGGTAGTCCAGTTTCCCCGTGGTCAGAAACCTATAGAGCGGGCTGGAGGGGGTGGAGTTGAAGTCCCCGCACAGCACCACGGGGTTGGACGAGCCGTCGGGGAGGCGGGCCGCGCGGCTGACCTCGGCCAGCAGGATGGCGAGCTGGGCCAGCTTGACGTCTCCGCGCCGGGGGTTGTACAGGAGGTGGGTGTTGGCCACGCAGAGGCAGGCGCCGGGGTCGGAGGCCGCGCTCAGACGCACCACCAGGCCCACGTTGTCCCGGTCCAGGAGGGCGTCGCCGCGGCGGTAGAACTCCACGGGGTTGGACGAGAGCAGGGAGAGGCGGGACCTCCTGTAGACCACAGCGCAGCCGTCCGACTTGTGCCCCGTGCGCTTCTTGTACACGCATTTGTAACCTGCAGACACCAGCGCGATACATGAAACATCAGCCTGGATTCAGACAACAATTTATTTATTTAATTGTTTATTTCAGTTGTGCTCACATGCAATACATTCAAATCAACAGAAATGCACCACAATTGAAAAGGAGCAGAAAAAAATCGTATAAATATCTGCCCCTTTCTAAAACACCGTACAACTGAAATACAAGATGGTCTTACAATAACATGTAGCGCTTCCATTTTTTATTTTTTTTATGCTTTTATTTTTGCTCATATGATTTTATTGTTGTAGCTTTAAATTGTTTCTTAAACCAATAGACATTTGAGGAGGTTTTTAAATTATAGTCCAGTTTAACTCCAGCCACAGATTTGCCCAGATTCCCACATTTCTACAACATACATCTGTCACAAACACAGAGATTGTTATTGTGCGTTTTGTTCATCGTGAACCGCAACATCCTCAAATACGACTCAAGCTAGTGATGACGAAAGAATGTTATGACGTGTTTAAGTCGAGGCGCTGCAGCTGAATCTGAAAACATCTTAAATTTAAAGATATCATTTTATAACTTCTCCTGTAGTCGATGTAATCTCTCCTTCGTCCAGAGGGTTCATGGTAGAAAAGGCTTCAAAGGTCGTCGTCTGGATGTCGTTTTGAAAATCAAGTTCTATCCAGAAGTCATTGTCAATCACTGAGCTGGTCTGTGAGAGCCCCGCCCACAGGGAGGAGTCACTGATAACGGCCTGTCGTTGTTAAAGGTCCCATATTCTGCTCTTGTCCCCTTCACACAGTCTATTCTAAGGGCTTTGTTGATACATTTTCTCGTTGTGTAATATCCATAACATAACAGTTTACAAAAAACACCCATTTCTTGGACTGGCCCCCCTCCTTGTAAAAGCAAACGGCTCACTCTGAGATCTGACCCCCCCGAACAGAGAGCAGGCTGCCTCCCCCGCCCAACCCGCGAGCCTCTCCCTCCCAACCCGTGACGAAGCCTAGAGTGGAGATGGTGCATGCGCCGTGTGCTCCGGTAAACAGCGATACACAAACACTGAATAAACCTTTTCTGGTCCTGACGGTGCGTCGTGCTGAGTCCTACGTCCTGGATCTGACCTGGAGTTTGACGTGCTCCAGGGCCTCGACGACGGACGTGCCGTTTGGTAAATAACAAGCTAACTCTTCTGTCTGTCGTATCCATCGTGTAATTACTGTGTAGCATTAGCATTAGCTGTTTTTATTCTGCGGCTGCGCGCTTCCTGGAGGCGTGGCTTAAACACCGTGTCATCTTAGTGAGGAGCCCCCGTCTGCTGCTCAGCCGAGGGGGACGGAAAAGACAGTTCTCTAGTGAAAACATGAGGGAATCAATCAAAAAACCACTTTGGGCACAACATACGAGGCCCAAATAGCACTGGAGGAAGGTTAAAACCTCTGAAAAGTCCATTTTGCATGTTATGGGACCTTTAAGCTGTTAGTTAGTCAGCTTTACAAACTAACTAACTAACTAAACTTTACTAACTAGCTTTACAAAGACAGGCTATAATCAATGACTCCTGAATGGACGAAACAACAAGCCCTGAAACCTTTTCTACAACTTCTCTTGTCGTTTATTCACATAAATGTAAGAGAAACGTCTGCGTTTTCATCATGTCATGTTTTCATGTAGAAATTAGGCATTTTGTGTGTAAAAACAACCAAAATTGCACATATTCATTTCAACCTGAAAAATGAACAGAACCAGATGAAATTTCTTGGTTCATTTTGTAACAGATGTGCTCTGAACACAGACGGGATTTTGGATTTATTGTTTTGTTTTTGAGTAAACTGAAAAAATGTACCTAAAAATTTAAATTTAGCCTGATTTTTTAACTTAAAACTTTAATAAATCAGGTTCAGAATTAAGTATCAACAAATCCTTCTGTTCGTTTGGTCTAAATCTCCAGATTGTACAGTTTGGTGTAGGATCTACTTTAAGGCTGATCTTTATGTCTCGAGGGACAAAAATGCATTTGAAGAAAACGTCCTTTGAAGTTACAATGTCCCAGAGAAATCTATGGATGAAGTGGATTCAATGGAAGAATAAAACATCTTTAGGAGCAGATTGGACAAGTTTGTTGTTTCCACATGAAAGTCTATATGCTGAGGGAGAAAAAACTGACCAAAAAAAAAAAGTGTCTCACCTTAAAGCTCATAAAACTTTATTTGACAGCTGTCCATTTCAAATGTACATTATTTCTGATTAAACAAAGAGTTTTTACCCAGAGCCTCCAGGGCAGGTCTGATCTGCAGCACAAAGTGATCCTCCTGAACTTCTTGGAGACACAGAATCTACAGGAGAAACACCAGGATTAAAACATGTGTTTGTTTCTGAACACAGCTGTACATTTGTGCATTTAAAGTCACAACGATTAAAAGGAATAATCATGACACGTCTATTTTAATAATCATAATTATTGAATATTCTGGACCATGTGTTTATGCTTCTCATAACATGCAACATTTTGAGGACGTTTTTTCACTCAGAAGAATTTGTAATAATTGTTCATTGCTACGGCAACCGTCCTAGAGTCTCATCTTTCTGAAACCCATGGATAAACACATTGACTTTGTGCGGCATTTTTGCTCATAACCTTTAAATGTATTTAAGAGTCTGGGGTCTTGTTCAGAGCGTTAGAGTCTGCACTGATGAAGTCACTGAATCAGAACATTTAACAAACGACAAGATCCAGATGAGCTCCCTCCACAGGAACTAAAGCCTCAGTGTGGGACACTCTAAAGCCTCAGTGTGGGACACTCTAAAGCCTCAGTGTGGGACACTCTAAAGCCTCACACTCTAAAGCCTCAGTGTGACACTCTAAAGCCTCAGTGTGACACTCTAAAGCCTCAGTGTGACACTCTAAAGCCTCAGTGTGGGACATAATAAAGCCTCAGTGTGGGACACTCTAAAGCCTCAGTGTGACACTCTAAAGCCTCAGTGTGGGACATAATAAAGCCTCAGTGTGGGACACTCTAAAGCCTCAGTGTGGGACACTCTAAAGCCTCACACTCTAAAGCCTCAGTGTGGGACACTCTAAAGCCTCAGTGTGGGACACTCTAAAGCCTCAGTGTGACACTCTAAAGCCTCAGTGTGGGACATAATAAAGCCTCAGTGTGGGACACTCTAAAGCCTCAGTGTGACACTCTAAAGCCTCAGTGTGGGACAAAATAAAGCCTCAGTGTGGGACACTCTAAAGCCTCAGTGTGGGACATAATAAAGCCTCAGTGTGGGACACTCTAAAGCCTCAGTGTGGGACACTCTAAAGCCTCACACTCTAAAGCCTCAGTGGGACACTCTAAAGCCTCAGTGTGGGACACTCTAAAGCCTCAGTGTGACACTCTAAAGCCTCAGTGGGACACTCTAAAGCCTCAGTGTGGGACATAATAAAGCCTCAGTGTGGGACATAATAAAGCCTCAGTGTGGGACACTCTAAAGCCTCAGTGGGACACTCTAAAGCCTCAGTGTGGGACACTCTAAAGCCTCAGTGTGGGACATAATAAAGCCTCAGTGTGGGACACTCTAAAGCCTCAGTGGGACACTCTAAAGCCTCAGTGTGACACTCTAAAGCCTCAGTGTGGGACATAATAAAGCCTCAGTGTGGGACACTCTAAAGCCTCAGTGGGACACTCTAAAGCCTCAGTGGGACACTCTAAAGCCTCAGTGTGACACTCTAAAGCCTCAGTGGGACACTCTAAAGCCTCAGTGGGACACTCTAAAGCCTCAGTGTGGGACATAATAAAGCCTCAGTGTGGGACATAATAAAGCCTCAGTGTGGGACACTCTAAAGCCTCAGTGGGACACTCTAAAGCCTCAGTGTGGGACACTCTAAAGCCTCAGTGTGGGACACTCTAAAGCCTCAGTGTGGGACACTCTAAAGCCTCAGTGTGGGACATAATAAAGCCTCAGTGTGGGACACTCTAAAGCCTCAGTGGGACACTCTAAAGCCTCAGTGTGGGACACTCTAAAGCCTCAGTGTGGGTCACTCTAAAGCCTCAGTGTGACACTCTAAAGCCTCAGTGTGGGACACTCTAAAGCCTCAGTGTGGGACACTCTAAAGCCTCAGTGGGACACTCTAAAGCCTCACACTCTAAAGCCTCAGTGGGACACTCTAAAGCCTCACACTCTAAAGCCTCAGTGTGGGACACTCTAAAGCCTCAGTGTGGGACATCCTGGCCTGGGTGACTCTAAAGCCTCAGTGTGGGACACTCTAAAGCCTCAGTGTGGGACATCCTGGCCTGGGTGACTCTAAAGCCTCACACTCTAAAGCCTCAGTGTGGGACACTCTAAAGCCTCAATAGAACACTCTAAAGCCTCAGAATAACACTCTAAAGCCTCAGTGTGACACCCTAAAGCCTCAGTGTGGGACACTCTAAAGCCTCAGTGTGGGACATCCTGGCCTGGGTGACTCTAAAGCCTCAGTGTGGGACACTCTAAAGCCTCAGTGTGGGACATCCCGGCCTGTGTGACTCACGTCGGCGTCCAGCTGCTGAAGCTCCTGCAGCAGGTTGTGGAGCCTGAAGTCCCAGCTCAGCAGGGCGGGGGGGCAGTGCCTGTACAGGTAGGCGTTGTCCTGCAGCAGATCCTGCGACAGGATGTTGTACGACATGACGGTGAAGTCGAAGCTCACGTCGACCCCTGGAGGTGGAGGAGTGTCACTGCGGCGCAGAGGGGCCGGCTCCCAGCGTCTGTGCAGCGCTGAGGCAAACACCAGGGTTAGAACCAAGAACAGAAAACAGACGGTGAATATAAGAGTTCAATACACCAAAGCAGAGGCTCCTCTGAGCGACTGAAACATCACAACCAACTGGGACCTTCACTGGTCTGCTCTTAATCAGAACTATCACATGTTAAAAATAAATTACATTGTTGTCTAAAACATTTTGGTGTTGAGCTTTTTTCTTTAGTATCAATGTTGGAGCTCGATCAACGTTTCCTTCTTTCTTTTTTTAGCCGAAGCAAATATCAATATTTTTTAATCCAGAGCTGTTGATGAAAGTTCTAACAATATTTTGAGCCTGATGTTTAGCTTTAATTTTGATACATTTTCACCAACATAATTATCAGCTTTGTTACATTATTACGGGGCATTACTTTACATGATAAGAATACGTAAAAATAATAATAATTTAGTGTTGGTTTATAAACGTCCACAGCAGAGATTTAATGTAAACCTTTACAAAAGCAGTGTCACATTTTGTGCAATGCCTTTCTCTTTTGTGCTGAAGTTAAAGCTGCTCTAAAGTGTTAATACAAAGCACAGTGTTTCTCCTTTACTCAAACAAAATATTATCTGATGTTCAAAAAACTGGACAGAGAAGTTAAGAAAGATTTGCCTCATCAGCAAATTTTAAATCTACTTTAAATTTCATCCATGACAGTTTTTGTAAGAAATGTTGTGGTTTGCAGTTTAAGATTTCAGGCAAAAGAAACACAATTAAATAAATGTAATCAGGGAGACGTCGTCCAAAACCAAACCCGCCCAGACACAGGGAGAACAAGCAAACATCCACACAATCAATCACCAGTTTCTCCAGCTCTTTTAAACACGTACGTTTGACATGAACATCACCCGGCGCTTCTCTGCCGTCGGTCCAGGCCGGTGTTGTCCATCGTCCCGCTCCGGCGCTCGTCCATGGGCTCGTCCCCCTGCCCTCCCCCGCCATCCTCTCCTCGCTCGTCTCACGCTCCTGCTTCGCCAGCGTCCTGTGCGCGTCGCCGGCTTTTATAGTCCTGTCCACGTCCTTGTCTCGACCTGAATGTTTCCCGCTCCGTTCCCTCAAACCCGTGTCCTTCTTGTTGCCGCAGGTCCTTTCGTCTGCGTTTTCCGCCCTCCCCCTCGCCCCCGCCGGTCTCTCCTCTGAGCTTTTGCGTCGTTTCGGAGGCGGCTGCGCTCGTTCTCGCTCCGGCCGCTCCATCCTCAAGCCATTGGTGGAGCAGATCGGTCGAGAGCTACTAGGCCCCCAGCGGAGTCCGGGGTAAACGAAGCGCGCCGGTCTGACGGGGGGCGCCCAGGCCGTGACGGCGCACCATGGGGGAAACGGGGGAGGCGCGGGGAAGGCGAGGCGGTGCACGAGGCGAGGAGACAAGCAGGGAGGAGCGACTCGAGGGAATAGACAGGGGCCCAGCGCGGTCACAGGCAGCCGCAACATGGAGGGGCTGCAAGAGAGACAAACAAACACGTCCTGAAGCTGGATTATCAGAGAGTAGTCCTGGTTTAGTCCTGATTTAATACAAGTTCAGTAGAGCTGCAGCTAATGATTATTTAAGCAATTCAATTATTATTACTTTTGTACATTTAAGACACATTTAAGGTGAGACGCTGCAGGTGAACAAGAAAAAATCTTAAATTTAAAGATATCAATGTTAAACTTCTCCTGTAGTTTACTCACATAAATGTAAGAAAGTTTTTCATCGTGTCACGTTTTCATGTAGAAACAAGGCATTTTATGTGGAAAAATGGACAAAAATACACATATTTGGGACATTTAAAACTGAAAAATGGACAGAAGCAGGTTTAAATTTCTTGGTTCATTTTGTAACATATTAGTTACAAAAAAATGAGGGGATTTTAAACTAGATTGGACTGAAAATTGTCAAAAAATTCACATTTCGCCTCATGTTTTTGAGTTAAAACTTTAATAAATCAGTTTTAGAATTAGATATCAATAAATCCTTGTGTGTTTGGTCTGAATCTTGTTGAGTCCAGATTGTACAGTTTGGTGTAGGATCTACTTTAGGCTGATGAAAGTCGTTATGATGAGAGAGAAAACTGCCAAAAAAAAAAAAAAAAAATGTTTAAAAAGAGTTTTGCCTGTAGTGTCTTGCCTTAACCAAATAATGGTTAAAATACGGCGACAGAGGGGTTTGAGATTGAGATTATTTATCAATAATCAATTTGCTCTACTGTCTGTCAAACCTGTACATTTCTGTATATGATCTAAGTTTTCTTAATTTAATTCTTAGTTTTAAGCATGGCTTCTTTTATATATTTTGCTACTATTTTATTTGCGCCACGTCGCGTATTCAGTGATGTAACTCCGTACTCTGTCTTTACGTTATGGCTGCAAGGATTAATCAGAATAATTGTGCAAAGTCCACAATTAAAAAAATCATTGTTATATCAAGGACTGGACTGTACAGACTCTATAACACATACAAATATATGTTATATATTTATTAACAAATACAGCTGCATTATAAAATCTAAATGTCAAAAAATAGTAAAAACTGTAAAATTTTCTCTCTCCGTCAGTCACTATATTTTAATTATTATTTGGTTAAGCATATATTTCAAAAGTTTCAGTGAACAAAAGAAACAGTCTGTGAACTAATCAACTACTAAAATAATCTTTAGCTGCAGCTTTAATCATGACTAATCTATTCACAAATGCACTGATCTGTGATACTCTTACCGCCCATTTTACGTATATGATCATTGTAAATATAATATAATCAAGAGCTTCATAACAATCTCTTTTGAAGATAAAGTTATCAGCAAATGCTGATCAAATTCTTTGTTTATCTAACTGGATAAACTTCAGTAAATGCTTCAAATATAAAAGTCAAACAAACAAAACCTGCTGATAAGAAAGAACACAGATCAATCAGATTTGGCCTCAATCATCCAGTTCAACTCCCGGAAAAAGATAAATTATCAACACATTTTAGTTCACGTTAGGCCATTTCAGAGTGAAAATACTGCTTCAAACTGTAAATGACCTTGAGACGTTGTTATAACCGGTTATATCTGTAAATATAATAGTTTTTTGTTGTATATTTTTAAACATTAGGATTGGAAACTTTGCAACTTGTTATGCTACCGCGTTAGCATTGACTTGGATTCAAATGAATCATATTTCCTGACGTTTGTGATAAATCTTAAGCTTTTTTACGTTTTAATACTCACTCCACTTGTCCGGGAGCTGCGACATAATTTATATTTCGGTTTGGATGCATCGAAATTCATACAAAAGGAGCATTGTTGTTGAAATCTGTCCGAAAAGGCACAGTGCCACAGTCTGCGTCGCACAACAATGACGCAGGACGCAACGTAAACAGGAACGGCGTCGCACAAACGGAAAGAAAACGTTAATGCTTCACAAAATCGATCAAAATATACACATTTAATTTGTTACAGGCTTTTTATGAATTAATTCGATCGTGAATCTACAGATATTTTATGTATTTAGACGTTTTCAAACGGCTGTGCTGGGTATAATTGTATTTGTAGTTTTATAACCGTTTCGCAGCGTTAAAGTGATACGCTAACGGACTACAAATTTACTGTACGGCGTGAAAATGCATCCCTGGCCTGAACCATAACGCTACTTTTCGATTTGCTGCATCAATAAAACATACATTTATTATATGGAAAACCTTTTAAGACATTTTGCTGTTTTATCACCCGTTTTTAAGCGCTAAAAAATATAATAATAGACGACACATCTACGGTGCGACATAAATGCATCCCTGACGCAACATCACGTTATTCAAAAATTATTATCTCCAGCGCTTACGTGAATCCAACACCAATTTTTCACGCTTTAATTGTCCCGTTGCATCCGAACCGTGTGTTTTTTGGGTTATTTTTAGCGCTGGTCAGCAAATGCCTGCAACTCGGCCTAAAAATAGCGTAAAAAAGGTCATTGTACTTACGTGAATCGAACCTCTGCGCGAAGAAAACGCTCCAAACAGTGAAAACAGAACGATGTCAGCTCGTCCGGCCGCTCATGTCCGGCTGCTGCGCGGTCGTGTCGCCGGTCGTGCGGGTTTGGGTGCGCTTTATCCGTGCATTTTGCGCAGGATTTGGGGCAAAAGTGCGAGGATACGCGCTGAATGGAAGGGTCCGCTCGGATTGCCTTTTCTCTCTGTCCGTGCATTCCTAGAACCAGAACCGCCCCCTTTGGTTCCCCCTCGTCACACTCCGTCCTCATCCGTGCGCGAGAGTCCGCAAGACCATTAACGAGAGCGAATAAAGCGTGGGAATCAGGCAAAGAAATGGGAAAAGTCCATCAGTTTGTCGTTATTGCATCGTTATTACAGAGACACAGAAGTGGGACATCGCAATTAGAGCTTTTATTTAAGGATTATTTTAAAAATCAACAGGCAAACAATTATTTCTATTGAACACATACATTATCAGCCAAATAAAGGTAGAAATATTGCGACTGAAGGCATCCAGAGTGAGATTTTTTTTACAGATAATTGTTAATAATGAGTATCAAAGTTTTTTAATGCTTTTCTTTGTATTTTCGATAAACAATGCCGCTGTCTTTGTTATAAAAGCTCTTTAAGCACGTGGTTTAGATTCTGTATAGTTTAGATAACGATTACAATTATTAAAACATTATTATGATTGCTTTAAAAGTCATTAAATGATTAGACTCAACATTTTAATTGGCTATTTCTTTTTGAGCAGGGTATTTGTTTCCCATGAGACGAGACAAGACTCTACAGGCAAAACATTTCATAACAAACGTGTCCAATCTGCTCCTGAAGATGTTTTATTCTTCCATTGAATCCACTTCATCCATAGATTTCTCTGGGACATTGTAACTTCAAAGGACGTTTTCTTAAAATGCATTTTTGTCCCTCGAGACATAAAGATCAGCCTTAAAGTAGATCCTACACCAAACTGTACAATCTGGACTCAACAGGATTTAGACAGAACGTACAGAAGGATTTGTTGGATCTAATTCTAAATTTGATTGATTCAAGTTTTAACACCCAAAAAATATACAATCTTAGTTTTCTTTATGCATTTTCTTCAGTAAATTCTAGTTTACTTAAATACTATATCTTCTTCTCCTTCTTCTTCTCTCAAATATGTGCAATTTTGGTCTGTTTTACACATAAATTCCCTTATTTCTACATGATGAAAAACTTGTAATACATTTTTTCTTACATTTATTTATGTAAATGACAGAGGAAGTTTCAAATTGATATTTCTAAATGTTTTTTCCTGTTCAGCTGCAGCGTAATTTAATAATAACACAGTCATCTTTTGGTTGATTAACTCTAACAACTATAAATAAAACAAATAAACATCTGTAAATATGATCTGTCACATCGTCTTTTGTTCATCAATGAGACAATTTGAGATTTTTTTGGAAAACATTCAAAAGCATTTACCTGCCATTAAAGCCCCACTGTGTAACATTTCAGACGATGAATAAAAGACTCAGATAAAAGCTCAGTTATTTGCAAAGCATGTGCTCTTACTGTAAACGAGCTCGCCTCTCCACAGACATGACTCGTAACACGGCCCAGTGAAGGGAGTTATTGTTTCTCTGTCTCCATGGAGACAATGTTACGCAGTGGAGCTTTAAACGTGAATCCTCAGTGTCACAAACAAACAGGACAAACACGTTCTCGTTATAAAAGTTTATTTTGTTTGATACAAAACGATGCAGTTCAGTTTGAAATAGAACTTTAATAAAACCTGACAATAACGACATCGACAAGTCTTTATAACACGAGACTGAACCAGGACTAAACCAGGACTAAACCAGGGCTAAACCAGGGCTAAACCAGGGCTAAACCAGGACTAAACCAGGACTAAACCAGGGCTAAACCAGGGCTAAACCAGGACTGAACCAGGACTGAACCAGGACTGAACCAGGACTGAACCAGGGCTAAACCAGGGCTAAACCAGGGCTAAACCAGGGCTAAACCAGGACTAAACCAGGGCTAAACCAGGGCTAAACCAGGACTGAACCAGGACTGAACCAGGACTGAACCAGGACTGAACCAGGACTAAACCAGGGCTAAACCAGGGCTAAACCAGGACTAAACCAGGACTAAACCAGGACTAAACCAGGACTAAACCAGGGCTAAACCAGGACTAAACCAGGGCTAAACCAGGGCTGAACCAGGACTGAACCAGGACTGAACCAGGACTGAACCAGGACTGAACCAGGACTAAACCAGGACTGAACCAGGACTAAACCAGATCTAAACCAGGACTAAACCAGATCTAAACCAGGGCAAATTTGCAATAATTTGTGACTAAACCACAAATCAGGACTCTGTTGTGTAAAACCAAGGCCTGAACCAGGACTAAACTGGGACTGAACCAGGTCTTAACTTCAAAAGAACTAAACTGGGTCTAAAATAGCACCAAACAAAGTCTAAAACAACATTTGGAGCTCCATTTTTCGCACAAACAAACCTCAAATGATGACGTTATTGACAGGTTTTAGACTCAAACATCACAAAGTCAAAGAGTCCCTCATGAATCCTTCGTTATCGGTGTCTAAACAGCAGAAATAATCAAACATTTCCAGTCTTTAATCATAAAAAATATGAATAAACATCAGTTCTTCATGCACGGCTGCTGAATTTCTCTGTTAAACGCACCAACTCCAAATGAGAAATGATCATATTGTTGCGATAAACTGGAGCTTGTGCAAACAGAGGATCGAGCTGGAGCTGTGTTTTTCTCGTGTGAAGGCGAGACACTGTTTTCTTTCGGTATTTTTGGTGT
Source organism: Rhinogobius similis (assembly GCA_019453435.1). Taxonomy (NCBI): domain Eukaryota; kingdom Metazoa; phylum Chordata; class Actinopteri; order Gobiiformes; family Gobiidae; genus Rhinogobius; species Rhinogobius similis. Next base: position 10,517,609 of record CM033620.1, on the reverse strand, counting down.
TTCAACATAAACATTTTCACCGAGAATAAACAAAATTGCCAAATCTGCAGCTAAAGATGTTTTACAATTTAATTTAATCGACTTCCTCCATAGATTTATTCTTCAAAATGCACTTTTCTCCCACAGAGACGTAAAGATCAGCCCTTAAAGTCGCTCTGACACAACAAACTGTACAATTAACCAGATTCTGACAGAACGGACAGAAGGATTTGTCTGTATCCGATTCTACGTCAGATTTATTGAAGTTTAAACCAAAAAAGGCGGCGAAATTTGAATTTTTGAATTGAAATTTAGTTTACTCACTTAGTTTTTGTATGAAATATGTCAAAACATTAATTAAATACATAAATAAATGAACCTGGTTGTCCAGTTTTCAGATTTGTATGTCTCAAATATTGACAATTTTGGTCATTTTTCCACATAAAATGCCCTTATTTTAAATGAAAACAAGATTTAAGCGTCTTTGAGTGTCCACATGAGACATTATTATTATTATTACTAATGAAAAAACTCAATTTATTTCTCTTACATTTATAAAAAGTAAACTACAGAGGACGTTTCTCTCTAAACATAATATTTTCCCTCTTCACTGCAGTGTCTCGCCTCAAAGGTCTTACATTCTGCTCAGCTTTACTTTTTGTTTCGCTCTTAACCCTTTCCGCTGGAGTTCACACCCACCTGATGATGTCACCAGGTGATTCGGGTCGTGCCTGATGTCGTTCAAAGTGATGACGTCCAGGATCAGAGTCAGGGTTTGGACTGAGGCGAGAAAAACGGTCTGGATTTTAGGTTTTAAAAGTATCATCTGGACTGTTTTTGAAATTGAGAGGTTTCGACTGCCATCTGTGAGTCATTTTCAATCTGAAGGTACTGCCCTGAGCTCGTTAGCAGTAGTTACTAAAAAAAAAAAAAAGTCCTCGGTCCTCGTCTAGCCCTATCTCATCTGACCCCAAGAAATAAAAACGTAAAACAGTCAAAAATATAACAGTTTGGACCTGATCATGTGGAGCATTCACACTAAAGATCTGTCCCATCGACTAAAGATCTGTCCATTGACTAAAGATCTGTCCATCGACTAAAGATCTGTCCCATCGACTAAAGATCTGTCCATCGACTAAAGATCTGTCCATCGACTAAAGATCTGTCCATCGACTAAAGATCTGTCCCATCGACTAAAGATCTGTCCATCGACTAAAGATCTGTCCCATCGACTAAAGATCTGTCCATCGACTAAAGATCTGTCCCATCGACTAAAGATCTGTCCATCGACTAAAGATCTGTCCATCGACTAAAGATCTGTCGACTAAAAGATACAAGAGATACTTCAAAACTCTGAAGTCTCTGTTGTATCTGACCCACTCTGCACTCAAAAGACTAAAACTGTAGGACTTCGTGCAAATGTAATATTTGTACAAAAAAGTACTACAGTCTATTGAAATGTTACATGAATTATATTAATTAACATTGAAGTCTTGATTCACTCCAAAATCTTCAGCTCACTCACTACCTCTTGTTTTGTTTTTTTCAGTTCTATCTTAAATAAGGTCATGTGCAATAAGTGTTTGATTAAACAATATTCATCTTAGTGTGAGTATATTTTTCATATCTTAAAATAAGATTGCCAATGGAACAAAATATTCTTTGGATTTCAAGTGCAGTAGAGTAGTAGTTTTTTTTTTTTACTCATTTCAAGGAAGAAAAGGATTGCGTTTTGTTTATTTTAAGTAAAGCAAGACATTTCATGCTCGTTCCATCGGCAAATCTTATTTAAGACAATCAGAATATCCTCAAATCAAGAAAATACTTCTTAATTTAAACACTTATTCACTTCGACCAAGTCGACCAAGACACCATCGACCAATTAATCAACTAAAGGATTACTAGTTTACCTAGTTTTGTGCTTTTTTTTTATCTCAAAAAGTCAACATTTTGCCTCTTTTCAACAGTTGAACTCTGTGCTGTGAATGTAAGTTGTGTAATTATCAGTTTATTTTACTGTAAATTATTAAGTAAATATTGAAATAGGTTTGTTAATTATTTGTTAAAACACTGGGGTTTTGCTAATTAAACAGCTCTATTTTATTTATCCCTTACTTTATTGAATTACTGAGATATTGCGATTTTTATTTTGAAAAAAAAAAAAAGTCTTATTTTTTATCTTATTTTAACCTCTATTTTCTTCGCTGGTTGTGGATGAATAAAAGTTCATATTCTGATTCTGACGTCCTTAATAGTGATTAGCAGGTCGAGTTCATCCGCAGCTTTTGACCCGTGTTTTCTTTCGTCATATTTTTATTTATTTATTTATAGTTCTTTTATCGACTTGTGCAAGCGCTCATGGACACTTTTTCAACTCTGGAAAACACTCTCCCGAGTTCCAGCGCGATACGTCATCACTTCTGTTGATCCGAAGCCGACTGTCTGGCATGAACTCAGCGCAGCGTTAAAGTCCCCTCCATCATAAACAGCTCAGTTTATTGTAAAAGCAGCTCCACCTTCGACAAAACAGAATGTAAGACCTTTCAATTATTGCCCAGATTATCATTTCTTTGGCTGATTGAGTATTATTTTATCAAACCTGTTACTCTACATATTATTATTATTATTATTATTACTGTCTGGAGGATCGATCTCTACACTGGACGATCTATGCCCCACCCGCCTGGAGGAACTCCCTCAACCCTGGATTAGCCACACCTCGTCTGCCTGGACCAACTCCATCTACTTTAGATGAACTGTTCCTCATCTCCTGCTGGAGGATCTCTCTACACTGGTGGACTGCTCCTCGTCCTGGAGGAACTCTTTAAAGCCACCTCCCTCTTGAGTGGTTCTGGCTCCACAGTCCAAGTGGATGTCAGTCCTAGTTCATCTGCAGCCTGTCCGTCCGTGGGAGTAGGATCTCTCCTTCACTGTGGTTCTCCCCGAGGTTTCTACTTTGTCCCGTGGGGTTTTTTGTAGTTTTTCCTGAAGGAGGGTCAAAGGACAGGGGCATTCTGGGACAGTTATCTGAACTGCTTTTACCTGTGGCCCATCGAGGCAACTGTTGTTGTGATTTTGGGCATTATAAAAATAAATTGATTTGATTTGATATTACTATTATTGTTATTAAATGTGCTGTAATCATTGGCTTGGATGCGTCTTTACCATGCTTTATGTCAGCTTCGGCTCATATATTATAACTTTTAAGTGAATTTATTGAACAAACATATTTTTCTCTTGTTAAATAAATAACTCCATGAATGAAACGGTTGATGACTTGTGCTTGAGTTCACACGGGTGCAGTTACATCAGGATAAACTCTTTAAGGTGCACTTCAGAATCAGCTCCGGACGTCGAGTTCGTAGAAAAAACATGAGTTTTTTTCTGTTTTCAGCAGAAACGGAGACGAGTTCCACATCGGAACGTCGGCTGCTGCGTCCAAAACCAGCTCAGTTTGTGGTTTTCAGCTCCGTGTTATTGTCCTTTGTGTCGGCTCCGGCCTCAGCGTCTCTGGGTTAAACCTGTGAGGACCGGGACCAGATCTGAGCCAGGACCAGGGCCAGATCTGAGCCAGGACCAGGACCAGATCTGAGCCTGGACCAGGACCAGGGCCAGGACCAGGACCAGATCTGAGCCTGGACCGGGACCAGATCTGAGCCAGGACCAGGGCCAGATCTGAGCCAGGACCAGGGCCAGGACCAGGGCCAGGACCAGGACCAGATCTGAGCCAGGACCAGGACCAGATCTGAGCCAGAACCAGGACCAGGGCCAGATCTGAGCCAGGACCAGGACCAGGACCAGGGCCAGGGCCAGGACCAGGGCCAGATCTGAGTCAGGACCAGGTCAGGAGGACTTTGTTGGAGGATTGTTCTGCTGCTGTGTGTGTTTTGAATAGAAAGCTGTGACGAGTCAGTGGTTGGAGATTGATTGCAACAAAAAAACTATTAAAGGACACATATTCTGCTGTTATGACTTTTCTGAGCTTTTAATCTTGTTCTAACAATGTTCTGGCATGAAAAAACACACCTGGAGTTGCATTTAGCTTCATTCACGCTAGTTTGAGGAATGTTTATCAGAAAATCCTCTCCCTCCGAGCGTCAAAAACACTTCCTGCTGAACTCCCTCGATCAATGACGTTTGTTCAGATCATCTACGTAATTTATCTGAGAATATTAAATATGAAATAATGAAAGTTTTTCTCAGCTGTCTGCAAGGACACTTACTGAGTGGATCCAGCCAGTAGATGGCGCCAAGTGCTACACACAATTTAGTCACGTTATCTCTTTAAGAGAGTGTGCGACAGAATATTATCAAGCTAGCAGCAGCAGCACTGAACGGAGAAATGCCCAGAACGAGTCTGTGATGATTTAAGGACTTAAAACAGCTGAAGATTCTCAAAAATTCTCAAAATTGTAAAAAACATAATTGATCGGGGGAGTTCAACAGGAAGTGTATTTGATGGTCGGAGCAGAGGATTTTCTAGCCAGGGTTCATCAAACTAGTGTAAATGGAGCTGAATGCAACTCCAGGTGTGTTTCTGATGACGGAACAATGTTAGAACAAGGCTTAACACTCAAAAAGTCACATTTGCATAATATTTGACATTTAAATTACTTCGTGTGGATTGTGCTCGATAAATGAACTTTTGTTGACGCGCCACACAGACTTTACACAACGCCTTTGACACCGCGGTCTGAGCGCTCCGTGAAGAACGAGATCAGTGCGAGGCAGATTGTTGCGTGATACAGCCGGTGGTGGAAAGTAACGAAGTACAAAAGGAAAAGTACTGGACTTAAGTAAAATTTGGAGGTATCTGTACTTTACTTCAGTCATTTTTGCAGTGGATACTTTACTTTTACTTCACTACATTTGAGACCAAGTATCTGTACTTTTTACTCCACTACACTTTTAACTGGACTGAAAAGTATAAAGTACTTTTCATTTGTTTGAGGTTGTTCTTTTCTCGTTGATGGAGACGTTCTGCCTCAAGGTTTTAAGTTCAAGCTCAACAACAAACAAAAATATACACATTAAAATTCTCTCTAAAAAACAAACAAAAAAAAACTGGTCTCATAATCTGCATGAAATACTTTGTCCTTTTAAGGCGAGACACTGCAGGAGAACAGGAAAAAAGACATCAATTTGAACCTTCTCCTGTGGTTTTCTCACATACATTTTAAGAAAAGAATATATTACGTTAATATTATAACGTTTTTCATCGTGTCATGTTTTTATGTAGAAATAAGGCATTTTATGTCAAAATGACCAAAAATACACAGATTTGGGACATTTAAATCTGAAAAATGGACAGAACCAGGTTTAAATTTCTTGGTTCATTTTGTACAAATATTAGTTTTAAAAAAATGTACCGAGGGGATTTCTTATTTAGTTTTTGAGCAAACTAGATTGTACTGAAAGTTGGCCTAAACATTCAAATTTCACCTCATTAAGACTCTTAAGACTCCAATAAATAGATATAAACAAATCCTTCTGTCCGTTTGGTCTAAATCTTGTTGAGTCCAGATTGTACAGTTTGGTGCAGGATCTACTTTAAGGCTGATCTTTATGTCTCGAGGGACAAAAATGCATTTTAAGAAAACGTCCTTTGAAGTTACAATGTCCCAGAGAAATCTATGGATGAAGTGGATTCAATGGAAGAATAAAACATCTTTAGGAGCAGATTGGACACGTTTGTTGTTTCCACATGAAAGTCGATATGAGAGAGAAAAGTGACCAAAAACCAAAAAATTGCCTGCAGTGTCTCGCCTTAAAGTACAAACAGGTTCAACACGTTTACTTATAGATTTTGAATGTGATACTTTTCCTTTAGTCATGTTTTACACACGTCTGTACTTCTTCTGGAGCACTTGTTCCACCAGCGGCTGATGTAGCTCCACAGCCGGCTCTGACTCTCCGTTCAGGCCCAGGGCTCCAGGCTCAGCTGCCAAACCCAACCACGAGAACGGTTTTAATCCCTGCCCAATTACGGCTCTGAAGACATCGTTAATCTGCACACGCTCTGTGTTTGAATCATACACTCACTCAGTTATTATCATTTGAACTGTCTCACGCAGAAAAAAACAATACAGTCAGAGCGCTGCAAACAATGAATTTCTAGTTGAGTTAAAATGTCTTGATTTTAGGATATTAATCTGAATTTCAGAGGTTTTGGAGACGATTTATTTGATGGAACTAGATTATTTTACTTGTTTCAAACCGTTTCTGACTTGTTTCAATACATTATTTCTTATTTCAATCCAAATGATCTGTCAGTGGTTAAGATCATTTTACTTACTCCACTGACAAATGTATTTTCTTATTTTATGCTAAATTATTGTATGATCATCAGAAATACCTTGAAACCAGTGAAATATTCTTAATCACATCAGCGATTAAATCAAAACGACTCAAATCCAGATAAAAATGATAAATTCAAGCCATTTTAAACTTGGATAGATTTACATTTTGGATCATTTGGATTGAAGTAAGAAACAATGTGTTGAAACAAGTCAGAAACGGTTTGAAACAAGTAAAATAATCTAGTTCCATCAAATAAATCGTCTCCACTGATCTTAACAAGTCAAAACATCTGAAATCCAGATTGATATCCTGAAATCAAGACACTTTAACTAATCTAGAAATCCATGTTTGTAGTGACGAGGTTAGAGCGGCACGACTGCGATTAGATTTGACAAATTCTGACATATGAACTGACAAACTAATAAAAGAATCATGGGTTTCAGAACAATTTTCTTGCTATTTGTCATGTTTTTGTCTCTTTTCGTGTCACTGTAGTGTGTAGTGTGCTTCAAAAATTGCTAATGGCGATCATTCAAATTGGACAGATGCTGCTGGAGTGGAGACTGTTTCAGACTCACGACCCTGACCATCTGCCTTGAGGAACTCTCTCTACACTAGATGAACTGCCCCTCTTCTGCCTGGAGGACCTCTCTCTACACTAGATGAACTGCCCCTCTTCTGCCTGGAGGACCTCTCTCTACACTAGATGAACTGTTCCTCTTCTGCCTGGAGGACCTCTCTCTACACTAGATGAACTGTTCCTCATCTGCCTGGAGGACCTCTCTCTACACTAGATGAACTGCCCCTCTTCTGCCTGGAGGACCTCTCTCTACACTAGATGAACTGCCCCTCATCTGCCTGGAGGACCTCTCTCTACACTAGATGAACTGCCCCTCTTCTGCCTGGAGGACCTCTCTCTACACTAGATGAACTGCCCCTCTTCTGCCTGGAGGACCTCTCTCTACACTAGATGAACTGCCCCTCTTCTGCCTGGAGGACCTCTCTCTACACTAGATGAACTGCCCCTCATCTGCCTGGAGGACCTCTCTCTACACTAGATGAACTGTTCCTCATCTGCCTGGAGGACCTCTCTCTACACTAGATGAACTGCCCCTCATCTGCCTGGAAGAACTCTCTCTACACTAGATGAACTGCCCCTCTTCTGCCTGGAGGACCTCTCTCTACACTAGATGAACTGCCCCTCATCTGCCTGGAGGACCTCTCTCTACACTAGATGAACTGCACCTCATCTGCCTGGAGGACCTCTCTCTACACTAGATGAACTGTTCCTCATCTGCCTGGAGGACCTCTCTCTACACTAGATGAACTGCCCCTCATCTGCCTGGAGGACCTCTCTCTACACTAGATGATCCACCTTCCTTCCTCCTGAGGGTCCTGTCCGACTGTGGGAGCAGGATCTCTCCTTCATGTGGTTCTCCTCCAGGTTTAGACTTTTTCCCACAGGGTTTTTGTAGTTTTTCCTTGAGAGAAGGAGGTCAAGGACAGGGGGCGCTATGGGACAGTTATCTATTTGTTATTATTTATTAATTCCTTTGAACATCATTATTTAAACTGCTTTCTACCTGTGGCCCATCAAGGAAACCGTTGTTGTGATTTTGGGCGCTAGAAAATAAATTGAATTTCGACTAATAGTGCAGCCTTTAACCCAGAGACACTGAAGGATGTTTGTGTGTTTTGGGGCGACGTCTGCTCCTTCTGTGCTTAAAGTGAGGAGGACACAGCCAGAACAGAAGAAAACTCCAAACTGTGGCTCTCAGACCTCACACAGCTGTGGAGTCCGACCTCACCTCATCCAGTGTTTGAGAGGCCTGTAGGGGGCACTGTGGGGCCTGTAGGTGCCTGTAGGGGGCGCTGTGGGGCCTGTAGTTGCCTGCAGGTGCCTGTAGGGGGTGCTGTGGGGCATGTAGGTGAATGTAGGGGGCGCTGTGGGACCTGTAGGTGCCTGCAGGTGACTCTAGGGGGCGCTGTGGGGCCTGTGGTTGCCTGTAGGGGGCGCTGTGATGCCTGTTGGTGCCTGCAGGTGCCTGTAGGGGGCGCTGTGGGGCCTGCATGTGCCTCTAGGGGGCGCTGTGGGGCCTGCAGGTGCCTGTAGGGGGCGCTGTGGGGCCTGCAGGACCTGCCTGCAGGGGCCTGTAGGGGGCGCTGTGGGGCCTGTAGGTGCCTGCAGGTGCCTCTAGGGGGCGCTGTGGGGCCTGTAGTTGCCTGCAGGTGCCTGCTGGGGCCTGTAGGGGGCGCTGTGGGGCCTGTAGGTGCCTGCAGGTGCCTGTAGGGGGCGCTGTGGGGCCTGTAGGTGCCTGCAGGTGCCTGTAGGGGGCGCTGTGGGGCCTGCAGGTGCCTGTAGGGGGCGCTGTGGGGCCTGCAGGTGCCTGCAGGTGCCTCTAGGGGGCGCTGTGGGGCCTGTAGGTGCCTGCAGGTGCCTGTAGGGGGCGCTGTGGGGCCTGTAGGTGCCTGCAGGTGCCTGTAGGGGGCGCTGTGGGGCGTCAGGAGAAGGGCAGGTCCCAGCGCTGTGTGAACGCGCTCAGCTCACAGGGACTGATCACCAACATTCGGGACGAGTCCAGACCGTCCAGGGCCATCTCTGAGTCCAGGCAGAAGCGCGACACCAGGTGCTCCAGGTGCGTCCCTGACTTCTGCCAGCGCTGCAGGAAACAGAGAGTCACTTTAACACAACACTGTGAGAGCAGAGGAAGGGCTGTGGAGCATGCTGTTTATGTCTGCTTCGCAAAAACAGTAAATAAAACCCTTGTAATTAAATAATTGAAAATAGAAGAGTTGAATCTTGCACCTTTAACCCTTGTTTCTCGACTTAGTTTGACCCTAAAATGAATTTTCTCATAGCAGAACTCTGTCATTTCTTCAACAAATGACCAAAATTGTTCTGGTTGTTCCTTTTGGTGCCCCGTGTCAGTAACAAAGAGTTTGACTGAACACTGCTGTAAGGACGTTGTGAAGCTGCTGGTCCTGGGACATTGGGACCTCACTGTGTTTCTCTTAAAACTCAGCCATAAAACATGTTCTTATATTTTTGGGTTCTATTGTTAGTCTTCACACTAATGCACTGATATATTTTTTGGTGAATTTTGATAAATAAAGTTTATTTTGATTTGTTTTTTAAAAATTGACTACGAACTATTCATCTCCATCTTTGTACCGAAACAGCACTATTTCCATTTCCAAAAATAAATGTGGATTTGTGAGTTTTTGGGCCTTAAAACTAAAGGGGAAATTATCAAATTCGAAATCATGTAAACATTCATGTAAATGAGGCCCTAAAAGATGAATATTTAATAAAAGTTCACAGCAGGGACTTTTAATGCAGTTGGTATAAAAGTTTGAAAAACAGAAAGTTTAGCAGGATTGAGTGACTCCCATTGATATGAATGAAGCTGCTGCTGAAGGACGGGTCTAACCTTTTCAAAAACATTTTAACCATTCAAAAAAAAAAAACACAATTTAAACCACTCCCACCTTCTACTTCACCAAATAGTTTTGTTTCATGTATTTACACAGTTACAGGGCACAGTGGATGTTTTCACAGGATCAAGGCCTGACATATAATATTTATAATAATAATAATATAAATGAGGTAAATATGGTCTCACTGCATTGGTCTGAAGTCGGGCAACAATAGAACCCAAAATTACAAGAACATGTTATTTATGGCTGAGTTATAAGAAAATCCAAATGGGATCAGAGACGGCCCAGAGTGTCACTGTGTCACTTTGATAAAAACAAAGGTCTAAATTAAAGTTCAATGTCAAATAAAGCAACAATAAGGATCTTCTGCTCCATCTGACCTCGTGTCCCCCCTCTGTCCCGTCATGCACCGTCCTCTGACTCTTTACTGTATTTACTATCTGTCACCACCAGATGGCGCCCTCTCCTCACTGTTTTTCCTTCAGATCAGACTCTGAACTCCTTAAAAGTCCATTTTTCACGTTTGGAGCCTGTTTTGTTAAAAAAAAACAAAAAAAAACTCAGCCTTTTTCTTTTTTTATACTGAGATCCTCTGATCCAAAGTACAGAACAGGCTCTGGGTAAAACGATCCTTCAGCTTTTAGATAATTACAGCGACGAGAAGCGCTCATCAGGCAGAGGAGGCGGAGTGTGAACGGAGATAATGGGAAAATAAAAGAAAACATCGTTAAAAATAAATCATTAAGGGACAAGAAGACGCTGACACAGAGTAAACAGCTCAGAGAGACGGAGTCCAACGTGCAGCCGACGGAAGGAAACGCCACAAAAGGGTTTTATTTACACGGACAGATCACTTTAAAGGGTTGAGCTGCTGTTTCTTCACAAAACAAGATGAAAAAAGAGGTTCTTAAAGCTGCAGGACGTGACCGAGTCCTGTTTGGTCTCAAGTCTTAAATCTGTGGCTTTAAGACCAGGTCAAGTCCAAATGAAGTCCAAGTCAAGTCCAAATGAAGTCCAAATGAAGTCCAAGTTAAGTTCAAGTCAAGTCCAAATGAAGTCCAAATGAAGTCCAAGTCAAGTTCAAGTCCAAATGAAGTCCAAATGAAGTCCAAATGAAGTCCAAGTCAAGTTCAAGTCAAGTCCAAATGAAGTCCAAATGAAGTCCAAGTTAAGTCCAAATGAAGTCCAAATGAAGTCCAAGTTAAGTTCAAGTCAAGTCCAAATGAAGTCCAAATGAAGTCCAAGTCAAGTTCAAGTCCAAATGAAGTCCAAATGAAGTCCAAGTCAAGTTCAAGTCAAGTCCAAATGAAGTCCAAATGAAGTCCAAGTCAAGTTCAAGTCAAGTCCAAATGAAGTCCAAATGAAGTCCAAGTTAAGTTCAAGTCAAGTCCAAATGAAGTCCAAGTCAAGTTCAAGTCCAAATGAAGTCCAAGTCAAGTTCAAGTCAAGTCCAAATGAAGTCCAAATGAAGTCCAAATGAAGTCCAAATGAAGTCCAAATGAAGTCCAAGTTAAGTTCAAGTCAAGTCCAAATAAAGTCCAAATGAAGTCCAAGTCAAGTTCAAGTCCAAATGAAGTCCAAATGAAGTCCAAGTTAAGTTCAAGTCAAGTCCAAATGAAGTCCAAATGAAGTCCAAGTCAAGTTCAAGTCAAGTCCAAATGAAGTCCAAATGAAGTCCAAATGAAGTCCAAATGAAGTCCAAGTTAAGTTCGAGTTAAGTTCAAGTCAAGTCCAAATGAAATGAAGTCCAAATGAAGTCCAAGTCAAGTCCAAATGAAGTCGAAATGAAGTCCAAATGAAGTCCAAGTTAAGTTCAAGTCAAGTCCAAATGAAGTCCAAATGAAGTCCAAGTCAAGTCCAAATGAAGTCCAAATGAAGTCCAAGTTAAGTTCAAGTCAAGTCCAAATGAAGTCCAAATGAAGTCCAAGTCAAGTCCAAATGAAGTCCAAATGAAGTCCAAGTTAAGTTCAAGTCAAGTCCAAATGAAGTCCAAGTTAAGTCCAAGTTAAATCCAAGTTAAGTCCAAGTTAAGTCCAAGTCAAGTCCAAGTGAAGTCCAAATGAAGTCCAAGTCAAGACCAAGTCAAGTACAGACTAAATCCAAATTAAGTCAGAGTCAAGTCCATATTAGGTCCAAGTTAAGTCCAAGTCAAGTACAGATTAAGTCAAAATGAAGTCCAAGATAAATCCAAGTCAAGTCCAAGTCCAAGTCCAAATGAAATCCATCTAATTCAGCAGAATATGGCGCCCATGGAAATGTCCAGAATAAGGTGAATACAAAACGTTGGAATCTGCTCCACTGGAATATCGTGAATGTCCTGAAATGTCTCAAAAACGGTCCAGATCAGAGCTGGAAGACACTATTTACAAATGAAGCGTATTAATGATGATTATTTATTCTTGATGGCTTCAGGACCTCGGTTGTGATGAGAGATCCTCCTGGTTAGGGGTATAAATGCTTCACCGAGTTTAGACACAGTTAACTGGCGATTAAACGACTATTCACCTTATTCTGGACGTTGTCGTACGCGCCGCCGTCTTGTTTTCGTTGTAGTTCACACGGAGCAGACGAGCTCAACAGAAAATAAGTTCAACAGGGACTAAAAAGACGTTTCAGGCCTCAGGAAATCAGTGCAGTGCGACTTGTTGTTGCTCGTGTTCATTAAACATTTTACACAAATCAATCTACTTTATATAATGTTTTAGCGGCGAGACTTTTCCCTCGTTCGCCATTTGCGCTTGGAATAGTGTCTAATATATCTCTAGATAAAATGAAAAATGATTGTGGGCTCAACATTTCTTTGGTATTTTTCCAGTAAAACCCATAAATCTGGATTGTTCCGTCATCAAAAATGCAAAGAGTTGATCATAATTTCCTCAAACATGATGTAAAATACAATAATAAATGTGTTTAAAGCAGCTCTGAGTCACTCACATGTGTCTGAGGCTTTTACTGACACTAAATCATCTACATTTGTCATAATTTGTGATATTCTGAGGTTAATCCCAGTTTCTCAGTGAAATGTGAAATGTTCCACGTCACTTTTGCTTCCGTTCTGAATTTAGAATGTTTTTGTTTACGAACTTTTAAAGGGCCTATATGACAGTTTTGACGACACATTTCAACGGACTGAACATGATCGTATTTAAGATTTTACTAAACATTTTGCCTCTTTGCAACAGTTTGATGGTTTGTGTAAAGTTTATAACGTCACTTCCTGGTTGGTAGAGGTAATTCCACAGCTGTTACCATAGCAACCAGACTGTAAACAAGGGCCAACATCCACACACATCACACGATAGTTACGACTTGACTAATAATAATCCCTGATAACACTTTATTTTCTTGAATGATGGATTAAACTGTCAAAAAACGTGTCGGTCGTCTGTGAACTGTCTCAACGGCGCGTCGCTTATTGATGACATCACAGAGGGTTTTAAAACTCAGCTCTGCTTCCGGTCATTTTATAGTTCTTTTATTTCTCAAAACGTCTTCACAAACCACCCCTTCGCAGACGTAATACTGTGATAAATAACTGCCACCGGTGCCCTCCCACCAAACTGAGTCAGAATTAGAACAGTTTGCGAACTTCACTTGGACTTTAATAACGCCACTGATTATAGCAAAACGACGCTCATTTTTTGACGCCGCTCTGTGCTTTTACTCTCACCGCTTTCTATCTGCAAACAGTTAAACCTGTCATATGCCCTCTAAGTTAAAGGGGCTGTACCTGTTTTTTTCCTTATGTTGTTTTTCCACTGTGCAAATATAATGTAAAAGCATTTCTTACGATCAAAATGGGTCCATTGTGTGCTGTCTGCATATAATTATTGCGCATTTTATTCTCCAAGAGGCAGGAAGCGCACAGTTAGCATGCTAGTTGTTGTTAGCATTACGGTGATGGACAAACTCACTCTGACTCTCGTGTAAAAAGTGCTGATGAGCGATAAATATCGACCAAAATGTGTAAATCTTGCTGAATCTGTTTGTTTCTCCGTTTTCTTTTTCCTCCCCCTTTTCCCTCCCCTCTTCCCCGCCTCCGCCCTCTCTTTCCACTTCTTTTCTTCCTCTCTCACCTCTCTCCTCACCCCTTCTCTTCTCTTCTTCTCTCTTCTCTTCTATTTTTCTCTGTTTTCTTTTTCCTCACCCTTTTCCCTCCCTCCCTCCCTCCCTCCCCTCTCTCTCTCTCTTTTCATTTCTTTTCTTCCTCTCTCACTTCTCTCCTCACCCCTTCTTGCTTTTTACCTCTTTCTATTTTTCTGTTTTCTTTTTCCTCACCCTTTTCCCTCCTCCCTCCCCTCTCTCTCTCTCTTTTCACTTCTTTTCTTCCTCTCTCACTTCTCTCCTCACCCCATCTTGCTTTTTACCTCTTTCCAATGTTCCCCCCTCTCTCTCACCTGACCTCCCCTGTCTCTCTTACCTTCTGACTCTTTCCTTCCCTCTCCCTCCACTCTCCCCCTTTCTCTTTACTCCCCCCTCTCTTTCCACTTCTTTTCTTCCTCTCTCACTTCTCTCCTCACCCCTTCTTGCTTTTTACCTCTTTCCACTTTTCTCAGTTTTCTTTTCCCTCACCCTTTTCCCTCCGCCGCTGTCTGCATATAATTATTGCGTATTTTATTCTCCAAGAAGCAGGAAGTGCGCCGTTAGCATGCTAGTTGTTGTTAGCAAAACTCACTACGACTCTCTAAAAAGTGCTAATAAACTCATCGCGGTGAATAATTCGATTGATAAAAATGCGTAAATGAGCGATAAACATAGACCAATACAAAGAGTTTACAATGAACTAGTTTTGTTTTTCAAGACGGTAAAAATCAGGTACAGCACCTTTAATTCCAATGATAAGTTATGATGAATGTGTATTGATGTATTATGGATTATTATGGATTAGTATGTATGGATTATTGATGTAAAATGTGTAAATGTTGCTGAATCCAGTTGAGAAGCTTGTGCTACTGAGTTAAACTGAGTGTTTTTAGTTGAGGATTAAACTCAAGAAAATATTTGGGATTAAATAAATGTACACTTCTTCAAATTCCCTTTTTGAGATGCCTTTAAATGTATGTATTGATGGATTTATTTATTTATTATTCCATTTTTTTCATGTATTAAAGTAAAACTATACATTATATTCAGTGCAGGTATATAACAGACGAATAGTGAATAATCCCTGAATAAATTAACAACATTATTCAGGTTTTAATGTTTTATTTCTCGTTGGCGTCGTCCGATCGTTCTTCAAAAGACGGCGCGCAGAGCTCTGGAGTTTGTGGTGGAGGCGCGTGAACAGATGGAGAGGTGTAATGAGTTTCTCTGTCCTCCGTCTGTTTCTGCCTCCCCCCTTTCCTCCCCCGCTCTCCCCCTTCCTCACCCCTTTAGCTCCAAGATCAGATCAGAACACTTGTCTGGAGGTGAAGGTATTAGAGAAATGAGTGCGAGTCATAAAACGAGAACGACAACAGTCTGAGGGAAAAACGCAAACCAGCAGAGGATTCTGGTTGACTTGGTCCTGGTTTAGTCCTGGTTTAGTCCTGATTTAGTCCTGATTTAGACCTGATTTAGACCTGGTTCAGTCCTTGTTTGGACTTGGATTAGAACTGGTTTAGACCTGGTTTAGTCCTAGTTTAGTCTTCGTTTAGAACTGGTTTAGTCCTGGCTAAGTCCTAGTTTTGACCTGGTTTAGACCTGGTTTAGTCCTGGTTTAGACCTGGTTAAACCTGGTTTAGTCCTAGTTTTGTCTTCGTTTAGAACTGGTTTAGTCCTGGCTAAGTCCTAGTTTTGGCCTGGTGTAGTCCTGGTTTAGAACTGGTTTAATCCTGGTTTATTCCTGGTTCAGTCCTAGTTTAGACCTAGTTTGGTCCAGGTTCTGACCCTTCCCCTCCTTTGCTCCCTCCCTTTCTCTCCCTCTTTCTCCCAACTCCCACTTCTTTTCTCCCCCTTTCCCCTCTTTCTTTCTTTCTTTCTTTCTTTCTTTCTTTCTTTCTTTCTTTCTTTCTTTCTTTCTTTCTTTCCTTTTTTCCTCAATCTATCTCCCCTCCCCCCCTTTCTCCTTCTTTTCTCCTCTGTCCTCCCTCACCTTCCCCCTCTTTCCTCTTTCTCACCTGCCACCCCCTTTTTCTCCTCCTCCCTTCCTTTCTCCCTTCTCTCCTGCCTTCATTTCACATTTCTTTTTTTCTCCCCCTACTTCCTCTTTCTCCCTTTTCCCTTCTTTCCTCCCCCTTTTCCATTCTCGTCCCCTCTTTTCATATTTCTCTCTTTTCTATTTCCTTCCTCCCCCTCTCTCTCACCTGTCCTTCTCTCTCTCTCCCCCCTCCACTCTCCCCCTTTCTCTTTACCTCCCTCTCTCTCTCTTTCCACTTCTTTTCTTTCTCTCTCACATCTCTCCTCACCCTTTCTTGCTTTTTACCTCTTTCCACTTTTCTCAGTTTTCTTTTCCTCCCTCCCTCCCTCCTTCCCCCGCCGCCCCATCTCTCTCCCTCTCTTTCCTCTTCTTTTCTTCCTCTGTCACTTCTCTCCTCACCCCTTGCTTTTTACGTCTTTCCACTTTTCTCAGTTTTCTTTTCCTCACCCTTCCCCTCCCCCTCTCCCCCCACTCTCCCCCTTTCTCCTCACCTCTCTCTTTCTACATATTTTCTTCCTGTCCTCACCCCTTCTTGCCGTTTACCTCTTTCCACTTTTCTCAGTTTTCTTTTCCCTCCCCTCTCCTCCGCCTCCCCTCTCCCTCTCCCTCCCTCCCTCCCTCCCTCCCCCCTCTCTCTCCCGCGCAGGTGTTGTAGCTTTGGGGCCTCTTGAAAACAGCTTTTTACAGTAGAAGCTCATCTAAATGTTAATTATTCTGTGGTAAAAACACGGGCAGCAGATGAGAGGATCCACGTCTCACCTGGAGAGTTGGGCCTCGAGGTTCAGCAGCAGCGACGCCTTTGAGAATAAATAATGTTTGATTTACTTAAAGCCAGCGACGCAGACGGGAAAAATACCAGCGGTTTTGACACTGTGTCTGAAACGCGCTGAAACCGGTCTGTAGATGTTCATGATCGAGGTTCAAGTATCGGACAAAAGACAGGACTAAAATAAGACTAAACCAGGACTAAAACAAGACTAAATCAAGACTAAAACAAGACTAAAACAAGACTAAAATAAGACTAAACCAGGACTAAAACAAGACTAAAACAAGACTAAACTGGGAATAAAACAAGACTAAACCAGGACTAAACCAGTACTAAAACAAGACTAAACCAGTATTAAAACAAGACTAAACCAGGACTAAAACAAGACTTAACCGGGACTAAACCAGCACTAAACAAAGACTAAACCAGGATTAAAACAAGACTAAACTAGTACCAAAACAAGACTAAACCAGGACTAAACCAGTACAAAAACAAGACAAAATCAGGATTAAACGAGTACTAAAACAAGACAAACCCAGGACTAAACCAGGACTAAAACAAGACAAACCCGGGACTAAACCAGGACTAAAACAAGACAAACCCAGGACTAAACCAGGACTAAAACAAGACAAACCCGGGACTAAACCAGGACTAAAACAAGACAAACCCGGGACTAAACCAGGATTAAACCAAGACAAACCCGGGACTAAACCAAGACTAAAACAAGACTACACCAGGACTAAAACAAGACAAACCCGGGACTACACCAGGACTAAAACAAGACAAACCCGGGACTAAACCAGGACTAAAACAAGACAAACCCGGGACTAAACCAGGACTAAAACAAGACAAACCCGGGACTAAACCAGGACTAAAACAAGACGAACCCGGGACTAAACCAGGACTAAAACAAGACTACACCAGGACTAAACCAGGACTAAAACAAGACTACACCAGGACTAAACCAGGACTAAAACAAGACTACACCAGGACTAAAACAAGATAAACCCGGGACTAAACCAGGACTAAAACAAGACAAACCCGGGACTAAACCAGGACTAAAACAAGACTAAACCAGGACTAAAACAAGACAAACCCGGGACTAAACCAGGACTAAAACAAGACAAACCCGGGACTAAACCAGGATTAAAACAAGACAAACCCGGGACTAAACCAAGACAAACCCAGGACTAAACCAGGACTAAAACAAGACAAACCCGGGACTAAACCAGGACTAAAACAAGACAAACCCGGGACTAAACCAGGATTAAAACAAGACAAACCCGGGACTAAACCAGGACTAAAACAAGACAAACCCAGGACTAAACCAGGACTAAAACAAGACAAACCCGGGACTAAACCAGGACTAAAACAAGACAAACCCGGGACTAAACCAGGAATAAACCAAGACAAACCCAGGACTAAACCAAGACTAAACAAGACAAGGACTACACCAGGACTAAAACAAGACAAACCCGGGACTACACCAGGACTAAAACAAGACAAACCCGGGACTAAACCAGGACTAAAACAAGACAAACCCGGGACTAAACCAGGACTAAAACAAGACGAACCCGGGACTAAACCAGGACTAAAACAAGACTACACCAGGACTAAACCAGGACTAAAACAAGACTACACCAGGACTAAACCAGGACTAAAACAAGACTACACCAGGACTAAAACAAGATAAACCCGGGACTAAACCAGGACTAAAACAAGAGAAACCCGGGACTAAACCAGGACTAAAACAAGACTACACCAGGACTAAAACAAGACAAACCCGGGACTAAACCAGGACTAAAACAAGACAAACCCGGGACTAAACCAGGACTAAAACAAGACAAACCCAGGACTAAACCAGGACTAAAACAAGACAAACCCGGGACTAAACCAGGACTAAAACAAGACTACACCAGGACTAAAATGAGACAAAAGAGAGTGCAGCTCTGAGGGGAAGGACAGGATTTCTCGTGACGTCCTCCTTCTTAAAC
Organism: Rhinogobius similis; assembly: GCA_019453435.1. NCBI lineage: Eukaryota > Metazoa > Chordata > Actinopteri > Gobiiformes > Gobiidae > Rhinogobius > Rhinogobius similis. Next base: position 10,499,014 of record CM033620.1, on the reverse strand, counting down.
ACAGGCCTGAAGTGACGGACAGATGGATCTAAGCTGTGGATTAAACGATGAAAGGAGACGTTTTATGGAAATGAGACGCGCCAAGATGTTTGTGCGGCGAATACTCAGAGATCAGGAGTCTAACCCTCAACCTCCCCGTGACAGACAGGATAACCACTCTGCCAGGGCTGTGGCCACGTGGTTTTACATGTTTCCTGTCGGCCATGTTGCTTTACAGACGTTATGGTCATTCAAAGTTAAAATGACGTTATGGTGCAGTTACATCTGGCTAGCTACGTCCAGCTAGGTAAGTCCAGCTAGTCACCTCTGGCTAATTACGTCCGGGTAGTTATGTCCAAATGGTTACGTCTGGCTAGTTACGGCAAATTACATCCAGCTAAATAAGTCTGGGTAGTTACGTCTGTCTAGTTACAACTAGTTATATCCGGCTACTTAACTTTGGATAGTTATGTCCGGCTAGTTACCTCTGGCTAATTATGTCTGAATGGTTACGTCCGGCTTGTTACAGCTAATTATGTCCGGCTAAGTAAGTCCGGGTAGTTACATCTGTCTAGTTACGTCTGTCTAGTTACAGCTAGTTACATCCGGCTAGGTAAATTTGGCTTGTTATGTCTGGCTAGTTACCTCTGGCTAATTATGTCCAGGTAGTTAAGGCAAATTACATCCAGCTAAATAAGTTTGAGTAGTTACATCTGTCTAGTGAAAGCTAGTTACATCTGGCTAGGTAAATCCTGGTAGTTATGTCCAGCTAGTTACGTCTGGCAAGTAACGTCCGGCTAGTTAAGTTCTGGCTAATTACGTCTGGGTAGTTATGTCTGAATGGTTACGTCCGGCTAGTTGCTGCTTATTCAGCTAACTAGGTCCGGATAGTTGTGCCCGGCTAGTTACGTCCGGCTAGGTAAATCCGGGTAGTTATGTCCTGCTAGTTATGTCTGGCAAGTAACGTCCGGCTAGTTAAGTTCAGGCTAATTACGTCCGGGTAGTTATGTCCAAATGGTTACGTCCGGCTAGTTACGGCAAATTACATCCAGCTAAATAAGTCCGGGTAGTTACGTCTGTCTAGTTACAACTAGTTATATCTGGCTAGTTAAGTTTGGCTAGTTACATCCGGCAAGTTATATCCGGCTACTTAACTTTGGATAGTTATGTCCGACTAGTTACCTCTGGCTAATTATGTCTGAATGGTTACGTCCGGCTTGTTACGGCTAATTATGTCTGGCTAAGTAAGTCCGGGTAGTTACATCTGTCTAGTTACAGCTAGCTACATCCGGCTAGGTAAATCCGGCTAGTTAACCCAGCTAGTTAAGTTTGGCAAGTTACATCCGGCTAGTTGCGTCTAGTAGCAAGAACACTCATGACACTGTCCAACTCTGCTCTATCCCACTCACGTAGAGCAGAGCAAAGCAAAGTGATTTTAAGAAAACTGAAGAATTTTGAAAAAAGTTCATGGCAAAAAATACAAAAATCTGCACAAAATCCAACTAACCTCAGCCTAAATATAATATAATAACAGAATAACATAATAATAAGGATCAATGGATTGGCACTAGTCCAACTCACGTCAGGTTTAAGTTTGCGGTGCACTCTCAGATATTTTTTACCTGTTTGCCGTCGGCCATGTTGCTGTGGTAGTTTCTCACCTGTTTGCCGTCGGCCATGTTGCTGTGGTAGTTTCTCACCTGTTTGCCGTCGGCCATGTTGCTGTGGTAGTTTCTCACCTGTTTGCCGTCGGCCATGTTGCTGCGGTAGTTTCTCACCCGTTTGCCGTCGGCCATGTTGCTGTGGTAGTTTCTCACCCGTTTGCCGTCGGCCATGTTGCTGTGGTAGTGTCTCACCCGTTTGCCGTCGGCCATGTTGCTGTGGTAGTTTCTCACCTGTTTGCCGTCGGCCATGTTGCTGTGGTAGTTTCTCACCTGTTTGCCGTCGGCCATGTTGCTGTGGTAGTTTCTCACCCGTTTGCCGTCGGCCATGTTGCTGTGGTAGTGTCTCACCCGTTTGCCGTCGGCCATGTTGCTGTGGTAGTTTCTCACCCGTTTGCCGTCAGCCATGTTGCTGTGGTAGTTCCTCACCCGTTTGCCGTCGGCCATGTTGCTGTGGTAGTTCCTCACCTGTTTTCCGTCGGCCATGTTGCTGTGGTAGTTTCTCACCTGTTTGCCGTCGGCCATGTTGCTGTGGTAGTTTCTCACCTGTTTGCCGTCGGCCATGTTGCTGTGGTAGTTTCTCACCTGTTTGCCGTCGGCCATGTTGCTGTGGTAGTTTCTCACCTGTTTGCCGTCGGCCATGTTGCTGTGGTAGTTTCTCACCTGTTTGCCGTCGGCCATGTTGCTGTGGTAGTTTCTAACCCGTTTGCCGTCGGCCATGTTGCTGTGGTAGTGTCTCACCCGTTTGCCGTCGGCCATGTTGCTGTGGTAGTTCCTCACCTGTTTGCCGTCGGCCATGTTGCTGTGGTAGTTCCTCACCTGTTTGCCGTCGGCCATGTTGCTGTGGTAGTTTCTCACCTGTTTGCCGTCGGCCATGTTGCTGTGGTAGTGTCTCACCTGTTTGCCGTCGGCCATGTTGCAGGGCAGCAGCAGGACCTGGGAGGCGGGGAACATGGTGGACAGGGACAGACAGTGGTGTTGTTGTCGGATCTGCTGTCCCACGGTGTACACCCACTCCTGGAAAACACAAACATGAACATCTAGATAACAAAATCATGTTTTATATTCAGACAGAGACAGGTTCAGTTAAATCCTGAGGGCGGGTACACAGACGCACGAGCCAGGCTTAGGTTTAGAAGTTTGTCTTTTTTAAATTATTTAGGTTCCAGACCGGCTCCTTGCTTTTTTCTGATTAAGTCCTGGTTCATTCCTTGTTCAGAGATACTTAAGTCCCGGTTTAGACGTGTTCAGTCCAGGTTTAGTGCTGGTTTGTGCCTGGTTTTGTCCCTGTTTAAAGAAGAAATATTATGCATAACTTGCATTGATATTGCCCTTTAAACCTGCCCGAGTATGTTTACTTTGACATCTCATGTTTTAGAACTAAAACTAAAATGTTTTACAATATTACCTTGGGAGACGTCATATTAACTGTGGCCATCTACTGGCTGCAGAGGCAATTACACACATTTGTATCTCAACAATGCCTTGTACGAGCAGTCCTGAGATGTGACGCAGCTGTAATGATCGTGATTAGAGGCAGAAATGCACAAAGTGAGCCTGGCGATGATTTACGGAGATAAAAACAGAAAATAAGATTCTCTGAGCCACGTCACACATTGTTAAACGTCACTAATGAAAATGACGAGTGTTTTTGACGGTCGTACGGAGAGGATTTCCTAACCAGGATTCATGAAACTAGCGTGAATGAAGCTAAGTGCTACTCCAAGTATGTTTTTGATGACGGAACATCGTTAGAGCTTGGTTAAACGTTCAAAAAAGTCTATTTTGTGTAATATTTGTCCTTTAAATCCTGCTTTAGTCCTTCCATTAAGTCTTGATTTAGTCCTGGTTTACTTAGTCCTGGCTTAGCCCCTGTTTGGTCCTGGTTTAATCCTTGTTTAGTCCCTATTTAGATCCTGTATAGGCCCTGTTTAGGCCCTGTTTAGTCCTGGTTTAGATATCGTTTAGAGCCTGTTTAGTCCTGGTTTAGTCCTTGTTTAGTCCCTGTTTAGCCCCTGTTTGGTCTTGGTTTAGTCCTTGTTTAGTCCCTGTTTAGACCCTGCTTAGTCCTGGTTTAGTCCTTGTTTAGTCCCTGTTTAGCCCCTATTTGGTCTTGGTTTAGTCCTTGTTTAGTCCTGGTTTAGTCCCTGTTTAGACCTTGTATAGACCCTGTTTAGACCCTGTTTAGACCCTGCTTAGTACTGGTTTAGTCCTTGTTGAGTCCCTGTTTAGTCCCTGTTTAGACCCTGTTTAGACCCTGTTTAGTCCTGGTTTAGTCCTTGTTTAGTCTCTGTTTAGACCCTGTTTAGACCCTGTTTAGTTCTGGTTTAGTCCCTGTTTAGACCCTGTTTAGACCCTGCTTAGTCCTGGTTTAGTCCCTGTTTAGACCTCAGAGTGTCAGTCTGTTGCCCTGTTGAATATTGGATGAGTGAATGTGCTGATGTGGATTCAGAGTGACTTCCTTCATTAACATTTTATGAGCAACACATTTACAAATCTGATCCAGGAGTGAGACTGAAGTGTCCAACGTGGAACTAACACAGGCTGAAGACTAAACCAGGACTAAAGCAGGACTAAACCCAGGCTAAAGCAGACCTGAATCAGGACTAAAGCTACACCAGCCCTGAATCAGGAGTAAACAGGATCTAAACCAGAATTAAATCAGGACTAAAGAGGGCCGAACAGGACTTTATCAAGACTAGGACTTGACAGGACTGACCGAGATAAAAATACTGGGTTTTGGACAAGTCCTTAGCCTTGTTTTATGGTCAAGTCCAACTTTAAGTTCTGATATATTGCTGGTTTAGATCTGCTTTAGTCCTTGTTCAGTCCTGTTTTAGGCCTGCTTTAGTCCTTATGTAGTCCTTGTTTAGTTCTGCTTTGGTCCTGTTTTAGTCCTGGTTTGGTTCTGTTTTAATCCTGCTTTAGTCCTGGTTTAGTCCTGGTTTAGTCCTGGTTTAGTCCTGGTTTAGCCCTTGTTTAGTCCTGGTTTAGTCTTAGTCATGGTTTAGTCCTGGTTTAGTCCTTGTTTAGTCCTGGTTTAATCCTGGTTTAGTCCTGGTTTAGTCCTGGTTTAGTCCTGGTTTAGTCCTGGTTTAGTCCTTGTTTAGTCCTGGTTCAGTCTTTGTTTAATCCTGGTTTAGTCCTGGTTTAGTCCTTGTTTAGTCCTGGTTTAGTCCTGGTTTAGTCCTGGTTTAGTCCTTGTTTAGTCCTGGTTTAGTCCTGGTTTAGTCCTGGTTTAGTCCTGTGGATTACGAGCTGTTTGTTTGGGTCCAGATCTGTAAATCATCTGTAAATCTAAGGATCAGATAAACCTCAGTTTAAAGAAACTGAGAGTGTTCTTATTTTCTGAAATGAAATGAGTTCATCGTCTTCAGCTCGAGTTTGAAACAAGCGTTAAACGTTTTCTTTTGGAACATTTTCTGCTGTTGTTTCTGCTGCAGAATCATTCCTCTTTTCTCTGACCTTCTGTTGTTTCGCCTCGGGTCAAATACAATCATTACAACTCACCTTCAGACCAGGACTGAACCAGGACTGAACCAGGACTAGACCAGGACTAAACCAGGACTAGACCAGGACTGAACCAGGACTGAACCAGGACTGAACCAGGACTAAACCAGGACTAGACCAGGACTGAACCAGGACTGAACCAGGACTAAACCAGGACTAGACCAGGACTAGACCAGGACTAAACCAGGACTGAACCAGGACTGAACCAGGACTGAACCAGGACTAGACCAGGACTAAACCAGGACTGAACCAGGACTGAACCAGGACTAAACCAGGACTAGACCAGGACTGAACCAGGACTAAAACAGGACTGAACCAGGACTAGACCAGGACTAAACCAGCACTAGACCAGGACTGAACCAGGACTAGACCAGGACTAAACCAGGACTAGACCAGGACTGAACCAGGACTGAACCAGGACTGAACCAGGACTAAACCAGGACTAAACCAGGACTAGACCAGGACTAAACCAGGACTGAACCAGGACTGAACCAGGACTGAACCAGGACTAGACCAGGACTAAACCAGGACTGAACCAGGACTGAACCAGGACTAAACCAGGACTAGACCAGGACTGAACCAGGACTAAACCAGGACTGAACCAGGACTAGACCAGGACTAAACCAGCACTAGACCAGGACTGAACCAGGACTAGACCAGGACTAAACCAGGACTAGACCAGGACTGAACCAGGACTGAACCAGGACTGAACCAGGACTAAACCAGGACTAAACCAGGACCGAACCAGGACTGAACCTGGACTAAACCAGGACTGAACCAGGACTAAACCAGTACTGAACCAGGACTAGACCAGGACTAAACCAGGGCTAAACCAGGACTGAACCAGGATGGATGTTGTTTTAAACATGTTTTACAGCAGAGTCTGACACTTCTGACTCCAGTCTGCTCCTCTCCCACGCTCACACACCCACAATGCACCTCTGTCTCTCTCTCTATTTTCTTTCCCTCTCTCTCTCTTCTCTCTCTCTGTATCTCACTGCCTCTCTCTCTCCCTTCCTCTCACTCTCTCCCCCTCTCTCTCCCTTTCTCTCTTCCTCTGCCTCCCTTCTCTCTCACCCTCCCTCTCTCTCTCTCCATCTCTCTCCTCCCTCTCTATCGCTCTCTTTCTCTACCTCCCTCAATATCTTTCTCTCTCTCCCCCCTCTCTTTCTCTCTCTCTTTTTTCCTTCCTCTCGCTCCCCCCATCTCTCTCTCTCTTCCTCTGCCTCCCTTCTCTCTCACCCTCCCTCTCTCTCTCGTTCTTTTTTACCTCTCTCCATCTCTTTCTCTCCTTCACTCTCTCTCCTTCCCTCTTTCTTCCCTCTCTTTCTCCCCTCTCTCCCCCCCTCTCTCTTTCCTTCTCTCCTCCCCTCTCTCCCCCTCTCCCTCTCTGTGTCTGTTCCCTCTCTGACAGAAGTTGCTCATTAGCTCCTTGTCTCCTTCGCTCGCCCACTCGCTCCTCGTCTCCTTCGCTGCAGAGACACAAACCTCCAGAGTTAAAGTCACGTGGATCCAGCCACTGTTTCCTCCGACGCTGCGTCCAGACCAGACGCGATTGGACGCCTGAGCTTTTATGATTCTCTCATTTCGACTTTAAACAGTGCATTAATGCCTCTTAAATATAAATAACAGTTTTACACCAATCAGGTCGCTGTTTGTGGAGAAAAGTTGAAAAATGTGTTGAAAATGACATAAGGAAGTAAACAAACTGATGACATCACAACGAGGAGATTCATTCCGGCCAAAGGTTTTGCATAATTTACGCAAAAAGAAGACCCTTTAAACATTGATTCAACAAAATAAAGGTGTTCACGTGCATTTTTCGTTTCTTTTTTTTTGCAATTAATTATTTTTATTCAGCTCCTCGTGTCAAAACAACTTACACCTGCGCCATTCCGTGACACTAGACAGACAAATAACAGAATACAAACAAACAAACAAACAAACAAACAAAAATCAAACAAAAAAAAACTTAAAAACTGAAACAATGTGGTAAAAAAAGTAATAATAATAATAAACTTCCACTAAATTACAATAGCAAAAAACATAACATAACGAAAAAAAAAGAAAAGAAAAACACGAAACATAAAACACAAATATGAAAATAATGAATAAAACGGAAAAAAAGACAAAACCCCGACAGGACGACACAGCACACGGCAAATAATGAAGTTCTATCTGAGTTAAAGTGCGTATGACAGGTTTTAACAATTTTCTTATTTTGATTTTATTTGGTGTATTAATATGTAATGTACATAAAAATTACTGTTTTACACCAGTCAAGTTGTAGTTGGTGGAGAAAAGTGGAAAAATCAGTTTGAAATTACAGGAAGTAAAAAGCTGATGACATCACACTAGGGAGACTCACTGCATTCTAAGTTTACGCCTAATTTACCCAAAATAAACAACTTAAATTACCAATAAAACATGAATTCAACAAAATAAAGGTGTTCACATGTATTTTGATTTGTCGGACAAAAAAATCTGTGACATTAGAGGAGTTTTAGCCCAGAGTTCAAAGTAATTTCCTCGTGTGATGTCATCATTTACAACCAGGAAGTGATATTACAAAACTAAAAAAACAGCTAAAAATAAAATAGTATAATAATTATTTTTAACAAAACTTTGAATATATTTATCTTACCTGTATTTTAGGTACATGAGTGGTCTAACCTGTCATAGGCCCTTTAAAATGTTTTGATTTTAGGATTTTAATCTGAATTTCAGACGTTTTGACTCGTTAAGATCAGTAACTCATCTCCTCGTTTCCTTTCCTCATCTCCGCTCTTACTCGTTTCCTTTCATCCACCTTTCCTTCCCTCATTTCCTCCTCTCCTTGTTTCCTTTCCTCGTCTCCTCTCCTCCTCCTCTTGTTTCCTTCCTTCGCCTCCTTTCCTAAGTTCCTTTCCACCTCGTTTACTTCCCTCGTTTCCCTCCCTCGTCTCCTTGGCTCCTCAATTCCTTCCCTCATCTCCTTTCCTCCTTGTATCCTTCCCTTGTCTCCTTTCTTCCTTGTATCCTTCCCTTGTCTCCTTTCCTCCTTGTATCCTTCCCTTGTCTCCTTTCTTCCTTGTATCCTTCCCTTGTTTTCCTCCTCGCTTGCTTTCCTCATGTCCTCGTCTCCACGTTTCCTTCCCTCATCTCTTTCCTCCTCGTCTCTTCCTCGTTTCCTTTCCTCCTCGCTACCTTCCCTCATCTCCTCTTTCCCTCATTTCCTTTTGCCGGCTCCTATCTTCCTTCCCTCGTTTCCCTCTCTCGCCTCCTACTTTCATTTCCTTTCCTCATCGTTTCCTTCCCTCGTCTCCTTTCCTCCTTGTTTCCTTTCCTCCTCGTTTCCTTCCCTCATCTCCTCTTCTCCTATTTTCCTTTCCTCGACTACTTTCCTCCTCGTTTCCTTTCCTCGACTACTTTCCTCCTCGTTTCCTTCCCTCATCTCTTCTTCTCCTATATTCCTTTCCTCGTCTCCTTTCCTCCTTGTTTCCTTCCCTCATCTCCTTTTCTCCTTGTTTCCTTTCCTCATCTCTTTTCCTCCTCGTTTCCTTCCCTCATCTCCTCTTCTCCTATTTTCATTTCCTCCTCGTTTCCTTCCCTCTTCTCCTCGTTTCCTTCCCTTGTCTCCTTTCCTCCTCGTTTCCTTTCCTCCTCGTTTCCTTCCCTCATCTCCTCTTCTCCTATTTTCATTTCCTCCTCGTTTCCTTCCCTCTCCCTCCTTTCTCCTTGTTTCCTTTCCTCCCTGTTTCTCTCCTCATCTCCTCTTCTCCTATTTTCATGTCCTCCTCGTTTCCTTCCCTCTTCTCCTCGTTTCCTTCCCTCTTCTCCTTTCCTCCTCGTTTCCTTTCCTCCTCGTTTCCTTCCCTCACCTCCTTTCCTCCTTGTTTCCTTTCCTCATCTCCTCTTCTCCTATTTTCATTTCCTCCTCGTTTCCTTCCCTCATTTCCTCTTCTCCCATTTCCCTTTCCCCGTCTGCTTTCCTCCGCGTTTCCTTCCCTCGTCTCCTCGTCTCCTCCCCTCATCTCCTTTCCTCCTCGTTAGGACGCACACTTCACTCTCACACATTGAAATCGTTATCTGGACTCCCGTCGCCTTTTCCCTTCGCTACACAAGAACAAATTGGTCCCAGTATTGATTTTCTGAGAGAGAGAGAGAAAGCGAGGGAGGGAGGGGGAGGAAAGAGAGAGAGAGAGAGAGAGAGAGAGGGGGGGAGGAAGGAGAGAGAGAGAGAGAGAGAGAGAGGGAGAGGGGGAGGAAGGAGAGAGAGTTGTCAGCGGTGTCGTGTTGCTCTTTTGTTTGAGTCTAATCTCGATGTTGAAGTCGCAGAAACACTTTGCTAATGGGGCGAGCGATTAGAGCGAGAGAGAGAGGGACACATTAACGACGACTAAAACTACAACTGCTGCTTCAAACCAACTGAACCCGTGACCTTCTCGACGGAGGGCCACACACTGAGCCAAAAACACAGCGCCACAGAACGAGTTTTACTAAACACATTATTTGCCGCACGCTGCTCCGTTCAAAATTTGCAAAACAACTCGGACAAAACATTCCCTAAACCAGTGTTTTTCAGCCTTTCTTGACTCATGGCACGTTTTTAGTTGAAACGATTCTGTGGCACACCATCTGCTGATAATAAATAATAAACACCTTTTAGAGCGAAACATTTTCAAATATAATGAAGCTAATATAGTTCCTGACACTGAATTTGGCAGTGGCGACTGTTTTGCTTTCTAGTTTTTGATCAGAAGTCGGCTCAGAACTCTCCAAAATGGTAAATACTCAATCCACGCGTGAATTTAACTCAAACTGGACACATTTTCAAGGCGCACCTGGTTGAAAAACAAGGCCCTGAACAACATTGTAGTCCAGGAAAATGCAGTTTTACTTTTCAAACAGATAAATCGTTCCTCAGAAGCAGGTTTAACCATCGCGGCCATGTGTTTTCATGTGTTTTCTGTCGTTCGTTTGACTCTGAAGCCTCGTCCACACAGAGACAAAACAGCTATATGTAGCATGTACTAGCGCTTGTTAGCGGTTATTAATGAGTTGTTAACATGTAGTAATGGAAATGCTAATAGGCTATGTTATGGGCTAGTGTCAGAAGACAGGATCGACTTCTGGAGCTGGTGGTTAAGGAGACTTGAGACAGAAGTTAGGTTTAGTGGTGATGGGACCATATATTGTGAATATGAACAATTATTTACAATACAAAAGAAACACAATAACAAATAATAATACCCCCAAAAATATGTACAGACAGCAGTATTGAAAACCGGTTTGAGTGATAGAAGTGCACTTTGAACTAGATATTGAGTTCAATGGGTTGTTGCAACGGAATGTCCAAAATAAATAATAAATTAATCCAGTTAGGGAAACGGTTGATCGACGATGACTGACTCTTGCAGTTCACGATCGTTTGACTTTATTGCATATTGTCCATATGTACAAAGGTGGATGTGCAGGTGTAAGAGTCAGCAAAGAGAGTGGTGGGGGACAGACCCGTGGAATGAAGGGTGTCGGCTCCTAGCTCGCCATCAATCAGAAGCACCTGGCCAAGTCCTCTGGAAACACAAACGCGATGGCGGCAACGGACTCCCCACGGACCATAGAACTATAATAAAACCTGGAAGATGAATCCAAAATGGCGCCCTGTTCCTCCCTGTGGCCTGAGCTCATTGGCGCATGACCCCAAAAAAATGTCTTACTTCCGCATTTACTTCCTGATACGGAGGCGGCCATCTTTGCTTTACTTCCTGATACGGAGGCAGCCATCTTTGTTTTACTTCCTGATACGGAGGCTGCCATCTTTGCTTTAGGGCGCCACGTGACGACAATCCCCCACTTCATATAAAAACGGTAATTTCTGTGATTTTAGAAACGGTAGAAAAGAACATTTCCTTCTATTTTATTTAAATACAGATAATAATTCAGTCCTGTCTGCAATTATAATGTGCAATTATAGAAAAAGGCTGGTTCCAAGAGGCTGCAGTACCTCGCACGACCACTAATCAACCTGGGACACGGACAGAGGGGGCGTGCCTCAGTCCGGCCCTCAGACACAGGGACAGTTCAGTGCAGGCTGTTCATGGAACACACTTTGCACATGTAAAGTGTAAAGTGAGCAAATTGAGCTGCCTTTGTCAATATATTCAAACATTTTGTAGAAAACATCATTTAAATAAATGTATACATTTTGATTTGATCGTTAAGTTTCAAAATAATCTTGAGCTTTATCAGAATTTGTAAAAATGGAAGTATACTGTATAAGAAAAGTAGTACACAGGAAAGAATTGTTATTTTGTGGGGAAAATGACATCTCATTGTTTAAAAAAATGTGTTTTTCTCATTTCAACAAATTGTCCAAATCCATTAAAAAAAATCTTTACTTCAACTTCAGATAAATTTGTGGCACTATGGATTTCAAAATCTAAATATTGGTGTCGCCAACAGCAGCAAGACAGATATCGATATCGGTATCGGCTCAAAGATAAATAAATCAAATCAAATCCACATTGGCCCGTCTTTATTCAGATTAATTCACAAGGGGCCGATTTAATCCTTTTGTAAGCAATTAATAATACGTTCACTGCTGACGGAGACGATGGTGAACTTTGTGCCAGTTTTTGTGTTTTTATTTTGACAGTAAAATACATTAAACAACTGCTAAATAATGGATAAATGTTCATAAATATTGGACGGCGTTTGGGCCGAGCCGTGAGTGTTTTGTTCAAATGAGGGCGATGCATTTGAGCGCAGTCTGTGTGAATATTCTCTCTCTCGTTTATATCTGTGTAATGAAGCCCCTCCGGACGAGCACGATCTGACTCTGATACAAAACTGTCAAAGGCTGCGGAGCCAGAGGTTGTCGGTTCAAATCCCACGTGCCCCGGCCCTAAAGCAAAGCAGTGTTTCACGTTGAGAGTGGTGTGAGCGTAAAACCGTTAGTGGCAGAGTGTGTTTTGATGCTCGAGAAGGCGAGACGCTGCAGGAGAACAGGGAAACATCTTAAAATTAAAGATATCAATTGTGAACTTCTGCTGTAGTTTACTCACATAAATGTAAGAACAATATATTACAAGTTTTTCATCTTGTAATGTTTTTATACAGAAATTAGGCATTTTATGTATAAAAACAGCCAAACCGTCGCATAGTTGGGACATTTAAGTCTAAAAAATGGACATAACCAGGTTTACATTTCTGAAAATTGGCCTAGAAATTCAAATTTTTCCTACAAATTGAAAAAAAAGGGTTTTGCCTGCAGTGTCTCGCCTTAAACCACGACTGACCCTGGTCCCTCGCACCAGTACGTCACAAACAGCACGTTTTCATAATAAATAAAATAAGGTGCAGCTGAATTATGCTTTTTAATCCTGAGGCCGATCTCAGCGATTCACAAAAAGGCGTTTAGTAATTCCACGTTTTTTGTCTGTGAGACGTGGCTAAAGCTGGAGGAAACAAGAAACTACTTTCTGTTTGTCCTCATCTTTTTCTGCGTTTATTTCCTTCTCTGCAAAGACTTCTTTTTAACCACTCTTTATGTAATGGATTCCTTTGAATAATGTTAGATGCATTATGCTCTGGAAATATCATATTTTGGGTCTGGACAAACAGGAAACAGCTGATGCTAACGTGCTTTGCTAGTTTTGTTTTGCTAAGGGCTCAACAAAGTGACAAAAATGTGACTAAAAGTAAAAAAAAACACACCTAACAGTGAAAAAAAACCTGACTGAAAGCGGCAGAATCGACAAAAATTTTACTGAAAGTGACAAGAACATGACAAAAAGTGACAAATAGTTGACTAAAAGCGACAAAAATGTGACAGAAAGTGACAGAAACGCAACTAAAACGTGATTAAAAGTGTAATGCACTGGCTTTGGATAATGTTAGATGCATCATGACCTGGAAATATCATATTTTGGGTCTTGACAAAGTGAGTGCCGTGCGTCGATAAACAGGAAACAGCTGATGCTAACGTGCTTTGCTAGCTTTGTTTTGCTAAGGGTTCAACAAAATGACAAAAATGTCACTACGAGTAACAAAAACACACCTAAGAGTGACAGAAACCTGAATGAAAGCGGCAGAGTCGACAAACATTTTACTCTGAGAGTGACAAAAACATGACAGAAAGTGACAAAAACATGACTAAAAGTAATAGAAACACGACTAAAACGTGATTAAAAATGTAATGCACTGGCTTTGGATAATATTATAAGCATTATGCCCTGGAATTATCATATTTTGGGTCTTGACAAAGTGAGTGACGCTATGTGCTAATGTGCTTTGCTAGGTATATTTTGCTAAGGGCTCAACAAAGTGATAAAAACGTGACTATAAGCAACAAAAACGCAACTAAAAGTGACAAAAACGCGACTGAAAGTGACAAAAACATGATATACATGTAATGCACTGGCTTTGGATAATGTTAGATGCATCATGACATGGAAATATCATATTTTGGGTCTTGACAAAGTGAGTGTCGTGCGTCGACAGCTGATGCTAACGTACTTTGCTAGCTTTGTTTTGCTAAGGGCTCAACAAAGTGACAAAAATGTGACTACAAGTAACAAAAACACACCTAAGAGTGGCAGAAACCTGACTGAAAGCAAGAGAATTGACAAAAATTTGACTATAAGCGACAAAAACGGGACTAAAACAACAAAAACGTGACCATAAGCAGCAAAAACGCAACTAAAAGTGACAAAAACTTGACTGAAAGTGACAAAAACCTGACATAAATGTAATGCATTGGCTTTGGATAATGCATCATGACCTGGAAATATCATATTTTGGGTCTTGACAAAGCGAGTGCCGCGTGTCGATAAACAGGAAACAGCTGATGCTAACGTGCTTTGCTAGCTTTGTTTTGCTAAGGGCTTCAGTGGAAATTCTGCAGTTTTTCATAAATTCGGCGTTTGACCAGAAATTATTTTTTCCTGTTTCTGTTTTGTGAGAGTCTGGGTTCTCTCTCTTGTCCAATCATGTCGCTCTGAACCGTCCCAGGGCCCTTTAAAGTGGACCAGTCCAAACGTGGCTTTGGTCGTCCTGGTGCACGATGTGAAGAGCTGATTGAATTCCCTCCTGCCCTTGAGCACAGCGGGATCACTTTCTGATATTTGAAGCCTGAAGGAGGATTCTGTTTTGACCTGAGAGTGAATATTCAAGAGGACGCCACTTAAATTAATCATAACTTATCTTTATTTGACAGTTTAACGCCTGAAACCAAATGCAAAATACATTATTTAGTTTAAAGTTTTCAAAATATGATAATTGTAGGGTTTTTCCATGTGTTGAGTTTAAACAAGGTATTGGTCTGGACTTTGTACTGGTTTAGTCCTGGTTTATTCCCAGTTTAATGCATTTTTACCTCTTTAGAGAGTATTTTATTACTTGGTTTAAGTATATTTCTTCCTGGTTACAGCGTTTTTATACCTGGCTAAATTATATTTTACCTGGTTATAGTATATTTTACCTGGTTAGAGTATTTTACCTGGTTAGAGCATATTTTACCTGGCTAGAGTGTATATTTAACCTGTTTAGAGTATATTTTACCTGGCTAGAGTGTATATTTAACCTGTTTAGAGTATATTTTACCTGGCTAGAGTATAGTTAGAGTATATTAACCTGTTTAGAGTATATTTTACCTGGCTAGAGTGTATATTTAACCTGTTTAGAATATATTTTACCTGTTTAGAGTATATATTTAACCTGTTTAGAGTATATATTTAACCTCTTTAGAGTACTCCAGAATTCGTCGATGTAAACCCTCATTCGTCCAGGTGTGGTCCATCGTAGAAAGGGGTTCAGGGGTTCAAGACAGGACTCAGTGACTCCTCCCTGGGGGCAGGACTCCCAGTACTCAGAGTAGCATATAAGCCCGAGTTCCCAGACCAGCTCTGATTGACAATGACTTTTGGATAAAAGTCGAAACGTCTCGATCTTTAAACGGCGTCCGGATGACAACCTCTGAACCCCTTTCTACGACTCTTTAGAGTATATATTTTACCTGGTTAGAGTGTATATATTACCTGTTTAGAGTATATTTTTCCTGGTTAGAGTGTATATTACCTGTTTAGAGTATATTTTACCTGTTTAGAGTATATTTTACCTGTTTAGAGTATTTTACCTGGGTAGAGTATATTTTACCTGGTTAGAGTGTATATTACCTGTTTAGAGTATATTTTACCTGTTTAGAGTATATTTTACCTGTTTAGAGTATATTACCTGGTTAGAGTGTATATTACCTGTTTAGAGTATATTTTACCTGGTTAGAGTATTTTACCTGGTTAGAGTGTATATTACCTGGTTAGAGTATATTACCTGGTTAGAGTATATTACCTGTTTAGAGTGTATATTACCTGGTTAGAGTATATTTTACCTGTTTAGAGTATATTACCTGTTTAGAGTATATTTTACCTGTTTAGAGTATATTACCTGTTTAGAGTGTATATTACCTGTTTAGAGTATATTTCCCCTGGTTAGAGTATATTACCTGTTTAGAGAGTATCTTACCTGGTTAGAGTGTATCTTACCTGGTTAGAGTATATTACCTGTTTAGAGTATATTACCTGTTTAGAGTATATTACCTGGTTAGAGTATATTACCTGTTTAGAGTATATTTTACCTGTTTAGAGTATATTTTACCTGGTTAGAGTATATATTACCTGGTTAGAGTATATTACCTGGTTAGAGAGTATCTTACCTGGTTTCCTGCAGGGGCCCCTTCTTTTCCCGCTGCACAGGGGCCCAGGCTGAGCACAGGTAGCTCCTCCCCCTCCACGTGACGAGACTCCAGACAGTTCTGTCTCTGTCGGATCGGACCAGACTCTGAGTCCGAGTCGTCAGGAACTCTGAGAAGACAAACGGTTACAGTGAAAACCTCTGAGGGCACACCTCTGAGGGCACCACAGTGTGACTGAAGCAATATAGAAATATAACAAGAAGCAATACCCGGTTAGAGTATGTTTTACCTGTTTAGAGTATATATTTTACCTGGTTAGAGTATGTTTTACCTGGTTAGAGTATATTTTACCTGGTTAGAGTATATTTTACCTGGTTAGAGTATGTTTTACCTGGTTAGAGTATGTTTTACCTGGTTAGAGTATATTTTACCTGGTTAGAGTATATTTTACCTGGTTAGAGTGTTTATTTTACCTGTTTAGAGTATATTTTACCTGTTTAGAGTTTATTTTACCTGTTTAGAGTATATTTTACCTGGTTAGAGTATATTTTACCTGTTTAGAGTTTATTTTACCTGTTTAGAGTATATATTTTACCTGCTTAGAGTGTATCTTACCTGGTTAGAGTATATTTTACCTGTTTAGAGTGTATACTTTACCTGTTTAGAGTATATTTTACCTGTTTAGAGTGTATATTTTACCGGTTTAGAGTATATTTTACATGAGTCTGAGTCGTCAGGAACTCTGAGAAGACAAACGGTTACATTGAAAGCCTCTGAGGGCACCACAGTGTGACTGAAGCAATAAAGAAATATAACAAGAAGCAGTAAATACCATTTAAAGGTGCTGTACCTGATTGTTACTGTTTTGAAACATGACAAACAGAAGTAGTTCATGTTCCTGATTTTTTGCAGGTAATAAAGTAAAATCACAGACATATTGTAAAAGCACTGAGTGAAAATGAGACCACAGCACTTTCTCTGCATCACACTGTTTTATTCAACGAGAAACAGAAGGTGCGCTGTTAGCATGCTAATGTTTGTTAGCTTTACACAGGATGGTAAAAGTCGCTCTGGGTTCAAAGACTCTAAACTCAAGCGTGAAGCTAAGCACGAGGTTTACATGGATGTATTCATGTGTCATCTTGATTCTTCGCTGATAAAACAGTAGATCAACAAAAAAAGTTATTATCTGTTACTGTTGCATGCCAAATATTTCCTGCACGTGTGTACATTTGCAGGAATCAAGCCTTTTCGGTCTTTTACAAAGATTTTGAAGTATATCTGCAAACTATTGCCCCCACGGACAACCAAAAGGCTTTAAAAACAATGAACGCGTGTGTTAAATATGGAATCTTACAAATAATGAATAATAATGAAATGTAAATGTATTTTTTTTCTTGTCTCTGGTCATATCTTTATTATTATTATTCTTTTTCTTTATTTTAATTTTTTTGTCCTTTGTATTTGGTTTTATTTCCTTGCTCACGACAAAATTCATTACAAAAATAAATAAATAAATTTTTAAAAGACTCTAAACTCACAGCGTTGAATATTTATTGTTCTAAGATAACATTAGGCCAGTGAGCGATACATGTGTCTGACGTAGAGACTTTAAAATGAACTGGTTCTAAGAGTCCAGTTATAATGAATGAAACATTTGACTTCTTAAATAAAACCTGCTAGTTCTGCTGAAGTAACTTTACGGCGTTTGAATTGTCCATGCTGTATATTTCTTGCCGCTGCTTTGATAAAACTACCGTTCCCTTCACCTCTCGCTCATTACCTTTGTAGAATTTCAGATTTATCAGAAAATTACCGCTCCTCTAATTCCCGATCACTTAAAAGTTTCCTGGAGATAAAGTTCCCAAAGTTCTGAGTGAAACCCCGGTCTGGACCTGGACTAAGCCTGATTCAGTCGGCTTTTTATCGGCCGTTTTTCCCAGAGTTCAGAGGTCACGGAGGTTCCCCAGAGAAATACAGCGCTAATGTATGCGGCGGATTAGCGTTAGCCTCCATAGCTGATAAATGAGAGCGAGCTAGCGGCTGATTAGCATTTTACAGATAAAACAAACGCTGACGGAAGTGAAAAGGTTTGTGGACGTTTAGAGACGTTTCACCGGTGCATTTGTGTGGAGACAAACGAAACGCAGAGAATATAATGTGTGGAAAAGTGGCTTCAGCTTTTATTAAAACAGCTTTTCCAAACTCGTACATCGTGGTGTGTAATCATGTTTAAAAACAGTATCATGTGTCCAATATTTGACAAAAATATTAAGGTGAGACGCAACTAAAAGTGAACAGGAAAAAATCTAAATTAAAAGATATCAATTGTAAACTTCTCCTGTCGTTTACTCACATAAATGTAAGAAAAAAATGTATTACAAGTTTTTTGTCATGTAATGTTTTCATGTAGAAATAAGGCATTTTATGTGGAAAAACCATAGACCAGAGGGGTTCAAACTAAAGCCCGGGGGCCACATGCGGCCCTTTTGGCATTTTGATCCGGCCCGCAAAACATTTAATACATTTTTTTATGAGTTAAGTACAGCACATTTGTCACTTTTTAGTTTTCTGAGACTGCAGTTGTTCATTTAAGATCAATTCTGAGAAAAGCCACCACTAGAATAAAAACAAACTTTGAAGCACTGGATAAAAAGAGTGACCAACAGCACTGTTTCCACTAAAATAAATAAAGGTAATGATTTTCTGTTGCAGTTTTTTGTGTATTTTATGCATTAAGTCTATGTGTAACATTCTGTGTGTGATATACACATAGTTCAGTGTTTTTCTTTTTTGAGTTGTGGCCAGTGGGCGAGGCTACCGCGCTCAAATTGAGCCGCCGACTGTAGGCTGCCATGTTTGCAATCTGGTGCTGACCGCTAGGGGCTGGCTGTGGAAGTAGAATTTTTCAATGCAAGTCAATGGGGAGTTAGACGTTTCAAAACCTACTTTAGAGCCTGGCTCAAAATACGGCTTTGGTCTCAAACGTTAGCTTACGGCTCTGTGACAACGCTGAGGGGGGTGAATTTTTTTGAACCAGGCTGGTTTAGCCGCTGTGATTTTTTAAAGTTCTTGAATATCTAATGAGGAAGGCGGGCTTTACGCGCCGGAAATGTCAGGGCACAGCCAAACACCTACGAGTGGGCGGTAACTATAGAGGCTACGACGGCAGTACGTCAGCAAAAGGCCGCCCCAAAGTCACCCTCTCCCCGCCTCCCCACCGAGGGGGGAGTGGTGGGGGCTAACCCGCGGCCATTTTGAATTCTCCATGACTGAGCCGCATTTTCATGAATGGGGCGGAGCGACGACAGTCTGTCCATTATTTTTTATGTCTATGGTTGTGGCACACGTTTTGGGTTTAAAAGCTGCCACGGCGCGCCACCTACCACTAAAATATGACCAAATCAGACCATTTAGTTAAAAATATTATATATAATGAGGCAAATACTGTCTGTGGCACTGTCTGTCTGTGATGGTTTTGTGTTCTTTTTTGGTGAAAATGTTGCTCAGAACACTCCAAAAAGGTCTATTAGTTCATTAAATCCACATTTGTGAATCTGTTAACTCAAACTGGACATATTCTCAAGGCGCACTAGTGTTCCCCGACGCTCTGGAGGAAAATCAAGGCCGTAGTTACAACATCCAAACTGTAAATGGTCGGCCCCTGGGCAAAGTGTCAAAATCCAATGTGGCCCTTGAGTCAAAAAGCTCGCCCAGACCTGCGCTCGACCGTAAAACAGTGGACTATCGGAGCCTGGTGCCGCCGCGTTCCAAACAGGAAGTGACCCTGGAGTCTGTTCCTCCTTCGAGCTTCCATTCTCTTTCTGTTGGGACCATGGATGTATAAAATGAACTGGATAAGCCCCGCCCCCTCTGTCTGTGGTCCCAGATTGATTAGTGGTCGTGTGAGGTACTGCAGCCTCTTGGGCCCAGCCTTTTTCTATAATTGCACATTATAATCACAGACAGGACTTAATTATTATTGGTATTTAAATAAAATAGAAGGAAATGTTCTTTTCTACCGTTTCTAAAATCGCAGAAATTACCGTTTTTATATGAAGTGGGGGATTGTCGTCACGTGGCGCCCTAAAGCAAAGATGACCGCCTCCGTATCAGGAAGTAAATGTGGAAGTAAGAAATTTTTTTGGGGTCATGCACCAATGAGCTCAGGCCATAGGGATAAACAGGGCGCCATTTTGGATTCATCTCCCAGGTTTTATTATAGTTCTATGGTTGGGACATTGGTGTCTTTACTCTGTAACTAAAATGTCCGTCTGACACACTCTACATGATCCTGTGTTTTTTTTCTCGTTGGTTGTTCATAAATCAAGTTATTACAATAATAACTTTTCCAGGGGCAGGTTTTGTTCAGGTTTGATTGACAGATAGCGCCGCACGTCTCCTTCTTTAAAAAACCTTTAACAACCTTGCTCCTGATTGGTCCATGTGGTTGCCATGATACGAGCACTCAGACGTACAAACATAGAGTCTGGCAAAAACTGCACATATTTGAGACATTAAAATCTGAAAAATTGACAGAGGAAGGTTCAAATTTCTTGGTTCATTTTGTAACATATTAGTTATTAAAAATATACAACCCTTGCCCATGTTATTTAGTTTTTTTAATGAACTAGATCTGTCAAACTGTCAGAACAACTTAACAGAGACACAATCTTAAATTTAAAGATATCAATATTAAACTTCTCCTGTCGTTTAGTCACATAAATGTAAGAAAAAAATGTATTACAAGTTTTTCATCATGTCACGTTTTCAAGTAGAAATAAGGAGTTTTATGTGAAAAAAAAACGCCCCCAAATCCTCATATTTGGGACATTTAAATCTGAAAAATGGACAGAACCAGGTTTAAATTTCTTGGTTCATTTAGTACAAATAGTAATTACAAAAAAAAAATTACTGAAGAGATTTTGGATTTCTAAATTAGTTTTTAAGTAAACTAGATTTGACTGAAAATTGTGCTAAAAATTCAAATTTCGCCTCATTTTTTGACCTAAAACTTCAATAAATCCGTTTTAGTTTTAGATATCAACAAATCCTTCTGTACATTTGGTCTAAATCTTGTTGAGTCCAGATTGTACAGTTTGGTGTAGGATCTACTTTAAGGCTGATCTTTATGTCTCGAGGGACAAAAATGCATTTTAAGAAAACGTCCTTTGAAGTTACAATGTCCCAGAGAAATCTATGGATGAAGTGGATTCAATGGAAGAAGAAAACATCTTTAGGAGCAGATTGGACACGTTTGTTGTTTCCAAATGGTTTTTACAACGTGCCAAAGGGTTTGTGAGAGCGATGAGCTGCTCAGACAGACTTCACCGCACACTTCCTCCTGTCACGCTTTGACAATCAGGTAATACAGCTTTAATTTTTTGCACCGACATGAATAAAAACGTGTCCCCTCGTGAAATAAAGCCGATAAACACGGCCCTCTCCAAACACGGCGAGCGCTTGTCGGCGTAAAGGTCGGCCGCGTCCTCCCGAGCCGCGCTGTAATATAATCATGTCTCTGTGTCATGTTTGAGTTTGTTTTTCAAAGGCGTAAACACAAAGAACAACAAAAGCTCTCAAGCCGCTTTCACGGCTAACAGGATTAGCCCCGCTCCGCTCCCCGCTCTCTTCACTCACGCTCCTCTCTCTTCTCGCGCTCCACTCAGACAAATCCTTCTCGGTTTGAAGTGAATTTCGACACTTCAGAGCAGCCGCTGGAACGTACACGCCGGCTACGTCCAAAACACCGTTATTGACTGGTGTGGAGCTTTTTCAGGCGCTCAGAGTCGCCGGTTTGTGCGTTGTTCGTTCATAATTTTGAGGCAGATCGACGGTAAACACAACACATTCATTCAAGGCAAGAGGGGTGGAGTGTCTTGCCTGATAACACAATGGCAGTAAACGGCCCATGGAGTTTGTTGCTTTTAGTCACGTTTTGTTTCTTATAGTCACATTTTTTATCGCTTTTAGTCACATTTTTGTCACTTTTAGTCACGTTTTTGTTGCTTTTAGTTAAGTTTTTCTCACTTTTAGTCATGCTTTTGTCACTTTTAGTCACATTTTTGTTGCTTTTAGTTAAGTATTTCTCATTTTTAGTCACGTTTTTGTCGCTTTTAGTCACGTTTTTCTAACTTTTAGTCACATTTTTGTCACTTTTAGTCACGTTTTTGTCGCTTTTAGTCACGTTTTTCTCACTTTTAGTCACATTTTTTATCGCTTTTAGTCACATTTTTGTCACTTTTAGTCACGTTTTTGTTGCTTTTAGTTAAGTTTTTCTCACTTTTAGTCATGCTTTTGTCGCTTTTAATCACATTTTTGTTGCTTTTAGTTAAGTATTTCTCATTTTTAGTCACGTTTTTGTCGCTTTTAGTCACGTTTTTCTAACTTTTAGTCACATTTTTGTCACTTTTAGTCACGTTTTTGTCGCTTTTAGTCACGTTTTTCTCACATTTAGTCATGTTTTTGTCGCTTTTAGTCACGTTTTTTTGTCGCTTTTAATTAACACAATGGCAGTGCGCACCTTTTGTAAACCAGAGCTTTGCCGCGCCCTTTAAAGTGCGCATCACAGGTTTTTAGGATTTTCTCATTTTGACTTTATTCAGTGCATTAATACCTTTTGTAAATATAAATTGTAGTTTTACACCAATCAGGAGCTGTTTGTGGAGAAAAGTTGAACAATCTGTTTAAAATTACAGGAAGTAAACAAACTGATGACATCACACTGGGCAGACAAAAGAAACTACTTTTTTGACCCTTTAAACATCGATTCAACAATATATGTTCACGTGTGTTTCTCTTTGTGAAATTCAACAAAATCTGTGACATTAGCTGAGTTTTGGTCAGTGTACTGTGCGGTTGCTATGGTAATTTCCTAGTGTGATGTCATACTTTACAACCAGGAAGTAAAATAAAAAACCTAATAGAACAGCTAAAGTGCGGTAAAGTGTGTAAAGATTTTAGTAGAAATTGAAATATATTTATCTTAACTGCATTTTAGTGAAATGAGTCGTCCAACATGTCAGAGGCCCTTTAAGTCTAAAACTGTGCCCCTTTAATTTATGACATGATAAAAATGACTCCTAACAAGGATTTATATCACGTCAATTAAGTGAGACGCTGCAGGTGAACAGGGAAAGATCGTAAGCTATTCTGGCGTCCCACCGACGGACACTGAATTTTTTATTAATTTATTCCTTTTTATCCACATCTGATGTAAGGAAACGATCAGCTGCTGGACGTGTTCAATACGAAAAGAAAGCTGTGACCCACTTATTTACATCAAATCAAACATTCTGGGATGAATTAGTTTCTTTAAAAATTACACTAAAATTCAAAAAAGGTAATAGGACTTTTATATGGATTCTACCTGGACTTTTTGACTTTATTACACGTCCCTAAAACTCATTTTTTGTTAAATTACCTTCAGCTTTGAAAGAGGAATTGTCAAAACCAACAAAAGCCAAAACTAGTGTCAATCAGACAAAATCTACACCAGCTTCACTTCTTCATAGATTTAACAAAGAAAATGTAGGCGGAGCTTAAAGCCTGATGCTCCTGTGGGCGGAGCTTGTTTCAGTGGAATCAGAGTAAATCAGACCCAAAACTCCAGAGTCTGAGCTTCACAAAGAGTCAGACAATAGTTTGTGTCCAAAGGAGCAGAAACAGCTTGAGTTTGAGGCTTGTTTTAGTCACACGTTTGAGGACAAACAGGTCAGAGCGGTGTGTGGTTAAATTTAAAGATATCAATTGTAAACTTCTCCTGTGGTTTACTCCCATAAAAGTAAGAAAAAAATGTATAACAAGTTCATGTAACGTTTTCATGTAGAAGTTTGTAGCGTTTTATGTGTAAAAAATTGCAAAAAATACACATATTTGGGACGTTTAAATCTGAAAAATGGACAGAACCAGGTTTAAATTTCTTTATATACACATAATAGTTACACATTTTTATACAGAAGCTTATTCAGTTTTTAAGTAAACTAGACTGGTTTGAAAATTATCCTAAAAATTCAAATTTCGCCTCATTTGACTTAAAACTTCAATAAATCAGTTTTAGAATTGAACAAATTTGATAGAACATATCAAAAAATCCTTCTGTATGTTTCGTCTAAATGCTGTTGAGTCCAGATTGTACAGTCTGGTGTTGGATCTACTTTAAGGCTGATCTTTACGTCTCTGTGGGACAAAAATGCATTTGGAGAAAACAGCCCATGGAGTTTATTGCTTTTAGTCACGTATTTCTCACTTTTAGTCACATTTTTGTTGCTTTTAGTCAAGTTTTTCTAACTTTTAGTTGCGTTTGTGTTGTGTTTTTGTCACTTTTTGTTGAATTATTGTCTCTTTTATTCATGCCATTATCGCTTTTGTTGTTTGTCGCTTTATGTTGCGTTTTTTTCCCACATTTTTGTCGCTTTAAGTCACGTTTGTCTCGCTTTAGTCATGTTTTTGTCTCTTTTTGTCAAATCCTTGTGTCTGTTGTGTCAGAATCTGTTTGAGTCCAGATTGTACAGTTTGGTGTAGGAGCTACTTTAAGCCCCGCCTCTTCAATGCGATAAGCCCCGCCTCTTCAGCGTGATAAGCCCCGCCTCTTCATCGTAATAAGTGATAAACTAGCTATAAATAAGTCATTGTAAAAGTGCAGATAAACGGCTGTGGATGTCACACATGCGTTCTGCTCTTTTGAACTCGGCACCGGAGCTGATACTAGCCATGTTTACATGCGCAAAATGTCTTTAATCTGATCATGAATCGGATTAGAATTTTACTGTGTACATGGACCCTGAAAAAAATAATCTGATTACGACACGCGTTTACATCTGTTATACATTTGATCGGAATAAATTATTTTGACATGCGCAGAATTGGCTAACATACCGGAAACAGTAGAAGAAGAACAAACTTCCGTTGTAAACAAACATGGCTGCGTACGTTTTGGCTCGTAACATTTTTCTTGGTTGACTCCACCTCCCGTTCGTGCTGTTTAATAATACTTTTGATATGGAGCTGTATTGTGTGCCTCACGCTCGCCATTCCCCTCGCTTCACATTAGCTGACGTAACAGACATGCGCAGAGAGGATTCCTTCAACCAAAACATCGGAAGAAGCGTGTACATGCGCTTCGATCGGAATAACAATCGGCATAACCCACCCGTCTCAATCGGAATGAAATTTTGATCCGAAGAGTGTAATCGGGTCAGAATATTCCGAATGGCGTGTTTACATTAATCATTTTTATTCCGATCAGGCTTTTAATCCGATTACATGTGTCCATATAAACGTGGCTACTGACAAAACTGATGCCAGAACTGACCGTTTGAACATGGAACGTAAACCACATGAAAGTCCCGTGTGTTTGATCATGTGTTCTGTCTCCTGCAGGATTCATGTCACTGACTGAGCTTTGATTTATACAAAGTTGTCCTGTTGTTAAATGAAGGATAAAGACCAGTTACACATCCCGGTTGGATTACTTTTGACACACGCGACTCGTGTTTTAAGAAAATAAGTTTTTAGTCACATTTTAGTCAAATTTTAGTCACGTTTTTGTCGCTTTTAGTCACATTTTTGTCACTTTTAGTCACGTTTTTGTTGCTTTTAGTCACGTATTTCTCACCTTTAGTCATGTTTTTGTCGCTTTTAGTCACATTTTTGTCACTTTTAGTCACGTTTTTCTTGCTTTTAGTCACGTTTTTGTCACTTTTAGTCACGTTTTTGTTGCTTTTAGTCACGTATTTCTCACTTTTAGTCACATTTTTGTCGCTTTTAATCACCTTTTTGTCACTTTTAATCACATTTTTGTCACTTTTAGTCACGTATTTCTTGCTTTTAGTCACGTTTTTGTCACTTTTAGTCACGTTTTTCTTGCTTTTAGTCACGTTTTTGTCACTTTTAGTCACGCTTTTATTGCTTTTAGTCACGTTTTTGTCACTTTTAGTCACGTTTTTGTTGCTTTTAGTCCGTATTTCTCACTTTTAGTCACATTTTTGTCGCTTTTAATCACATTTTGTCACTTTTAGTCACGTTTTCTTGCTTTTAGTCATGTTTTTGTCGCACAGTCACATTTTTGTTGCTTTTAGTCACGTTTTTCTCACTTTTAGTCACGTTTTTGTTGCTTTTAGTCAAGTATTTGTCACTTTTAGTCACATTTTTGTAGCTTTTAATCACGTTTTTATCACATTTAATCACATTTTTGTCACTTTTAGTCACGTATTTCTTGCTTTTAGTCACGTTTTTGTCACTTTTAGTCACATTTTTGTCACTTTTAATCACATTTTTGTCACTTTTAGTCACGTTTTGTCACTTTTAGTCACATTTTTGTTGCTTTTAGTCACGTTTTTCTCATCTTTAGTCACGTTTTTGTCGCTTTTAGTCACATTTTTGTCACTTTTTGTAACGTTTTTCTTGCTTTTAGTCATGTTTTTGTCGCTTTTAGTCACATTTTTGTTGCTTTTAGTCACGTTTTTCTCACCTTTAGTCACGTTTTTGTCGCTTTTTAGTCACATTTTTGTCACTTTTAGTCACGTTTTTCTTGCTTTTAGTCACGTTTTTCTCATTTTTAGTCACGTTTTTGTCGCTTTTAGTCACGTTTTTCTTGCTTTTAGTCACGTTTTTCTCATTTTTAGTCACGTTTTTGTCGCTTTTAGTCACGTTTTTCTCATTTTTAGTCACGTTTTTGTCGCTTTTAGTCACGTTTTTCTCTCCTTTAGTCACGTTTTTGTAAAGAACAGTTACACATCCCGTTTGCATTAGTTTTGACACATGCGACTCGTGTTTTAAAAGAATAATGCTCTTTTAGTGTCTGCAGAGGTATCGGTTGATATCAGCAGATACTCAAAGCCCAAGTATTGAAGTCGGTGTTGGATCTGAAACACTGAGATACAACAGACCGAGTGACATTACACTGTAAGACACACACGGCTTTGGCCTCAGCACCAGCAGTGGTCGCAGTAGTACACGCAGTAGTAGTACACGCAGCAGTGGTACACACAGCAGTAGTAGTACACGCAGTAGTAGTACACACTGCTACCGTATGGTACACAATGTTAAGCAGCAGCAGTAGTAGTACAATCACCACGCGCAGCAGTAGTACACAACTAGTAGTGGTACAGCACAATTTTTCGCCAGTAGTAGTAACACCAACAGCAGCAGTAGTACACACAGTAGGTAAGCGGCAACACGCTAGTGGTACACGCAGCAGTGGTACGAGCGTTAGCGGCACACAGCAGTGCCAGTTAACAACGCAGCAGTAGCCAGCCACAACAGCAGCAGCAGCACACCTGCTCAATCGAAGCAGAGTACCAACTTGCGAGCTTTTTTGTTTATTGTTAGTACACGCAGCAGCTAAGCGGCAGCACACCAAAGTAACCGTGCTACAGCACCACAGTCAAGCAGCAGCACACTAATAACGCTAGTAGTTAAGCGGCAGGGTTCACTGCAACTATTGGGCAGCAACCTGAACGCTGAGCAGCGGCTACAACTTGTTTAAGCGGCTAAATAATCAATTAAGAAGAACGCAGCGGCAATCTATTGCCATGCTGGGCGCAGCACAGCAATGCGCAGAGCACAATCTGTCTGTAGCAGCACACACCAGCAGCAGCAACACCACCAGCAGCAGCACACACAGCAGCAGCACACAACTCGTTAAGTAGCAACAACACAACGCATGGCAGCACACACCTGCTTATTAGCGCAGCAACACATTGGTTACAGCAGCACCTGCTTTGCAGCAACAACCCTTGGCTAGCGGCAGCAACAACTATCAACAATGCCATAAGCAGCAGCAAGCAGCACAACGAGCAGCAGCTATTGCGGCAGCACATCCTGCTAAGCAGCACAACACTTATATGCTGCAGCAGCAGCAGCACACGCGATAAAGCAGCACACCCAGCAGAGCAGCGCAATAAGCAGCAGCAACGATTAAGCGGCACACCAATGTTAGCAGCAGTATAACAATCGTTACTGCAACAATACTATTGGCGGCAATAACAACGTTGTTTTCAGCAGCACACCTTGCTGTTACGGCAACACCAATTAAGCTGGTTATTAGCGGCACACAATCATTGCAGCAGCAACAATCTATTGCTAGCTAAGCGGCACAACACCAGCGTGTTGTTAACAATACTGCCAGCGGCACAACTATAGCAGCAGCACAGCTGCTATTAAGCGGCACACCACCCTAATACTGCTATGCGCAGCAACAACTATTACTGGCAGCAATAACTGCTATATTACCACCTATATGCAGAGCAGCAACAAAAGCAGCTAACACCTTAATAGCAGTAACAACATAGCAGCAACAACAGCAGCAGCGCAACACGCAGTAGCAGCAACAATCTATAGCAAGAGCACAGCAGCAGCAGCACAATCGCTGCTGCTGATTAGCTGCAACACTATAGCAGCACATGCTGCTAGAAAAGCAACAATGCTATAGCAGAGCAAACTACTTATAGCAACAACAATCTGCTTAGCGGCAACAATATTAAGCTTTTGCACTGGTTAGCAGAAAGCAACACTTGCCAGCTAAGCGGCACACCGTTATGGCACACTGCCGCAGCTAGCACACACTGTTAAAAGCAAAGCAGCAACACGCGCTTATTATAGCAGCACACAATCTGAGACTATTGTTAAGCAGCAAATACGCTGCCAAGCGGCAATAACTGCTGGCAAGCACGCAGCCAAGCAGCAGCAGCTAATACACGGCAGCAACTACAATCTGCTACAGGCGGCAGCACAACTATTAGCAGCTAACACACCGCGATGCTAAAGCAGCAGCACGCTGCCAGCAGCAGCAACACATGCAGCAGCAGCACACACTAAATCAGCTAGTACAGCTTTATATATACAAAGCACACTTTGCTAGCACTGCAGCCCAGGCACACAGCACACTTAAATTATAGCAGCAACACGCATAGCAGCACACGCAGCAGCAGCAATAATTTATAAGCAGTAGCAATAACTTATGCAGCAGCTAGTACACGCTATTAGCAGTAGTGCACACTGTAGTAGTGACATGCAAATGGTACACGCTAAGCTAACACGCAGCAGTAGTAGTACACACAGCAGCAGTAGTACAGCAGCAGAATCTTTGGTAGTTAGCAGCACGAGCAGTGGTACACGCAGCAGCAGTAGTACACGCAGCAGTGCGCACGTAGCAATCTATTACGCTACAGCAGCGTAATGGTAATACACGAGTATTGCGGCACACGCAGCTGCTGGTACTAACGCTGGCAGTGGTACACGTAGCAGTAGTACACACAGCAGTAGTACACGCAGCAGTAGTACACGCAGCAGTAGTACACGCAGCAGTAGTACACGCAGCAGTAGTACTTGTGGTACTCACTTGAGCTCTGGGTACACGTTGTCTAAGTACCACTTGAAGGGTTTGCAGTGCAGTCTTTTCCTCAGCTCCACTCGACCGCTCACACTGAAACACAACGACAAGACGCTCAGAAACAACACGCTCTGAACAAAGAGTGAGAAGTGTATTTTGATCCAAGAAAGAGGAGGATGATCTTCAGGGTTTTGATGATTTACACAATTAAATGTACAATATGTTCACACTATACAGTTGTGTGTTTAATATCACCATGTGGTGTTTTCTTATCTTTGTATATATTATATATATTCCAGTTAGTAACAGAAATAAAAACCTACAGTTTTAGCTACGCTGCCCTTGGAGCAACTCTGCTGGGGGAAGTATGGCAGCTTGAACACTATCCTCTGGTTCTTCCTACTTTACCATCAACAATATTTAATATTACTTCAACTGTAGTCTGTTCATTGCTGTTCACATGTTTCTCTTTTCTCTCCACTTCCCCCGGGGAGTGGAGACTGTTTCAGACACTGCGGCGGCTGCTCCAGTGACGACCCCCCCCACCCCCACCTGTCTGGACGATCTATGCGCCACCCGCCTGGACAGCTGGATTAGCCACACCTCATCTGCCTGGACGAACTCCTTCTACTTTAGATGAACTGTTCCTCATCTCCTGCTGGAGGATCTCTCTACACTGGTGGACTGTTCCTCGTCCGCCTGGAGGAACTCTTTTTTAAAGCCACCTCTCTTGAGTGGTTCTGGCTCCACAGTCCAAGTGTGGATGTCAGTCCTAGTTCATCTGCAGCCTGTCCGGTCCGTGAGTAGGATCTCTCCTTCACTGTGGTTCTCCCTGAGGTTTCTACTTTTTCTCATGGGGTTTTTTGTAGTTTTTCCTGAAGGAGGGTCAAAGGACAGGGGCATTCTGGGACAGTTATCTGAACTGCTTTTACCTGTGGCCCATCGAGGCAACTGTTGTTGTGATTTTGGGCATTATAAAAATAAATTGATTTGATTTGATGATTTAGTTACCAGAGGTTGAATCAATCCTCGGAGGCCTTAAACTGTTGTCTGATGCACACATTTAGATGATCATTTCCTAATTTGGACCAAATTCATTATGTATCAAAAGCAAAATATATTTAGCTTAATATTTTAGTTTTATGTCAAACACAGGAGGAACATCCACAAAACAGGTGTGTGTGCATTTTCATACTTTTTATTTTTTTCATATATTAGTGTTTCCCAACCAGTGGTACGGGGGCCCCAAGGGGTGTGTGAGCACTTACCGGGGGGGGGGTCAGGATTTAAAAGAAGATGAAATGTACGTTTATCTGAATAAAAAAGTGGCATTAGTTGTATTAGTTGCATCTTTTTGGAGACTCTTGGACCAGAAATACAATTAAAACTAAAATATAATGGTAATAATTGACAATATGTGACTAATAAACCTATTTATTTGCCTCAAACCCAAGTCAAGGTCCTCTGAGTGTGATACAGAGCTTAACTCCAGACAAAAAAGGTTGTGAACCACTCATGTACAGATGATACAATAGTTTCCCCTCAGAAGGTTTTGCTCCTGACAATTTTTGTTTTGATTTTATTTTATTTTTTTGTATGTCTTAATCCTAATTTTATGACTTAGAATTTTCTGTTTGGTTGGTGACAGTTTCATGTGTTTTATGTTACTCGATTGATAATAAAAGCAGGATTTACAATAATCAAAAGTGGGGAACTGTTGAGGAAAAACATAACTACTGTTTACTTTCAACAAATCCTTGTGTCCGTTTGGTCTAAATCTTGTTGAGTCCAGATTGTACAGTTTGGTGTAGGATCTACTTTAAGGCTGATCTTTATGTCTCGAGGGACAAAAATGCATTTTAAGAAAAAAAGCCATTTTAAGCTCGGATAGATTTACATTTGAGATAATTTGGATTGAAGTAAGAAATAATGTATTGAAACAAGTCACTAACGATTTGAAAGAAGTGAAATAATCTAGTTCCATCAAATAAATCGTCTGAGCTGATCTTAACGAGTCAAAACCTGTGAAACTCAGATTAACATCCTGAAATCCAGACACTTTAACTCATCTAGACCTTCACTTTTGCCGCGTGTCCAGACGACGCCTGTAACGTTCCGATTATAACATTTAAAAGAGTTTCCTCGGCGGTCGGAGGATAACTCTGTGAACTGGACTGAGCCACTTGAAGACGCTTAAATGTCAGCCATGTTGTGTTTTCGCCGATAAACGTGACATTTTCAGACTCCGCAGACACAGACGGCTCCTTTGTCTGAAGCGTTTGTTTGTCGAGGAGCGAAAAGCAAACAAAAAGAGGACGTTTTCAAATTGTACGTGTATAATAAACGCTGAAGAAAACGCTTTGAATGTGGGTTCAGGGCGACGTGGCAGGAATAATCACGATTGTTTATGTTTTTCCTAGAATTTATTGATGTTTATTTCTGATTTTATTCTATTTTGACGGATTAGAAACAGATAAAAAGTCTTTCAGTATTAGTTTCCTGAACATAAAAAGTACAATAGATTCAAAAAAGAGTCATGTTTTTTTCTAAAAAACTTGCAGATTTATGCTAGTTAAATGTTTTATCATCACTTTTAATAGTTATTTAACTTTTTTTGATGGCATTTTCTTGATTCTTCTGCTGTTTTTCTACTTTGCGACACAGGAATTTCCCCACAAAATAAATGTTCCTGTATCTTGACGTATTAAAAGCAAATAAAACATATTTCAGAATTAATTTCCAGAACATAAACAGCACAGACTTAGAATTATTGCCATTTAACACAAAAAATAGTCTCCAAAAGTCTGAATTCTGCTCCAAATTTGCAGATTTATTCTAATTAAACATTTTATTATTGTAGTTTTAAAGTTTTAACAGTTATTTATTTTTATTTTTGATGGCATGTTCTTTGTTTTTCTACTTTGCGACAAAGGAATTCACCCACAAAATAAAGGTTCAGGGCGATATCGTGAAAAAATACTATCACGATTTTCGATTTTATGTTCACTTTGTATTTGTCTGTTGTCTTTAGCTGCACCATTTAGGACGATTGTTCTGACCAGTGCGACTGTGATTAGATTGTGATTTATGTTTTAATAATAGGATTCTGTTCAAACTCACATTTTAAACACGATTTTGTCACATTCAGTTGTGTTTGTCACATTTAAACACCTCTTTGTCAGTTTTAGTCATGATTTTGTTGCTTTTAGTTGCGTTTTGGTGGATTGAGTCGTGTTTGTTCTGTGTTGGCACGTTTTTGTCGGTTTTAAACACATTTTTATCACTTTTGGTCGCTCTTTTGTCACTTGTTTCAGAACACGTTTGTACAAATCCAAACTACAGTGTCAGCAGTTTTTATTCAAATCAAAGTAACACATTTTGTTGTTTGTGGAAGAAATTATTTGAAATTAAAAGAAAAAACACACCTTTCTCATTTTTAGTTGCGTCTTCGTTGATTTTAAGTCTTGTTTTTGTCATTTTTAGTCTCGTTCTTAGACTCATTTTTGTCACGTTCAGTTGTGTTCATCATATTTAACACGTCTTTGTCATTTTTGTTGCTTTTAGTCACATTTTGGTGCATTGGGTCGTGTTTGTTCTTTGTAGGCACGCTTTTTTTCACTTTTTAAGGCATTTTTAACACTTTTGGGCTTGTTTGTATAAATTCGAACTACAGAGTGAGCAGTTTTTATCCAAATCAAAGCAAGACATTTTGTTGTTTGTGAAAGAAATTATTAGAAATTATAAGAAAAAAACACGCCTTTCTCATTTTTAGTTGAGTCTTCATTGATTTTAAGTTTTGTTTTTGTCGTTTTTAGTCTCGTTTTTAGTCTCATATTAAACACATCTTTGTCGTTTTTAGTCGCACTTTTGTCGCTCGTTTCAGAACACGTTTGTACAAATCCAAACTACAGTGTTGGCAGTTTTTATTCAAATCAAAGCAAGACATTTTGTTGTTTGTGGAAGAAATTATTGCACTTCAAACATTGCAGTCTTTGTGATTTGCTAATTACATCCATTAAAATTGTGTTTTTGTGTGGATTTGGTTTAATCGTGCAGCTCTGGCCTTTAAGAGGTAAATAAAGTCATCTGCTCAGAGGCTTCAGAGGCTAAACATCAGGAGAAACAGTGTGTTTGAACAGACAGCTGCATTAAAGACACAAACAGTCAATCACGATACGACGATTTCACAAAAACAGCAGATTGTCACAGGGACCAGCTCACGATTCCAGACCCAGGCTCTCGTATCGTAAAAGGTTTGTGAACGTACTCTCCGTAGGACTTTCCTCTCGCTGCAGGTCGAGCCGAGTAATAAAAGAGTCGAAAGTCGTCCATCCAGACCTCAGCCGTGCGACGTGTGTTTCTGTCAGTGAGAAGAGAACAAGAAGGACAAGAAATGAGCTCCTGGAAAACCTCTACAGTTATTATACCACGATAAATAAGTAATAACATTGAATTAAAAATGAAGTTCTGGCTGAGTTAAATGTCTTGATTCCAGGATATTAATCTGAATTTCAGAGGTTTTGACTCGTTAAGATCAGTGGAGACAATTTATTTGATGGATTATTTTACTTGTTTCTAACCGTTTCTGACTTGTTTTAACACATTATTTCTTACTTGTGCTGCTCTTGTGATTGATGTTGTACGTCTCCTACAGAATAATGTAAATATTCCTTGCAGTTGTTCTGTTTTTATGTGGATTCTTAATCTTGTATATTTTTTCTCAGACCTTTACTGTATTTGTAACTGTGCTGTGTATGATGTAAATGCACGGCTGGCCTTTTAACATCATTTAACATCTTGCTCGCTGGGACCAGAGTTGGAAACTGTCTTAAATATCTAAGACCTATCTAAGATCTAACAAAATGTAAATCTATCCGAGCTGTCTTGAATTTATCATTTTGATCTGGATTTGAGAAGTTTTGACTCAGTGAGATTTAATTGCTGATTCAGAATATTTCACTGGTTTCAAGGTATTTCTGACTGATTAAATAAGAAAATACATTTGTCAGTGGAGTAAGTAAAATGATCTTAACCCAGTGACAGATAATTTGGATTGAAGTAAGAAATAATGTATTGAAACAAGTCAGAAACGGTTTGAAACAAGTAAAATAATCTAGTTCCATCAAATAAATCGTCTCCACTGATCTTAACGAGTCAAAACCTCTGAAATCCAGATTAATATCCTGGAATTAAGACTCAGATAGAACTTCATTGATTGCAGTGTATTAATGTGCATTGTCCCAGTTCAAATAAAAATAAATAAATAAATAAAATAAGTATAGTGCGCTCTGGATTCTTCACCAGTTATTGTTCTCATCGACAGTTAAACAGTAAAACCCAAACAAACTGCAGCGAAGCCGTCAAACCCGGACGTGTAACCCCGTTGTCGTGGCAACAGAAGCCCGAGCTGCAGGAGGCTGTTTTGGGAAAGTTTAGGTGCTTTTGGTGCAAAGTTCTGCTGGAGGGGCCGAGTCAGCGCCGGCGGATTATGAGAGAGGAGCGAGAGGAACAAATCTGATCGTCGTCCTGATGCAACGGCGAAGTAAAAAGAACATTTGACGCCCCGGCACAGGCACGGGACGCCAAAAACCCACGGGAAAGAAGAAACACTCATTCAAACGTTGTTGTCGTGTCAAATGTGTTCAAAGTGTGCCGTTTCCGCAGTAAAGTCTGTAAAAACAAATGAATCACTGACGTTGTGACCCAGTGCGAGTGCTCACAGTGAAACACATTTCACCTTCACGACGTCCCGAGGTAAAACACACTCTTTAGTCACAAACACAGAAACACTAAAGCGGAACGATACGAGGGCATCACACCAGGACAAGGACGGGACAATAAAAAGAATCATTTAAAGTCTATCTGACAGGTTCAACAACATTCATTCATTCATTCATTCATTTTCTACCGCTTATTCCCGTTAGGAGTCGCGGGTGACTGGAGCCTGTCCCAGTGACTTTGGGCCTTAGGCGGGGTACACCCTGGACAGTGGCCACTCATCACAGCAAACACAGAGAGACAGAGACAAGGACAGACAACCATTCACTCTCACATTCATTCTCTACGGGTGATTTAGAGTTTCCAATTAACCTACACAGTCATGTGTTTGGACGGTGGGAGGAGCCAGAGAACCCAGAGAGAACCCACGGTAACACGAGGAGGACATGCAGACTCCACCCAGAGAGAGCGTGTGATGTTGGGGTGGTCCGGGATTCGAACCCACAAACTCCTTATTGAGAGGCAGAAGCTCTAGCCGCTCTGCCACCGTGCACAACGCAATGAACATGTTTATATTTGAGGTTTTACTAAACATTTTTCCTCTTTGACCACAGTTTGACGGTTTGTGTAAAGTTTATGATGTCACTTCCTGGTTGAACATGAACACAAATATGACACAGTTACGCTGCGTTCCAGGAAACTTCCAGGAAAGTCGATTATTTCCCACTTGAAAGACACGAGTTCTGACCTCAGAGCGCTCCAGCGGAATATCTCGTATGTAAACAATTTGGCTAACGCTAATTGTAAATGACAGATTATTTTCGGATTTATCCTAGTCACCTGATCACGCCCCGCCCACTTTTGCCTCTTTTTTCCACAGATCACACTTCTGTTGTAAACGCACTTCTGTTTGACGAGAACATGATTAAAGCTAATGATGAACGAGGGAAAAGTCTCACCGCTAAAACATTACATAAAGTAGATTGATTTGTGTAAAATGTTTAATGAACGCGAGCAACAACAAGTCATCAACGCAACGATTTCCTGAGGCCTGAAAACGGCTTATTCCAGAAGTTGTCGTGGGCGCCGCCGTCTTGTTTCCGTTGTAGTTCACACGGGGCAGACGAGCTCAACGGAAAATAAGTTCCACACGACTAAAAAGCCGGGAAAGCTTAGTTAACTATTTGTAAGATGTTAATGAGCACTAATAGTTTGTTTATGCACTTATAACGCCTCATACATGTTTATAATCCATCGGCCAAAACATGTTTGAGTGAATAAACGCACTGGACAGAGCATCAATGAGCTGCATATTACATTATTTTCAATTATCACACTAATAAATGTTTGTAAATGCCTTACAAGTGCTTATAAACACATAACAAGTGCTTATTAATGAATTATAAATAGTTAACTAAGGAACCTTAATCTAAAGCGTTACCCGGCTTTTTAGTCGAGAAGAACTTATTTTCTGTTGCGCTCGTCTGCTCCGTGTGAACTACAACGGAAACAAGATGGCGGCGCCCGCGAGAACTTCCGGAATAAGGTAAATAACAAACGTTTTAATTGTTTCTGTGGTGGTTAATCGCCCAGGTTCACTTCTTGTGCTGATTATTATCTCTGTAGCACGTCACAGTTTGATGTCGTGTGTGACGTGGGACTCTCTGGACCAGCTCCAGGTCACAGTAGGATTTACCATCACAGCTGTTACCATAGCAACCAGACTGTAAACAAGACCCGACGTCCACATACATGACACAATAGTCATGATTTGACAGATAATAACGCCTGATAGCACCTTTATGTTGTTGAATGATGGTTTAAAGGAAAAATATTAAAGTGCCTCTGACGGGTCGGACGACTCATTTGACAAAATTGCAGGTAACATCAATATATTTCAAATGTTGTTAAAATACTTCACAAATTTGATCACGGTTTAGCAATTGTTTTGTTTTTTTATTTGTACTTCCTGGTTGTAAATGATGACATCACACTAGGAAATTACAGTGGCAACCATCCTGTACACGGGGCCAAAACTCATTCAATGTCACTGATTTTTTTATTTTACAAATACGACATATGACACGTCATGTTTTGGAACTATTTAAGAAAACTCCCGCACACGGACTCACTCTTCATGAATTTATTGATGCAACGTTTGGGTCCCTCTGACCTTCAGGTGAGGACAGCCCCCTCTGCTCCCCTCGTACAAGGAACTGCCCCCAAAAAAGTCATCAACCAATCACAAACATGAACCAGACCCATTCACAATTAGACCCCAATTAAGCACAAGAAAAGTGTGTAAGTCTTTTTACATCATCACATCATGCAAGAAAATACATGAATAATAATTACAGTCATTTTCAGAAATAACAATAATGATTAAATTAAGTCAAGTAAGAAATAGTGTGTCCAGCTACATGTTTTGGAGCTGAAAATAAAATGCTTTTACAAAGAAAAACATGACTTTATCACTGTGTTGGGAGATTCCACTTTGACTCAGCTTTGGCTCCATCTACTGGCCGTAGAGGCAATTACACACAGGTAAACATATACCCACAATGCACTGCAGTCAAGAGTGGGTCTGATGAAGTTGTAGTTATCGTGATTAGACGAGAGAAAAGTTCAGAGCGAGTCTGGAGATGATTTAAGGACGTAAAACAGCAAAGGATTCTGGGATAAATGACGTCAGCATCATCTACGTCAGTGGTTCCCAACCTTTTCTGTCTCCGTGAAGTCAGATACATTTAATGCCGTACTGTGGAATATTACAGCTAGAGGATCAACATTGCCATGGAAACAAGTAGGGGGAGGCGGCTCCTCCAGGACGAGTACAAGCCAGGTTTGTGAAGATGCAAGCCCACTCGCTGTGAGGGCACAGGTTTTTATACATTTTAAGAGCAATCAAAACATCCAAAATGAAAATAATGAATACAAATACAAAAAACAAAAAAAAACAAAAAAACGCAACAACATGCTTTTATTTTAGTCTATTTATTGGCTAAAAGTTACATACTGGGGCTTTAAGTAAGTTTGTGTCTATATTGAGTTACAGAAGTTATTATTATTAGTTATTATTATTATTTAGAAATATATATATCTACATATACATAGGGGTGCACGGTGGCAGAGCGGCTAGAGCTTCTGCCTCTCAATAAGGAGATCGTGGGTTCGAATCCCGCACCACCCCAACATCGTGGGTTCTGAATCCCGGACCACCCCTAACATCTGCGATCTCTCTGGGTGGAGTCTGCATGTCCTCCCCGTGTTACCGTGGGTTCTCTCCGGGTTCTCTGGCTCCTCCCACCGTCCAAAGACATGACTGTGTAGGTTAATTGAGAACTCTAAATTGCCCCTAGTGTATGAATGTGAGAGTGAATGGTTATCTGTCCTTGTCTGTCTCTCTGTGTCAGCCCTGCACGGCAGTTGGCCACTGTCCAGGGTGTACCCCGCCCTAAGGCCCAAAGTCACTGGGACAGGCTCCAGTCACTGCCCCCTACTTGACGGGAATAAGCGGTAGAAAATGAATGAATGAATGAATGAATATATCTACATATATAGAAATAATATTTTATTATTATTATTTTATTATATATATTTTATTATATATTTTATTATATATTTTATTATATATTAGTTTATTTTTATTTTTTTTTAAGTTTATTAAGTTTATTTATTTATTATTATTATTTTATTTTTTAATTTTACTTTATTTATTTTAATCTTTTTTTTTTTTACTTTTATTTAACCAGGGTTATTTTTGTAAGATTATTATTATGACAGGCCTAATCCTAACAATAACAATATATAATTTTGTTAAAATTGCATCAGAAAAATTGCCTTTTTCCTGAATTGTCGGGTCGTATCAGGACTGAACCATCTCCGTCTCTCTCTTCCTCCCTCTCCATTTCCTCCCCCTCCCTCCCCCCTTTAATCGCATGAACAATTGAACACCACGCTGAATAATCTCCCTTTCTCTCCCCTTTCTCTCGGCGCCCGGGCGTCGTGTGTAATCAAATTATGCGGCGACATTTTCCATTTAGCGCATTCATAAACGCGACAGCTCCTGATGATTAGCCCGTGAACTGTGACAGCGCCGCGAGGATCAGAGACGGAGGCCAGACAAAAGCAGCGCCACAAAAACACGTCCGGCGTCTCGTTTTCGGGTTCGCTCTCGTTTATTGTGGATGAGTTTCGCGACGTGTGGGGCCGGGCGATCTGGTGACGGAAATGGAATCGCGAGAATCTGTTGATTTAGTGAAATCGTCCCATCGTGATTCACTGTTTGTCTCTTTAATATTTAACATCTTTCAATATCCTGCTCCCTCAACATGGAATAATTTACACAGGAACCGGGTTCATTGGGTCGGTTTAAATCTCTGCCGAAAGGTTTGGAAACGCATCCATTAAAATTGTGCTTTTGTGTGGATTTGGTTTAATTGTGCAGCTCTGGCCTTTAAGAGGTAAATAAAGTCATCTGCTCAGAGGCTTCAGAGGCTAAACAACAGGAGAAAAGTGTGTTTGAACAGACAGCGGCATTTTTTTCTTCATGAGATTTATCATTTGTAATTGTTTTAGGCGATTTGTTTTGTGTGAGTGTGTAAACTGTCTAAGTTTATGCGAAATATGTGAATTTGTGCTGCCGTCTGGGCCAGGACTCCTTTGAAAAAGAGAATATTAATCTCGATGGGACTTTCCTGGTTAAATAAAGGTTAAATAAATTTTAAAAATGCAGCTGTCTGTTCAAACCATAGAACTATAATAAAACCTGGAAGATGAATCCAAAATGGCCGTCCTGTTTATCCCTATGGAGTGAGCTCATTGGCGCATGACCCCAAAAAAGTTTCTTACTTCCGCATTTACTTCCTGATACGGAGGCGGTCATCTTTGCTTTAGGGGCACCACGTGACGACAATCCCCCACTTCATATAAAAACGGTAATTTCGGTGATTTTAGAAACGGTAGAAAAGAACATTTCCTTCTATTTTATTTAAATACCGATAATAATTCAGTCCTGTCTGTGATTATAATGTGCAATTATAGAAAAAGGCTGGGCCCAAGAGGCTGCAGTACCTCGCACGACCACTAATCAATCTGGGACACGGACAGAGGGGGCGGGGCTTATCCAGTTCATTTAATACATCCATGGTTCAAACACTACAGGGGCTAGCTCCTCCCACCGCGTGACCACAATCCCCCATGATGCTTTGAGGGAGCGACCACGCACCTCTCACTGTCATTGTTAGCTTGTGTGATTGTAATTGTATTCTTTATGTTTGATCAAATGTTAAAGTGTCTGAAATGAAATGAATTGAAGGTGTCTCTGTCTGACCATGTCACGAGCTTCTGTTTGTATCGTCCGACGCTCGTTCTCGCGGCTCACACATGTTTACCGTGATGTCACTTCATATAAAAACGGTAATTTTGGCGATTTTAGAAACGGTTAAAAGAACATTTCCTTCTATTTTATTTAAATACCAATAATAATTAAGTACTGTCTGCAATTATAATGTGCAATTATAGAAAAAGGCTGGGCCCAAGAGGCTGCAGTACCTCACACGGCCACTAATCAATCTGGGACACAGACAGAGGAGGCGGGGCTTATCCAGTTCATTTAAAACATCTACATCATAAACCTTTAGTTTAAACAGTCATTCAACAAACTAAAGGCGTTTTCAGGTTTTTTAATTTGTCAATAAAATATCTCACTGTTGCATAATGTATGTGGATGTTGGCCCTTGTTTACAGTCTGGTTGCTATGGTAACAGTTGGATCTCACTATGTCATGTTTGTGCTCATGTTCAAACAGGAACTTTACAAAATCTGTCAAACTGGGAACAAATAGACAAAATGTTTAGTGAAATCTTAAACAGAATCATGTGGACTATGTTTAGAAAAATCTCAGGGCTTCGATGGGCACAAGATCAATAGAAAAAACACTTCATCAGGAAAAAAGAAATTGGGAAAAATGGGCTAAACCGGTGCAAGTGCGTATTACTGTCTGCTTGAGTTGCTGTAGAGCCAGAAAGAAAAGTACAACTGAACCACGAGTGTGTCCCTCTGAAGGATCTGCCTCGTGATCCAGGACTGAACCAGGACTGAGCCAGGACTAAACCAGGACTGAACCAGGACTGAACCAGGACTGAACCAGGACTAAACCAGGACTAAACCAGGTCTAATCAGATCTAATCAGGTCTGAAGCTCTTACTTGATGTAGGTGTTGGCGTTGCCTTCTGGAAACACATAAGGATGTTTCTTCCTGAACACGTGTCCGACTCGGCTGCAGGGCAGGATCTCCAGACTTCCTCCACAGCCCCAAACCCTGAATGAGATCTCTGCGGGAGAAGAACACGACACCAACTGTTAAAGATCACGACACGAACCGTTAAAGAGCACGACACGAACCGTTAAAGAGCACGACACGAACAGTTAAAGATCACGACACGAACAGTTAAAGATCACGACACGAACCGTTAAAGATCACGACACGAACAGTTAAAGATCACGACACGAACCGTTAAAGATCACGACACGAACCGTTAAAGATCACGACACGAACCGTTAAAGATCACGACACGAACCGTTAAAGATCACGACACGAACCGTTAAAGATCACGACACGAACCGTTAAAGAGCACGACACGAACCGTTAAAGGGCCCATGACAGGTTGGACACTCATTTACGTAAAATGCAGTTAAGATAAATATATTTCAAGTTTTGCTAAAATTCTTTACAAATGTTATCCCGGTTTAGCAGTTTTATAAGTTTTAATTTCACTTCCTGGTTGTAAATAATGACATCACACTAGGAAATTACCATAGCAACCACACTGTAAACTGGGCTAAAACTCATCTAATGTCATCAATTCTTTTACCTGATGAATAAAAATATATTTGAACTTATTTATTTTGTTGAATTCGTGTTTAAATGGTCAAAAAAAGTAGTTTATTTTGTGTAAATCGTGTATAAAGTTTGTCTCCCCAGTGTGATGTCATCAGTTTGTTGTAATTTTCAACATATTTTTCAACTTTTCTCCACAAACAGCGACCTGATTGGTGTAAAACTATAATTTATATTTACAACAAGTATTAATACACTGAATAAAGTCAAAATTAGAAAATCATAAAAACCTGTCATACGCACTTTAAAGAGCACGAACCGTTAAAGATCACGACACAAACCGTTAAAGATCACGACACGAACCGTTAAAGATCACGACACGAACCGTTAAAGATCACGACACGAACCGTTAAAGAGCGCGACGCGAACCGTTAAAGAGCGCGACGCGAACCGTTAAAGATCGCGACGCGAACCGTTAAAGATCGCGACGCGAACCGTTAAAGAGCGCGACGCGAACCGTTAAAGATCACGACACGAACCGTTAAAGAGCGCGACGCGAACCGTTAAAGAGCGCGACGCGAACCGTTAAAGAGCACGACAAGAACCGTTAAAGATCACGACACGAACCGTTAAAGAGCGCGACACGAACCGTTAAAGAGCGCGACAT
Source organism: Rhinogobius similis (assembly GCA_019453435.1). NCBI lineage: Eukaryota > Metazoa > Chordata > Actinopteri > Gobiiformes > Gobiidae > Rhinogobius > Rhinogobius similis. The sequence goes on along the minus strand of CM033620.1, from coordinate 10,456,633 downwards.
GAACCGTTAAAGATCACGACACGAACCGTTTAAGAGCGCGACACGAACCGTTAAAGAGCACGACACGGACCGTTAAAGAGCGCGACACGAACCGTTAAAGATCACGACACGAACCGTTAAAGAGCACGACACGAACCGTTAAAGATCACGACACGAACCGTTAAAGAGCGCGACACGAACCGTTAAAGATCACGACACGAACCGTTAAAGATCACGACACGAACCGTTAAAGAGCGCGACACGAACCGTTAAAGAGCACGACACGAACCGTTAAAGAGCACGACACGAACCGTTAAAGAGCGCGACACGAACCGTTAAAGAGCGCGACACGAACCGTTAAAGAGCGCGACACGAACCGTTAAAGATCACGACACGAACCGTTAAAGAGCGCGACACGAACCGTTAAAGATCACGACACGAACCGTTAAAGAGCACGACACGAACCGTTAAAGAGCGCGACACGAACCGTTAAAGAGCGCGACACGAACCGTTAAAGATCACGACACGAACCGTTTAAGAGCGCGACACGAACCGTTAAAGAGCACGACACGAACCGTTAAAGAGCGCGACACGAACCGTTAAAGATCACGACACGAACCGTTAAAGAGCACGACACGAACCGTTAAAGATCACGACACGAACCGTTAAAGAGCGCGACACGAACCGTTAAAGATCACGACACGAACCGTTAAAGAGCGCGACACGAACCGTTAAAGAGCACGACACGAACCGTTAAAGATCACGACACGAACCGTTAAAGAGCGACCACGAACCGTTAAAGATCACGACACGAACCGTTAAAGAGCGCGACACGAACCGTTAAAGATCACGACACGAACCGTTAAAGAGCGCGACACGAACCGTTAAAGAGCGCGACACGAACCGTTAAAGATCACGACACGAACCGTTAAAGAGCACGACACGAACCGTTAAAGATCCGACTGTGTTCAAACGAAGCTCAGATTGAAGTCTAACTTGAGTAACAGAGCTCCAGACAGTGCGACGCCTCCAGTGTAGCTTCACTCGCCCGGCTCACGTTGATGACATCACATTCCCCGGTTTGAGTCACTTGCAGAATTCAGAGTCAGTCATGCTAGTCGTTAGCTTGACTATATTTTGTCATTTAAAGTCTACGTGACAGGTTCGACGACACATTTCACTAAAACGTAGTGAACATGAATATTTTTAAGATTTTATTAAACATTTGTCCTGTTTGTCCCCAGTTTGACAGTTTTTGTGAAGTTTATAATGTCACTTCCTGGTTGGTCATAAGCAGCACATATGACACAGAGGTAAATCCACAGCTGTTACCATAGCAACCAGACTGTAAACAAGGCCCAACATCCACATAAATTACGCAATAGTATGATTTGACAAATTATAATCCCTGATAACAGCGTTATTTTGTTGAAATAAAGATGTTTCAGTTGAATGTTATCTGACTATTTATTTTCAACGGTGTGTCTCTTTTTGATGACATCACAGAGGGATCCCATTTTAGAACTCAGCACAACTTTCTGTCATTTTAAACTTTTATTCTTTAAATTTTCTTCACCAACCCCCACTTCACAGATGTCAACTGTGATAAATATTTAACACAGGTGCCCTCCCACCAAACTCAGTCAGTGTTAGAGAAAAATTAGAGCCTTCATATGGACTTTAAGGCGAGACACTACAGGTAAAACTAAATTTTTTTTTTCAATTTTTTGTTTTTTGGTCAGTTTTCTCTCCCATATGGACTTTCATGTGGAAACAACAAACGTGTCCAATCTGCTCCTAAAGATGTTTTATTCTTCCATTGAATCCACTTCATCCATAGATTTCTCTGGGACATTGTAACTTCAAAGGACGTTTTCTTAAAATGCATTTTTGTCCCTCGAGACATAAAGATCAGCCTTAAAGTAGATCCTACACCAAACTGTACAATCTACGACCAACAAGATTTAGACCAAACGGACACAAGGATTTGTTGATATCTAAATCTAAAATGATTTATTCAAGTTTTAAGTCAAAAAAATGAGGTGAAATTTGAATTTTAGGACAATTTTCCATCAAATCTAGTTAAAAACTAATTAAGAAATCCAAAATGTGTATGTTTTTTTTAAACTAATAAATATACAAAATGAACCAAGAAATTTAAACCTGGTTTTTCAGATTAAAATGTGTGTATTTTTGTCTATTTTTACACATTAAATGCCTTATTTTTATATGAAAACATGACATGATGAAAAACTTGTAATACATTTTTTTCTTACATTTATGTGAGTAAACTACAGGAGAAGTTTAACATTGATATCTTTAAATTTAAGATTTTTTTCTGTTCACCTGAAACTGTTAAAAGTATCTGTCATTTTAGTAAAACAGACTTTGTCCAGAAAGTTCCATAACATTTATTTTGGATAAAAACAGGTAAAATCTCGGACCTGCCACAAACATTCCACTGAAATCAGTTGAGCTCGATGTTTCTCTGATGTGTTTGCTCGGGTTTATTAACAGTTAAATGCTTTCACAGAGTTTGATCACACATTTAGGATTAAAGTCAAACAGGATCATGTCGTAGTTTGTCCACATACCATGAAATGTGGACTATTGAGCGCTCCTGAGTATAAGCCGCACCAGGTATATTTACAAAGAAAAACACCTTTGTGCATATAGAAGCCGCACCTGACTGTAAGCCGCAGGCGTCCACGTTTAAAACCTTTAACATGAGACATTTACATTGCTGGGCCGGTTGGGGCTCAGGGGAAGGAGGCGCACACGTGTTTTTAACAAGAGTGTGGTGTGCAGCCAGTGTGTGTTGTTTTCCTCCTCATCCTCTGATAAAGTGGTCAAAATAAGTTAAGTGAGAAAAGACGCCTTAAAGGTCCCATATCATGCAAAATGGACTTTTCAGAGGTTTTAACCTTCCTCCAGTGCTGTTTGGGCCTCGTATGTTGTGCCCAAAGTGGTTTTTTGATTGATTCCCTCATGTTTTCACTAGAGAACTGTCTTTTCCGTCCCCCTCGGCTGAGCAGCAGACGGGGGCTCCTCACTAAGATGACGCGGTGTTTAAGCCATGCCTCCAGGAAGCGTGCAGCCACAAGAATAAAAACAGCTAATGCTAATGCTACACAGTAATTACACGATGGATACGACAGATCGAAGAGTTAGCTTGTTATTTACCAAACGGCACGTCCGTCGTTGAGGCCCTGGAGCACGTCAAACTCCAGGTCAGATCCAGGACGTAGGACTCAGCACGACGCACCGTCAGGACCAGAAAATGTTTATTCAGTGTTTGTGTATCGCTGTTTACCGGAGCACACGGCGCATGCACCATCTCCGCTCTAGGCTTCGGCACGGGTTGGGCGGGGGAGGCGCGCGGGTTGGGCGGGGGAGGCAGCCTGCTTTCTGTTCGGGGGGTCAGATCTCAGAGTGAGCCGTTTGCTTTTGCAAGGAGGGGGGCCAGTCCAAGAAACGGGTGTTTTTTGGAAACTGTTATGTTATGGATATTGCACAACGAGAAAATGTATCAACAAAGCCCTTAGAATAGACTGTGTGAAGGGAAAAGAGCAGAATATGGGACCTTTAATGAAAGAATGCGGCTGCTACACGGAGCGAGGAGAGAGAAAAAGAGAGCGCAACGGAGGAGAGAGAGCCACGGATGCCTTCCCAAAAAATTGAAGAAAGGAGCGAGGGAGAGAGATCACGTGGACCGGCGTCAGTGGAGGAACAGGCCCGTCTGGTACAGGAGGCGTCCCGTTGGTGCAGGTGAAACACTAAACACTAGTTACTTACTTATTCTGCCTATAAACCTCTGCACGGAACTCAGTTTACATAACTCCGGTTCTACATGTGTGCGGCCGGTCGAATCATGCAGCAAATGACTCTGAGTCGGGTTCGTACAGGTGCGGGTCGGGTCCGGGTCGAATCGTGCCCGGGTCGGTTCGGACAGGACGTGCGCGGGGCGGCCGGGTCCGATCTAAACTCTACCCTAGAGGCCGCTCCCGGAAAAATACATAAATGAGCCGCATCACTGTATTGACCTTATTCTGCCCCGCCCCCTTTTGCCGTTTTTTGTACTTTTGTTGTAAACGCACTTCCGTTTGACAAGAACTCCATTAAAGCTAATGACGAACGAGGGAAAAGTCTCGCCGCTAAAATGTTACATAAAGTAGATTGATTTGTGTAAAATGTTTAATGAACACGAGCAACAACAAGTCAACAACGCAACGATTTCCTGAGGCCTGAAAACGTCTTTTTAGTCGAGTAGAACTTATTTTCTGTTGAGCTCGTCTGCCCCATGTAAACTACAACGGAAACAAGACGGCGGCGCGTACGGCAACTTCCGGAATAAGGTGAATAAGCCGCAGGGTTGAAATCATATAGTCTGCATTTTACAGTACTTGTTGCCGTAGTAAAAGATCAGAAGCGTCTGAGCATGGCAGATTTTACTTTGGGGAAGTGTTCGTCTCATGTGTGAAGTCTGTTGAAGTATTTATTCATTGTAGTTTTTCAGTGAGACTCTGACCCCGAGGAGATGAAACAGGACGTACTCAGTCGAACAATGAACTCGCCGTTTTACACATTTTACACAGAACCCACTGAACGAAGTTTAATGTCACACTGTGGAACATTCAAAAGAAATACGACATTTATGAACCTCATTTTCCTTTAGTCGATGTAAGAGGAAAATGTAAGAAGTCAGTGTAATCAAGTAGCCTCAGGTGACACTAGGCAGGGCAAACTATTAACCAATCAAAGACGGGCATTATCAGTGGCTCCTCCCTGTGGGCGGGGCTCTCACAGATCAGAGCAGCTCCACTGTCTGACAATGACTCCTGGACAGAAGTCGAAACGTCTCGATCTTCAAACAACGTCCGGATGTCGACCCTGTGACCTTTTCTACTCATTTTCCTTTGTATTTCTCTCTTTCCCCCTTCACAGACTCTCTCTCTCCCTCTCTCCCCCTTCAGAGACTCTCCTCCCCTTTGTACCCTTTCACAGACTGAGTCTCTCTCTCTACCTCCCTCTCTCACCCCTTTCTCCTCTTCACAGACCCTCCCTCCCCCTGTCTCTCCCTCTTCATAGACTCTCTCTCCTTTCACAGACTCTTTCTCTCTTCCTCTCTCTCCCTTCACAAACTCTCTCTTCCTTCACAGACTTGCTCTCCCTCTCTCTCTCTCCCTTCACAGACTCTTTCTCTCTCCCTCCCTGTCCCTTCACAGACTCTCTCTCTCCCTCTCTCTCCCTTCACAGACTCTCTCTCCCTCTCTCTTCACAGACCCTCTCTCCCTCTCCCTTCACAGACTCTCTCTCCCTTCATATACTCACTCTCTCTCTCCCTTCACAGACTCTCTCTCCCTCTCTCTTCACAGACCCTCTCTCCCTCTCCCTTCACAGACTCTCTCTCCCTTCATATACTCACTCTCTCTCTCCCTTCACAGACTCTCTCTCCCTTCATATACTCACTCTCTCTCTCCCTTCACAGACTCTCTCTCCCTTCATATACTCTCTCTCTCTCTCCCTTCACAGACTCTCTCGCTCCACAGACTCACTCTCTCCCTTCATATACTCTCTCTCTTCCTTTACACACTCTCTCTCCCTTCACAGACTTGCTCTCCCTCTCTCTCTCTCTTCACAGACTCTTTCTCTCTCCTCCCTTTCCCTTCACAGACTCTCTCTCTCTCCCTCTCTCTCCCTTCACAGACTCTCTCTCCCTCTCTCTTCACAGACCCTCTCTCCCTCTCCCTTCACAGACTCTCTCTCCCTTCATATACTCACTCTCTCTCTCCCTTCACAGACTCTCTCTCCCTTCATATACTCACTCTCTCTCTCCCTTCACAGACTCTCTCTCCCTTCATATACTCTCTCTCTCTCTCCCTTCACAGACTCTCTCTCCCTTCATATACTCTCTCTCTCTCTCCCTTCACAGACTCTCTCTCCCTTCATATACTCTCTCTCTTCCTTTACACACTCTCTCTCCCTTCATATACTCACTCTCTCTCTCCCTTCACAGACTCTCTCTCTTCCTTCACACACTCTCTCTCCCTTCATATACTCACTCACTCTCTCCCTTCACAGACTCTCTCTCCCCCTCTCTCTCCCCCCTCACAGCCCCCCTCTCCCCCCTCTCTCCACACGCAGCTCTTCTCCAGGAGCTTAAAAATAATCTTTAGCAGAAACGCTTCATCTCTCGCTCTGACACTTCACAGGAAGATTATTCTGTAAGAGTCTGAACCCAAACGCACAGTCTTTACTCTTTGTTTCATAACACTAACCTTCTCTCCTCCCCCTCATCTCCATTTCTCTCACCCTTTTCTTTCTTCTCTTTATCTCCTCCGTACACCTCTCTTTTGTTTCACCTCTCTTTTGTTTTCTCTCTCTTTTTCCTCTCTCCCATCCTTTTACCTCTCTTTTCTTTTCTCTCTCTCCTCTTTTCACCTCTCTCTCTCCTTCTTTCACTTCTCTGTTCTCTCCTCACTCTCCTCGTCTCTCTCTTCTTTCCTTGCTCTCTCTCCTCCTCTCTCCATTCTTTCCTCCCTCTCCTCCTCTCTCTCCATTCTCTCCTCCTCTCTCTCTGTTCTCTCCTCTCTCCTCCTCTCTCTCTGTTCTCTCCTCTCTCCTCCTCTCTCTCTGTTCTCTCTCTCTCCTCCTCTCTCTCTCTTCTTTCTTTCCTCTCTCCTCCTCTCTCCTCTTCTCTCTCTCTCTCCTCCTCTCTCTCTGTTCTCTCCTCACTCTCCTCTCGTCTCTCTTTCCTCTCCGTTCGTCTCCTCCTCTCTCTCTGTTCTTTCCTCGCTCTCTTCCTCTCTCTACTCCTCTCTCTCGTTTCTCTCCTCTCTTTCCTCCTCTCACATTCCTCTCCGTCCGTCTCCTCCTCTCTGTTCTTTCCTCTCTCTCCTCCTCTCTCTCTCTTCTCTTCTCTCTCTCCTCCTCTCTCTCTGTTCTTTCCTTGCTCTCCTCTACTCTCTCTTTCCTCTCTCTCTCCTCTCTCTCTGTTATTTCCTTGCTCTCCTCCTCTCTCTCTTTCCTCTCTCTCTCCTCCTCTCTCTCTGTTCTTTCCTTGCTCTCCTCTACTCTCTCTTTCCTCTCTCTCTCCTCCTCTCTCTCTGTTATTTCCTTGCTCTCCTCTTCTCTCTCTTTCCTCTCTCTCTCTCTCCTCCTCTCTCTGTTCTTTCCTCCTCTCTCTCTCTCCTCCTCTCTCTGTTCTTTCCTCCCCTCTCTCATTTCTTTCCTTGCTCCCCTCTTCTATGTCGTTCCTCTCAGTCCCTCTCCCCTCGCTCTCTCCCTCCTTTCCTCTCTGACTTTGGGGAACACGGCGCACACTAATGACCGGAGCAGAGGAGGAAGCTCCGGATGAAACCGCTCGAGAACAAAAAGAGAAACTTCAGAGAAAACGGATCAAAACAAGAGTCGGGTTTGTTAAATATTCAGAGAGACGGCCCACATCTGGGAGAGAGTGGGAGGGAGGGGGAGAGAGAGAGGGGGTTAGAGAGAGTGGGAGAGGGTTAGAGAGGCGGAGGGAGGGAGGGAGGGACGGAGGGGGAGAGGGTTAGAGAGGGAGGGAGGGGGAGAGAGAGAGAGGGTTAGAGAGAGTCGGAGAGGGTTAGAGAGGCGGAGAGAGAGGGAGGGAGGGAGTTAGGGGGAGAGAGAAAGAGAGAGGGGGAGAGGGTTAGAGAGGGAGAAAGAGGGGGAGAGAGAGGGAGGGAGAGAGAGAGAGAGAGAGAGTGGGAGAGGGTTAGAGAGGGGGAGAGAGAGAGGGGGGGAGTGGAAGAGAGAGTAGGAGAGAGGAAGAGAGAGCAAGAGAGAGGGTGGGAGGGAAAGAGAGGGGGAGAGAGAGGGGGGGAGGGCGAAGCAAGAGCAGCTCCCCAAATGAATGTTTTTAAGAGAAAAAAATAGGACCAATCTAGGACTAAACAAGGACTGAACCAGGACCAAATAAGGACTAAACCAGGACCAAATGAGGACTAAACCAGGACCAAATGAGGACTAAACCAGGATTACTTAAATCCAAAGACTAACCAGGTCAAATCAGCTCAAACAGTTGGAATCAACTGTGTGTCTGACTGAAAAGATTTTTGCTCTACAAATAAACTTAAGACTAAAACTTAAAACTAAAGGAACCAGAGCTGCAAACCTAAACCAGGACTAAACTGGGACTAAACCGGGACTAAACCAGGACTAAACCAGGACTAAATCAGGACTAGATCAGGACTAAACCAGGACTAAACCAGGACAATATCAGGGCCATCACAAATGATCAAATTCCAAACTCAGATCCATGTTTTCTTATCGTGCACCATCTTGTATTTGTCCTGTATTCCACACAAACCTCTTGCTGTTTTTCTAATGTTTGTGCTAAATAAAAAAGTATTTCATTTTGTGTTAATAAGACAGTGTAGCATTGATCTTTGGAGCGACAAATGTCTCTTGTGGATTATTAAAGCTAGTTTAAAGTTTAACTCCACCCAGACACATGATCCTGTCTGGAGCATACGGAGTGTGTCCTGAGGTGCGTCAGGTCCAGATGTCGTATTAAACATGAAGAATCCTCCTCGTTCACTCAGGACGGATCCTCTGTCTGAACAGCAGCTGCTCATGTTTACACATTTATACATTTACACAGTTATACATTTACACCACATACTATGTTGTATAAATGTATATGAAATATGATCAGACCTTCAGGGCGTGACAGACTCTGTTTGACTCTGTCTGCACATTATACCATCGATCTGCCTCATACTCAGTTAGAAACCTCAAAAATCTCTAAAAAACGGCGAATGAAAAAAGACATGCCGTGTGTCCAACAGCGAAACCACGAGTAGAGATCAGGAGCAGAGATCAGGGAGCAGAGATCAGGGAGCAGAGATCAGGGAGCAGAGATCAGGGAGCAGAGATCAGGGAGCAGAGATCAGGGAGCAGAGATCAGGGAGCAGAGATCACGAGCAGAGATCAGGAGCAGAGATCAGGAGCAGAGATCACGAGCAGAGATCACGAGCAGAGATCACGAGCAGAGATCACGAGCAGAGATCAGGAGCAGAGATCAGGAGCAGAGATCAGGAGCAGAGATCAGGAGCAGAGATCACGAGCAGAGATCAGGGAGCAGAGATCAGGAGCAGAGATCAGGAGCAGAGATCAGGAGCAGAGATCAGGAGCAGAGATCAGGAGCAGAGATCACGAGCAGAGATCAGGAGCAGAGATCACGAGCAGAGATCAGGGAGCAGAGATCACGAGCAGAGATCAGGAGCAGAGATCAGGGAGCACACAAAGCCCAAGTGCTTCAACTCTTTTACAAAGGTCTAAATCATGTTTTTATAAATGCAACAAAAAGCGCCTTATTCCAGAAGTTTCTGTACGCACCGCCGTCTTGTTTCCGTTGTAGTTCACACGGAGCAGACGAGCTCAACAGAAAATAAGTTCTACTCGACTAAAAAGCCGTTTTCAGGCCTCAGGAAATCGGTGCAGTGTGGCTTGTTGTGGCTTGTGTTCATTAAACATTTTACACAAATCATTCTACTTTATGTAATGTTTTAGCGGCGAGACTTTTCCCTCGTTCATCATTAGCTTTAACAGAGTTTTCGTCAAACAGAAGTGCGTTTACAACAAAAGTGTGATCTGTGGCAAAAAGAGGCAAAAGTGGGCGGGATGAGTTGAATAGTGCGGAGCCTGTTCTCAGCCTGGATCTGTCCTGCACGAGCAGCACAAGTGTGTGATCAAAGCAGGGGCGGAGCTGGGACAGGGGGCGGAGCCGGGACAGGGGGGCGGAGCCGGGACAGGGGGGCGGGGTATACAGGAGATACAGGAAATGTATATCTGTATATGAACTAGGATCCAGGGCATTATAGGATTTTTGTGGAAAATGTATTGAGGACGACGCCCAGGATTGTGATTCATACAATATTTATAAAACTATTAATTCATATTTATCTATTTATAAAAATAACTTCAGTAACTGTCACCTCAAGGCTGTGTCTCAGACCGACTTTGAAGGGGGTCGAGGCTTGTCTGTCCCACATCTGACAACAGGACGTGTTTAACATGGAACATTCACAAAAATCACATCAAATTGGTTATAAAGCGCTACTGCTCTCTCTGATTTCTCTTCCTTCTCCCTCTCCCTCCCCCTCCTCCCCTCCCTACCCCCTCATCTCCTCCTCTGAATCTCTCTAATCACGCCGTGCTCGGAGCCTCCTGCTGTGACGCACGAATCACAATTTTGTTTTGCTCCGCGTCAAAAATAAAAATCAACACGTTTTAAATTAGAGGCTGAATCAGACGCCGCGGCGATGACGAGCGAGAGATTCTGTCGGCGGCTTTCATTAAACGCTCTTCATGTCGACAGAAACACGTCTTTGTGGAGACGCTCGGCGGGTTTGAAGTGGACTTGACACGACGACGTAAAGGTCCTTTTAGAGTTTGTCAACAGCACGAATTAAAAGCTTTTTCAGTAGTAAATGTTTGGGATAAACTGTGCGTGTGGTTAAACTATACTATTATCAGTAATATTAGCAGCTCGAAATGTTCAATTAGACCCAATACAGTATTTAAAACAAACAAACAAATTAGACCATGTTTTATTCTGACATTAAGGCGAGACGCTGAAAAAATCTTACATTTAAAGATATTAGTTTGAAACTTCTCTTGTAGTTTACTCACATAAATGTAAGGAAAAAATGTATAACAAGATTTTCATGATTTAATGTTTTCATGTAGAAATAAGGCATTTTATGTGGAAAAACTGCAGAAATTGCACATATTTTGGACATATACATCTGAAAAACGGACAGAACCAGGTTTAAATTTCTTGGTTAATTTTGTAACATATTAGTTATTCAAAACTTAATAAAGGCGATTTTGTATTTCTTATTTAGTTTTTGAGTAAATGAGATTTGACTGAAAACTGGAGTAAAACTTCTAATTTTCCCTAACTTCTTTTTACTTTAAACATTCAATAAATCAGTTTTAGAATTACATGTGAACAAATCCTTCTGTACGTTTCGTCAGAATCTTGTTGAGTTCCAGATTGTACAGTTTGGTGTAGGATCTACTTTAATAATCTTTATGTGGGATAAAAACATATTTTAAAGGAAAAATATAGTACATTTTTCATATTGTTGCCTTTAAATATGCTCTTGAGTGCCTTAAATTTGCCCTCTCATGTTTTAAAACAAACAAAAAAAGTTTCTCATTCATTTTCTGACCTGTGTTATCAGTCACTATGAAATGACACTTACTGAGTGTATCCAGCAGATGGCGCCAGCGCTAAATACAATCTACTTTACTTCTTTTCAACGCAAACTTATGATGCGGGTTTGCTGCAGCAGTGATGGTGTTTACAGTGGAATATTCTCGGATAAACAAGGTAGATGATCCGAAAATACGCCCTGCATAGAAGGAGTTCAGCAGGAAGTGTGTTTGACGCTCGGAGGGGGAGGACTTTCTAATAAACATTCCTCAAAACAGCGTGAATGCAAATGAATGCAACTCCAGGTGTGTTTTTGACGACGGAACATTGTTAGAACAGGGTTAAAAGAGAGAAAAAGTCACTGCAGAAATCTATGAATGAAGTGGATTAAATGAAACAATAAAACATCTTTAGGAGCAGATTGGACAAGTTTTTTCGTCGCCACATAAAAGCAGATATGTTGAGAGAGCAAACTGATCAAAAAAACAAAAACTGTAAAACCGGTTAAAGCGTCAGAAGAGTCTAAACCTCAGTCCTTTCCTGTTTCCTTCTTTTGTGACCGTTTGGAGACACTCACCGAAGTTCTCTCCGCCCCAGATGTCCATCGCCGTGTCGTACTTTCCCAGATGATTGAACCAGGAGCGGTCGATCACAAACAGCCCTCCTGCGATGATCGGGGTCCTGCACCAAACACACAGAGAAAAGTAATGTAGTAACGCGGGCCCTTTACAGATTTAAGTGCACTCGACAGGTTTGACTAAAACAGGATTATGTTTAAGGTTTTATTAAACATTTTGTCTTTTCGTCCCCAGTTTGACAGTGTTTGTAAAGTTTATAAAGTTACTTCCTGGTTAAATTCGACATAGATCGTAGAAAGGGTTTCAGGGGTTGTCATCCGGACGCTGTTTGAAGATCGAGACGTTTCGCCTTTTATCCAAAAGTCATTGTCAATCAGAGAGCTGGTATGGGAACTCGGGCACTACTTAGAGGAGCATATAAGCCCGAGTTCCCAGAACCCCTGAAACCCTTTCTACGATGGACCACACCTGGACGAATGAGGGTTTACATCGATGAATTTGACATAGATTGTGTCTGAATGTCGCCCCTGGCCCCTGGCCCCTCGTTCTTGATCAGACTAAACAGTGGCTCATGCTCGGAGCGATTCGGACACAGCTCATACTTTCTCCTCGCCGCGGGTCACGTGACTCTTGCGTCTGGGAGAAAAAAGTCGGCAAAACGATAAAAATTGATTTCTGTAATGAATATGTGTCAAATCCTCCGACACATATTTATGGACTAATGATCATCACAAGTTTTATTCGTCATGGATCGCACGTTAAACATCAAACAGACTGGATGATTCATTTTATTGCCTGAGATTTGTGATCTATTCAAAGCTCAGGTTAGCGGCTATCGCTAGCGACTCTGCAGCTAACGGTTTGTTTAAAGTGTTTTGTTCATGATCTCGACTCAACAGTTCGTTTAAACAGAGATATTGCATTTTTTGATCTCGCTAAGTCATTCTAAGATGCTAGGGTTAAAGTCTATATGACGGGTTCTCATTTTTCTCAAATACTCACCTAGTTTGAAAATAAAAGTTTAAAATGACAGGAAGTAGTGCTGAGTTCTAAAATGGAATCCCTCTGTGATGTCATCAAAAAGCGACGCACAGCTGAAAATAAACTCTCTCACAGTTTAAACACTCGTTTAACAACATAAAGGTGTCATCAGGTATTACACTTTGTCAAATCAGAACTATTGTGTAATTTATCTGGATTTTGGCCCTTGTTTTCAAAATGGTTGCTATGGTAACAGTTGTTGAATTACCTCTAACTGTGTCATATTTGTGCTCATGTCCAACCAGGAAGTGACATTATAAACTTTACGAAAATAGTCAAACTGGGGACAAACAGGAAAAATGCTTAGTAAAATCTTAAATATAATCATCTTCACTACATTTTAGTGAATCGTGACGTCTAACCTGTCAAATAGGCTTTAAGTTAAATGTTGTCACCCGGTGTAACTCATCTGACCCATAGAACTATCATTAAACCTGGAAGATGAATCCAAAATGGCGCCCTGTTCCTCCCTGTGGCCTGAGCTCATTGGTGCATGACCCCAAAAAAGTTCTTTACTTCTGCGTTGCTTCCTGATACGGAGGCGGCCATCTTTGCTTAAGGGCGCCACGTGACCACAATCCCCCATGATGCTTGAGCGACGTGAACGATCACGCAGCAAGTTTTTGTGTTAGCGTTAGCTTGTGTGATTGTAATTGTATTCTTCATGTTTGATCAAATGTGAAAGTGTCTGAAATGAAATAAAATACAGCTCACAGGTGTCTCTGTCTGACCATGTCACGAGCTTCTGTTTGTATCGTCCGACGCTCGTTCTCGCGGCTCACACATGTTTGTGGTGACGTCACTTCATATAAAAACGGTAATTTCTGTGATTTTAGAAACGGTAGAAAAGAACATTTCCTTCTATTTTATTTAAATACCGATAATAATTAAGTACTGTGTGCAATTATAATGTGCAATTATAGAAAAATGCTGGTTCCAAGAGGCTGCAGTACCTCACACGGCCACTAATCAATCTGGGACAGGACAGAGGGGGCGGGGCTTATCCAGTTCATTTAATACATCCATGATCTGACCCAGGTCACTATAACTGTTGTTTTTGCAGATTCTGATAATCACATGTGTTCTTGCTCTTATGATTGTCACGTCTTCTCCTCATGATGCGATGTCCACGTCCACCTTTTGTCTGAGAGTAAATGCATGACAGTTTGTACCGTCGACCAGGGAGAGTCTAATCTGTCAGGACCAGGCGACGCTCGCTCTTGGTACCAGTGAATAAATCGCACTTATTGATTCGGACTCACTCTCTCTGTGTCTTTATTGTTTAACTTGTTTCATAAATCCACAGCAGCCATTCTTCCACAACAGCTCGGCGTCAGTGAACAGCGGCTCTTCGTTTTTTCGGATTGTGTTTTCCCTTCGTGACCCAGTATCTCCTTCTGCTTCGTTCAGTCTGTCGTGTCCAGTCAAGGAGCTGTCGCTGTCCGCCGACGTTTTTCCGACCATTGCATTTTGGGAAATTTTGAGTGCACTACATTGTCAGCTGCTGGACATTCGGACGGCACTAAAAACTGTGTGACCACTGTATAATGCCCCAGTGTTACCATAGCAACCGGACTAAAACAAGGGCCGGAATCCAAATAAATTACACAATAGTTAATTATCATATAATTATCAAATAATATAATCTTTTATTTTGTTGAATGACGGTTTAAACTGTCAGAAAAATGTGTCCGTTGTCACTAAATTGTCTGTGTTTTCACTGAGGGATTCTGTTTTAGAACTACTTCCTGTGATTTTAAACTTTAATTACTCAAAATGACCACAAAAACTGCACCTTGACTGATGATAAATATTTGGAGCAGGTGCCCCCCATCAAACTAAGTCATAATTAGCTCAGGTTTAAACAGTCTGTGCTCAGGTTTAAACAGTCTGTGTTCAGGTTTAAACAGTCTGTGTTCAGGTTTAAACAGTCTGTGTTCAGGTTTAAACAGTCTGTGTTCAGGTTTAAGCAGTCTGTGTTCAGGTTTAAACTGTCTGTGTTCAGGTTTAAACAGTCTGTTCAGGTTTAAACAGTCTGTTCAGGTTTAAACAGTCTGTGTTCAGGTTTAAACAGTCTGTGTTCAGGTTTAAACTGTCTGTGTTCAGGTTTAAACAGTCTGTGTTCAGGTTTAAACAGTCTGGGTTCAGGTTTAAACAGTCTGTGTTCAGGTTTAAACAGTCTGTGTTCAGGTTTAAACAGTCTGTGTTCAGGTTTAAACAGTCTGTTCTGGTTTAAACAGTCTGTGTTCAGGTTTAAACAGTCTGTGTTCAGGTTTAAACAGTCTGTGTTCAGGTTTAAATAGTCTGTGTTCAGGTTTAAACAGTCTGTGTTCAGGTTTAAACAGTCTGTTCTGGTTTAAACAGTCTGTGTTCAGGTTTAAACAGTCTGTGTTCAGGTTTAAAGAGTCTGTGTTCAGGTTTAAATAGTCTGTGTTCAGGTTTAAACAGTCTGTGTTCAGGTTTAAACAGTCTGTTCAGGTTTAAACAGTCTGTGTTCAGGTTTAAACAGTCTGTGTTCAGGTTTAAACAGTCTGTTCAGGTTTAAACAGTCTGTGTTCAGGTTTAAACAGTCTGTGTTCAGGTTTAAACTGTCTGTGTTCAGGTTTAAACACTCTGTGTTCAGGTTTAAACACTCTGTGTTCAGGTCATAGACTGTACATCAGTGGACTATGGGATTGTGGCGTCACCCATAGCGTTTGCCTCCAGCCAAATGAAGCCCATCGTGGCTAGCAGTTATAGCGGCTAAAGCGGAGCCAGACTCCATATTTAAATCCGAGTGCGTATCGTGGCAACCACATGGACTAATCAGGAGCGCGGTTGCTAACGGTATCCGCCCCTCGGTGAGAGGAGACGGCGGCAATGTGCGGCGCTAGCTGTCAATCAAACCTGTTGCTAACACGAGCGAAAACGGCCCCTGAAAAAGGAAGCACCTGATTGGTCAGTTATTATTGATAATAACTTGATTTATGAACAACCTAACGGAAAAAAAAAACCCGATTCATGTAGAGTGTGTCAAAACAGACGTTTTAGTTCCAAGATGGTGAGCTTAGCAGAAACAGTTACAGAGTAAAGGCTCCAGTGTCCCAATAGAAAGTGAATGGCAGCTCGGCTTTATGGAGCCAGGAGCCTCCATAGCTGCTTCCTATTTGGAACGCGGCGGCTAGCATGCTAACATGGTCCACTGATATCTACAGTCTATGGTTCAGGTTTAAACAGTCTGTTCAGGTTTAAACAGTCTGTTCAGGTTTAAACAGTCTGTTCAGGTTTAAACAGTCTGTGTTCAGGTTTAAACAGTCTGTGTTCAGGTTTAAACAGTCTGTTCAGGTTTAAACAGTCTGTGTTCAGGTTTAAACAGTCGGTGTTCAGGTTTAAACAGTCTGCGTTCAGGTTTAAACAGTCTGTGTTCAGGTTTAAACAGTCTTTGTTCAGGTTAAAACAGTCTGTGTTCAGGTTTAAACTGTCTGTGTTCAGGTTTAAACAGTCTTTGTTCAGGTTAAAACAGTCTTTGTTCAGGTTAAAACAGTCTGTGTTCAGGTTTAAACAGTCTGTGTTCAGGTTTAAACAGTCTGTGTTCAGGTTTAAACAGTCTGTGTTCAGGTTTAAACAGTCTGTTCAGGTTTAAACAGTCTTTGTTCAGGTTTAAACAGTCTGTGTTCAGGTTTAAATAGTCTGTGTTCAGGTTTAAACAGTCTGTGTTCAGGTTTAAACAGTTCATGCTCAGGTTTAAACAGTCTGTATTCAGGTTTAAACAGTCTGCGTTCAGGTTTAAACAGTCTGTGTTCAGGTTTAAACAGTCTGCGTTCAGGTTTAAACAGTCTGCGTTCAGGTTTAAACAGTCTGTGTTCAGGTTTAAACAGTTCATGCTCAGGTTTAAACAGTCTGTATTCAGGTTTAAACAGTCTGCGTTCAGGTTTAAACAGTCTGTGTTCAGGTTTAAACAGTCTGCGTTCAGGTTTAAACAGTCTGTGTTCAGGTTTAAACAGTCTGCGTTCAGGTTTAAACAGTCTGTGTTCAGGTTTAAACAGTCTGTTCAGGTTTAAACAGTCTGTGCTCAGGTTTAAACAGTCTGTGTTCAGGTTTAAACAGTTTGTGTTCAGGTTTAAACAGTCTGTTCAGGTTTAAACAGTCTGCGTTCAGGTTTAAACAGTCTGTGTTCAGGTTTAAACAGTCTGTGTTCAGGTTTAAACAGTCTGTGTTCAGGTTTAAACAGTCAGTGTTCAGGTTTAAACAGTCTGTGTTCAGGTTTAAACAGTCTGTGTTCAGGTTTAAACAGTCTTTGTTCAGGTTTAAACAGTCTGTTCAGGTTTAAACAGTCTGCGTTCAGGTTTAAACAGTCTGTGTTCAGGTTTAAACAGTCTTTGTTCAGGTTTAAACAGTCTTTGTTCAGGTTTAAACAGTCTGTTCAGGTTTAAACAGTCTGTGTTCAGGTTTAAACAGTCTGTTCAGGTTTAAACAGTTCATGCTCAGGTTTAAACAGTCTGTATTCAGGTTTAAACAGTCTGCGTTCAGGTTTAAACAGTCTGCGTTCAGGTTTAAACAGTCTGCGTTCAGGTTTAAACAGTCTGTGTTCAGGTTTAAACAGTCTGCGTTCAGGTTTAAACAGTCTGTGTTCAGGTTTAAACAGTCTGTGTTCAGGTTTAAACAGTCTGTTCAGGTTTAAACAGTCTGTGCTCAGGTTTAAACAGTCTGTGTTCAGGTTTAAACAGTTTGTGTTCAGGTTTAAACTGTCTGTGTTCAGGTTTAAACAGTCTGTTCAGGTTTAAACAGTCTGTTCAGGTTTAAACAGTCTGTGCTCAGGTTTAAACAGTCTGTGTTCAGGTTTAAACAGTCTGTGTTCAGGTTTAAACAGTCTGTGTTCAGGTTTAAACAGTCTGTTCAGGTTTAAACAGTCTGTGTTCAGGTTTAAACAGTCTGTGTTCAGGTTTAAACAGTCTGTGTTCAGGTTTAAACAGTCTGTGTTCAGGTTTAAACAGTCTGTGTTCAGGTTTAAACAGTCTGTGTTCAGGTTTAAACAGTCTGTGTTCAGGTTTAAACAGTCAGTGTTCAGGTTTAAACAGTCTGTGACTGACAGTTGCTCTCGTTAGTGGACGGAGCGGCGCTCCCTGAGCTGAACTCCAAATACAAAACCTCACCAAACCCAACGTGATGAAAAACAGGGGAAATCTGACAGGCAGCAGACAGCAGCAGATTCTACACACGGCTCTGCGCTGAATCTGCCAATCACGACGGCTGCTCCGCGCGAGAAAAACATGTCAGGTTTGAGAGGAAAGAGAGCGAGCAGAAGAGTCGCTGCAGAACGGTGTTAGGCAAGTACGAGAATTATTGGATTAGGAGTAAAAAAGAAGTGGTTGGACAAACTGCTGCTCTGGATTGTAATTTTAGATAATGTAATTGGAAGAACAAAACGTTAAATCCACAAAATCTGGTGTTTTCAACAGTTCTTGAGGCCTTTCTTGGCGTTTTTATGTAGAGAATTCCTGAAAGAGACTTTATAGATGCACTTACACTTGCCAATATACAGAGACTAAACCAGGACTAAAACAGAGACTAAGCCAGGTTTAAACAGAGACTAAACCAGGTTTAAACAGAGACTAAACCAGGTTTAAACAGAGACTAAACCAGGATTTAAACAGAGACTAAGCCAAGTTTAAACAGAGACTAAACCAGGTTTAAACAGAGACTAAACCAGGTTTAAACAGAGACTAAACCAGGTTTAAACAGAGACTAAACCAGGTTTAAACAGAGACTAAACCAGGATTTAAACAGAGACTAAACCAGATTTAAACAGAGACTAAACCAGGATTAAAACAGAGACTAAGCCAGGACTAAAACGGAGAATAAACTAGGACTAAAACAGGTCTAAACAAGGTTTAAACAGAGACTAAAACAGGTTTAAACAGAGACTAAACCAGGTTTAAACAGAGACTAAACCAGGACTAAAAGAGGTCTAAACAGCGACTATAACAGACAAAACCAGGCTTTAAATACAGACTAAAACAGGTCTAAACAGAGACTGAACCAGGACTACACCAGGTTTACGCTGGGTCTAAACCAGGACTAAACCAGGTCTAAGTGGCTGCAGACGTCAGCTCGTACTTGATGGGTTGTGTGGGGTCTGTCCTCTGAGCTCTCTGTTCTGGAGAAAGCTGCTCCCATTTGAAGTGAAGGCTCCAGTCAAAACCTGAAACAAAACAAGGAAAAAACAAATGTACAAGTCAGGTTAGGGCAGTACAGATCATTTAAATTCAACTGAAAAAGAAAATCAGGAAAAAAAAAAGAGACAAAATGTGACAAAAATGCGACTACAATGCAACTGAGAGTGACAAAATGCGACTAAAAAGCGTCAAAAAATGGACTAAAAGCAAGAAAATTAAACACAACAAAAACAGACTAAAAGAGTGCAAAATGTGACTTAAAGTGACAAAAATGCAAGTAAAAAGCATGAGGGACAAAATTGTGGCTAAAACCAACAAAAAAAGGACTAAAAGCAACAAAATGCAACTTAAAGTGACAAAAACGTGACTAAAAATGACAAAAACCTGACTAAAAGTGAGAAAAATGTGACTAAAATGCAACTAAGAGTGACAAAATGCGACTAAAAAGTGACAAAAAATGGACAAAAAGTGATAAAAATGCAACTCAGAGTGACACAACCACAACTATAAGCAAACATTTTTTACAAAAACACGCCAAAAACAGACTAAAAGAGTGAAACATGTCATTTAAAGTGACAAAAACATGTCTAAAAGTGACTAAAATATGATTAAAAGTGACAAAAATGTAACTCAGAGGGTGGGAGGCTCATTGCGGGACAGGGCCTTGGTGGAGGCTCATTGCGGGACAGGGCCTTGGTGGAGGCTCATTGCGGGACAGGGCCTTGGTGGAGGCTCATTGCGGGACAGGGCCTTGGTGGAGGCTCATTGCGGGACAGGGCCTTGGTGGAGGCTCATTGCGGGACAGGGCCTTGGTGGGAGGCTCATTGCGGGACAGGGCCTTGCTGGAGGCTCATTATGGACAGGGCCTTGGTGGGAGGCTCATTGCGGGACAGGGCCTTGGTGGAGGCTCATTGCGGGACAGGGCCTTGGTGGAGGCTCATTGCGGGACAGGGCCTTGGTGGAGGCTCATTGCGGGACAGGGCCTTGGTGGGAGGCTCATTGCGGGACAGGGCCTTGGTGGAGGCTCATTGCGGGACAGGGCCTTGGTGGAGGCTCATTGCGGGACAGGGCCTTGGTGGGAGGCTCATTGCGGGACAGGGCCTTGGTGGAGGCTCATTGCGGGACAGGGCCTTGGTGGGGGCTCATTGCGGGACGGGGCCTTGGTGCAGCTCTTTTTCTCTCGTCATTAAAAGATAAATGTCAGAGCTGAGCGTCGTGTTATTTTCCTCCATAAACGACTCGACTCCGATCAATGAACTTTATGTCACAACCGTCCCACAATTAACAACTCTCTCTCTGTCTTTTGTCTCTTTCTCTCTCTCTATCTTTTCTTATTTTTCTCTCTCCTCGCTTCATTACTTTCTCTTTTCTCTAATTGTTTTTTCTTTCTCACTCACTCTTTTCTCTCTGTCTTTTCTCTTACTCTCCTCTCTCCGTTTCTCTTTTCTTTTTCCTTTCTTTTCTCTCTCTCACTTTCTCTCTCTGTATTAATGTCTATTTCTCTTTTCTCTCTTTTTTATCTTTTCTTTTTCTCTTTTCTCTCTCTTTCCATCCCTCTCTCTCTTTTCTTTCTCTCTCTGTCTTTTGTCTCTTACTCTCTATGTTTTCTCCCCCCCTCTCATTTTTCTCTCTCCTCTGTCTTTCCTTTCTCTCTCTCTCTCTATTTCTCTTTCATTCTTTTCTCTCTCTGTTTTCTTTCTCTCACTCTCCCTCTCTCTCTCTCCCTCTCTCTTGTGTTTCTCCCTCTCGTTCTCTCACTCTCTCTATCACTCTCACTCTTCTCTCTCTCTGGCTTTTCTCTCTCTTTATCACTCCCTTCTCGCTCGCTCCCTCTCCCCCTCTCTCTTTCTGTGTCTCTCTCTCTCCCTCTCTTTATCAGTCTCTTTTCTCTCTCGCCCTAACTTATCACTCTCTCTCTTCTCCCTCTGACCTTTCTCTCTCTCTCTCTCTCTCTCTCTCTTTATAACTCCCTTCTTTCTCTCTGTCTCTCTCTTCTCTCTTTATCCCTCGCTTCTCTTTCTCTCCCCCTCCCTCTTTCTCTTTCTCTCCCCCTCTCTCTTTCTTTCTCTCTCTCTCTCTCTCTCTTCTCTCTGTCTCTCTCTCTTCTCTCCCTCTTCTCTTTTCTCTCTCTCTCTCTGATTGTTTTTTATTCTTGCGTTTAAACAGAAGACAGAACTATTACCGCCATCGATCGAACTGTCTACGCGGAGACACATCAGACTAATGGGACTTTAAAGACCTGGACTAAACCAGGACTAAACCATGACTAAACCAGGACTGAACCAGGACTAAACCAGGTCTACAGCAGGACTAAACCAGGACTAAACCAGGACTAAACCAGGACTAAACCAGGACTAAACCAGGACTAAACCAGGACTAAACCGGGACTAAACCGGGACTAAACCGGGACTAAACCAGGCCATAATCCAGGACTAAACCTGATCTAAACCAGGTTCAAACCAGGACTAAACCAGGTCTGAACCAGGACTAAACCAGGCCTAAACCAGGACTAAACCAGGACTAAACCTGATCTAAACCAGGTTCAAACCAGGACTAAATCAGGACTAAACAAGGACTAAAACAGGTCTATATTGGGAATAAAACCAGATTTAAATCAGGACTAAACAAGCTCTCAACCAGGACTGAACCAGGACTAAACCAGGTCTCAACCAGGAATAAACAAGGACTAAACCAGGTCTCAACCAGGTCTCAATCAGGACTAAAGCAGGACTGAACCGGGACTAAACCAGGACTAAATTGAGAGTAGAACCAGGACTAAACCAAGACTGAACCAGGTCTAAATCAGGTCTCAACCAGGTCTAAACCAGGACTAAAGCAGGACTAAATTGAGAGTAGAACCAGGACTAAACCAGGACTAAACCAGGTCTAAACCAGGTCTCAACCAGGTCTAAACCAGGACTAAACCAGGTCTAAACCAGGATTAAACTTGGCCCAAAACCAGGTCTAAACCAGGTCTCCATGAGGACCAGGACCTGCCCGGGCTCTGGGCCGGAGCACTATTACCTCATTGATCCGACTGTCAGAGGTTTGGACACACTCAGAACAATGAGACTTTTAGAGAAAATAAAGGCTCGGCCGACGTTATCAGAGTTTGTGTTTAACTCGAGACAAAACGTTCTGAAATGGCCCTGATTTAAGGCGCCATTTGCCCAAACGCCGCAGCAGCAGAAGGACCGGACTGAGACGCAATAAGTGGAGCTGTTAGCGACGAGAAGAAAGACAGACCGGGCTTTAACACTCGGATGGAGATGAACAGGTTAGAGGTTCAATGGTTTATGGTTCAAATCGCTGTGATTACTGGGTTTATTCACGTGAAACAAACACTGACACAAAGTCCAACGTCTTCTGTCAGTTGAAATAAACAAAAACTGAATTATTTTTTAATCAAATTGACAAAAAGTGGAGATGGTTTTCATTCTCGCAGGCTCGGTTGTGACGACTTGAGCTTCCACTGGTGCTTTAATGTCCTCGTTTGCTTAATGGTTTTACTGATGTGCTTTTAATTGTGGGTACGGTGTCCTTGAGCGCCCATAAAGCAGGGCTGAAGTGGGCCTCACCTCCTCTCAGATCCGCAGAGGCCGCCACGTACGCAAACGTGTCCATGTTGATGATGTCGATGACCGGGCTCACCACTCGAGTCGGGTCCTGGACACAAACAGCACGAAACATTCAAAGAGTCTCATTAAATTAAATACACGACATTCTAACACGTCCACCTGGAGAAGAAGAAGAAGAGGAGGAGGAAGAGGAGAAGAAGGAGAAGAAGAGGAGGAAGAAGAAGAGGAGGAGGAGGAAGAGGAGGAGGAGGAGGAGGAGGAAGAAGAGGAGGAGGAGGAGGAAGAAGAAGAAGAAGAAGAAGAGGAGGAGGAGGAAGAAGAGGAGGAGGAGGAGGAGGAGGAAGAAGAAGAAGAGGAGGAGGAGGAAGAAGAAGAAGAAGAGGAGGAGGAAGAAGAAGGAGAAGAAAAAGAAGAAGAAAAAGAAGGAAGAAGAAAAAGAAGAGGAGGAGGAAGAGGAAGAAGGAGGGAGGAGGAGAGAAGAAGAAGAGGAGGAGGAGGAAGAAGAAGAAGAAGAGGAGGAGGAGGAAGAAGAAGAAGAGGAAGAGGAGGAGAAGAGGAGGAGGAGGAGGAGGAGGAGGAGGAGGAAGAAGAAGAAGAAGAGGAGGAGGAAGAAGAAGAAGGAGAAGAAGAGGAAGAGGAGGAGGAGGAGGAGGAAGAGGAGGAGGAGAGGAAAGAAGAGGAGAAGAAGAAGGA
The DNA here is from genome assembly GCA_019453435.1 of Rhinogobius similis. Taxonomy (NCBI): domain Eukaryota; kingdom Metazoa; phylum Chordata; class Actinopteri; order Gobiiformes; family Gobiidae; genus Rhinogobius; species Rhinogobius similis. The sequence goes on along the minus strand of CM033620.1, from coordinate 10,433,424 downwards.
AGAAGAAGAGGAGAAGAGAAGGAGGAGAAGAAGAAGAGGAGGAAGGGGAGGAGGAGGAGGAGGAAGGAAGAAGAAGAAAGAAAGAAAGAAGAAGAAGAAGAAGAGGGAGAGGAGGAGGGGGAGAGAAGAAAGAGAAGAAAGAAGAGGAGGAGGAGGAGAAGAAGAGGAGGAGGAGGAGGAGGAGGAGGAGGGGGAGGAAGAAGAAGAGAAAGAAGGAGAAGAAGAAGAGGAAGAAGAAGAGGAGGAGGAGAAGAAGAAGAAGAGGAGGAGGAGGAGAAGAAGAGGAGGAGGAAGAAGAAGAAGAAGAAGAAGAAGAAGAAGAAGAGGTGGAAGAAGAAGGAGAAGAAAAAGAAGAAGAAAAAGAAGAAGAAGAAGAAGAAGAGGAGGAGGAGGAGAAGAAGAAGAAGAGAAGGAGGAGGAAGAAGTCGAAGAAGAAGAAGAAGAAGAAGAGGAAGAAGAATCAAATCAAATCAAATCAATTTATTTTTATAATGCCCAAAATCACAACAACAGTTGCCTCGATGGATCACGGGTAAAAGCAGTTCAGATAACTGTCCCAGAAGAAGGAGAAGAAGAAGAAGAAGGAGAAGAAGAAGAAGAAGAAGAAGAAAAGGAGGAGGAAGAAGAGGAAGCAGAAGAAGAAGAAGAAGGAGAAGAAGAAGAAGAAGAAGAAGAAAAGGAGGAGGAAGAAGAGGAAGCAGAAGAAGAAGAAGAAGGAGAAGAAGACAGAGAAGAGGAGGAATGGGGACAGAGGTCACAAACTCTTGTCCAGAGCAGAGACTGGACCAATCACAGTCCTCCACACTCAGACTGACACTTCTGCAGCCACGGCTGCCCTGGGGCAGACTGACACAAGTGAGGCTGCCAGTCTCTGCACCATCTGCTGCTCCGACCTCCTACACTCACAGTCTGTGAGAAAGTGTCTTGCTCAAGGACACAGTGACAGTTTGCTCCAGAACCACAGCTGCTGTGACTGAATGACCCCTGACCAGGTCCAGCTCCAGAGGTCAGACACAGCGGCGCTGATCATCGTACAACTTAGTTTCTTTATTTTTTTAAAACCATAGGTACATAGGCACTTCTCACCCCTCCCTCCTCACCCCTCCCTCCTCACCCCTCCCTCCTCACCCCTCCCTCCTCCATCATTGCCAAATGAGAATGTTCTCAGCTGACCTACCTGATAAATAATGAATAAATAAATCAAATCTCTCACCGGGCCGCTCTCCCCCCTCTCCTCTCTCTCCCTCTCCTCTCTCTCTCCCCCTCTCCTCTCTCTCCCCCTCTCTCCTCCCCGCTCTCTAAATCACAGCTCTCTCTCTCCCCTCTGCCCTCTTCTCCCCCCTTCCCCCCTCTCTCCCTCCTGTCTCACCCCTCTCTCTCCTACCCCCCTCTCCTCTCTCTCCCCCATCCCCTCTTTCCTCTCTCTCTGTTTCTCCTCCCCCCTCTCTCCCCCCTGTCTCCCCCTCCTCCCCCCTCTCTCCCCCGCTCTAAATCACAGTTCTCTCTGGGTTATGACTCTCTCTCTCTCTGTCTCTCCCCCTCTCTGCTCTTTCCTCTCTCCCCCCTCTCTCCCCCTCTCTCCCCCGCTCTAAATCACAGTTCTCTCTGGGTTATGACTCTCTCTCTCTCTCTCTCTCTCCCCCTCTCTGCTCTTTCCTCTCTCCCCCTCTCTCCCCCGCTCTAAATCACAGCTCTCTCTGGGTTATGACTCTCTCTCTCTCTGTCGCTCCCCCTCTCCCCTCTTTCCTCTCTCTCTCGCTCTCTCCTCTCTCTCCCCCTCTCTCCCCCTCCTCCCCTCTCTCCCCTGCTCTAAATCACAGCTCTCTCTAGGTTATGACTCTCTCTCTCTCTCTCTCTCTCTCCCCCTCTCTCCTCTTTCCTCTCTCTCTGTCTCTCCTCTCTCTCCCCCTCCTCCCCCCTCTCTCCCCCGCTCTAAATCACAGCTCTCTCTGGGTTATGACTCTCTCTTTCTCTGTCTCTCCCCCTCTCTCTCTCCCCTCTTTCCTCGCTCTACCTGTCTCTCCCCCTCTCTCTCCCCTCTTTCCTCTCTCCCCCCCTCCTCCCCCCTCTCTCCCCTGCTCTAAATCACAGCTCTCTCTGGGTTATGACTCTCTCTCTCTCTCCAGGTGGCTCCGCCTCGGCCCATTAGCCTCGAGGTCGTCTGCGCTAGGCTAACGCAGGCTACGCTAACGACACACACACAAACTCATTATGTGTTATGAACTCAATATCTATAGCAATTAGCGTTGCCATAGCGACTTAAAAATAAATCAAATATGTCAAATGCAGAGGACAAATGTGACCACAAGAACAATATCTTAAACCTATCAAACGTGAAAAGTCCTCAAGATGTCACCTAAGAGGACTAAACCAGGACTAAACCAGGGCTAAACCAGGGCTAAACCAGGACTAAACCAGGACTAAACCAGGACTAAAGAAGGGCTAAACCAGGACTGAACCAGGACTAAACCAGGACAAAACCAGGGCTAAACCAGGGCTAAACCAGGGCTAAACCAGGACTAAACCAGGAATAAACCAGGACTAAACCAGGACTAAACCAGGACAAAACCAGGGCTAAACCAGGGCTAAACCAGGACTAAACCAGGACTAAACCAGGACTAAACCAGGACTAAAGAAGGGCTAAACCAGGACTAAACCAGGACAAAACCAGGGCTAAACCAGGGCTAAACCAGGACTAAACCAGGGCTAAAGCAGGACTAAACCAGGGCTAAACCAGGACTAAACCAGAGCTAAACCAGGACTAAACCAGGACTAAACTAGGGCTAAACCATGACTAAACCAGGACTAAACCAGGGGTAAACCAGGACAAAACCAGGGCTAAACCAGGGCTAAACCAGGACTGAACCAGGGCTAAACCAGAACAAAACCAGGGCTAAACCAGGACAAAACCAGGGCTAAACCAGAACAAAACCAGGGCTAAACCAGGACAAAACCAGGGCTAAACCAGGACTAAACCAGGAGTAAAGCTGGACTAAACCAGGACTAAACCAGGACTAAACCAGGACAAAACCAGGGCTAAACCAGGGCTAAACCAGGACTAAACCAGGACTAAACCAGGACTAAAGAAGGGCTAAACCAGGACTAAACCAGGACAAAACCAGGGCTAAACCAGGGCTAAACCAGGACTAAACCAGGGCTAAAGCAGGACTAAACCAGGGCTAAACCAGGACTAAACCAGAGCTAAACCAGGACTAAACCAGGACTAAACTAGGGCTAAACCAGGACTAAACCAGGACTAAACCAGGGGTAAACCAGGACAAAACCAGGGCTAAACCAGGGCTAAACCAGGACTGAACCAGGACTGAACCAGGGCTAAACCAGAACAAAACCAGGGCTAAACCAGGGCTAAACCAGAACAAAACCAGGGCTAAACCAGGACAAAACCAGGGCTAAACCAGGACTAAACCAGGAGTAAAGCTGGACTAAACCAGGACTAAACCAGAGCTAAACCAGGACTAAACCAGGACTAAACTAGGGCTAAACCAGGAGTAAACCAGAGCTAAACCAGGACTAAACCAGGACTAAACCAGGGCTAAACCAGGAGTAAAGCTGGACTAAACCAGGGCTAAACCAGAGCTAAACCAGGACTAAACCAGGAATAAACCAGGGCTAAACCAGGACTAAACCAGGACTAAACCAGGACTAAACCAGGGCTAAACCAGGACTAAACCAGGGCTAAACCAGGATTAAAGGCGTACCTAACCTAATGTGTTTGTTCCAGTGTGAACTCATCCAAAGCCAGGAAAACGTCCCAGTGTAGATCTAAAAAGTCTCTAAAACAAGACCATGTACAAATCTGAACCAAGACTAAACCAGGTCTAAAGCAGAACTGATCCAGGTCTAAACCAGAACTAAATAAAATACTAACTCATTACTAAACCACGGCAAGTCAAACCAGGTCAAAACAGGATAAACAGATAAAATATGGGTTATTTAAATTAAGATCATGAAAGGACTAAACAAGCTCTAAATTAAACCAGCAAAGAAACCAAACTGAACTGAACCAGGACTAAACCACGACTAGACCAAGACTAAACCAGGTCTAAACCAGGACTAAACCAGGTCTTAACCAGGACTAAACAAGCTCTAAACCAGGACTAATCCAGGTTTATACCAGGTCTTAATCAGGACTAGACCAAGATTAAACCAGGACTAAACCCGGTCTTAACCAGGGCTAGACCAAGACAAAATTAAGACTAAACCCAGACTAAACAAGCTCTAAACCAGGTCTTAACCAGGTCTAAAAGAGGACCTTATGACCTTTAAATCAGCAGCAGGACTTTAGTAAGACTTTATGATCTAAACTAAACCAGGTCTAAACCAGGTCTAAACCAGGTCTAAAGTACTGGACCTCGTATAAATCCCGCCGTCGTCTGTGCGTGTGATTTGATTTCCGTCTGTCTTTCTCAGATTAGTTTCGGTCGGAGCGGCAGAACGACCTCGAGAACGTCGACCTTGCAGCGCCGCGATGCGATTAGCCACATTAGCCAGCATTAGCGGCGTTAGCGGCATTAGCATCGCAAACGGGCCGTCTGTGGCCGATAAACAGACGCTCCACCGCAGAGTTATAGAGACGATAAAGTCAGACGAGAGATCTGTCAACCTGTCAACAGGACCAGGACTAAAGCAGGACTAAAACAGGACTAAAGGAGGGCTAAAGGAGGACTAAAGGAGGACTAAAGGAGGACTAAAACAGGACTAAAACAGGGTTAAAACAGGACTAAAACAGGACTAAAACAGGACTAAAGCAGGGCTAAAGGAGGACTAAAACAGGACTAAAACAGGGTTAAAACAGGACTAAAACAGGACTAAAACAGGACTAAAGCAGGGCTAAAGGAGGACTAAAACAGGACTAAAACAGGACTAAAACAGGACTAAAACAGGACTAAAACAGGACTAAAGCAGGGCTAAAGGAGGACTAAAACAGGACTAAAACAGGACTAAAACAGGACTAAAACAGGACTAAAGCAGGGCTAAAGGAGGACTAAAACAGGACTAAAACAGGACTAAAACAGGACTAAAACAGGGTTAAAACAGGACTAAAACAGGACTAAAGGAGGACTAAAGGAGGACTAAAACAGGACTAAAGCAGGACTAAAACAGGACTAAACCAGGGCTAAAACAGGACTAAAGCAGGACTAAAACAGGGCTAAAACAGGACTAAAGGAGGACTAAAACAGGGCTAAAACAGGGCTAAAACAGGACTAAAGGAGGACTAAAGGAGGACTAAAACAGGACTAAAACAGGGCTAAAACAGGACTAGAACAGGACTAAAGGAGGACTAAAACAGGACTAAAACAGGGCTAAAACAGGACTAAAGCAGGACTAAAGGAGGACTAAAACAGGACTAAAGGAGGACTAAAGGAGGACTAAAGGAGGACTAAAACAGGACTAAAACAGGACTAAAACAGGACTAAAACAGGACTAAAACAGGACTAAAGCAGGGCTAAAGGAGGACTAAATCAGGACTAAAACAGGACTAAAACTGGACTAAAACAGGACTAAAACAGGACTAAAACAGGACTAAACCAGGACTAAAACTGGACTAAAACAGGACTAAAACAGGACTAAAACAGGACTAAAGGAGGACTAAAGGAGGACTAAAACAGGACTAAAGCAGGACTAAAACAGGACTAAACCAGGGCTAAAACAGGACTAAAGCAGGACTAAAACAGGGCTAAAACAGGACTAAAGGAGGACTAAAACAGGGCTAAAACAGGGCTAAAACAGGACTAAAGGAGGACTAAAGGAGGACTAAAACAGGACTAAAACAGGGCTAAAACAGGACTAGAACAGGACTAAAGGAGGACTAAAACAGGACTAAAACAGGGCTAAAACAGGACTAAAGGAGGACTAAAGGAGGACTAAAACAGGACTAAAGGAGGACTAAAGGAGGACTAAAACAGGACTAAAGGAGGACTAAAGGAGGACTTAAAGGAGGACTTAAAGGAGGACTAAAACAGGACTAAAGGAGGACTAAAGGAGGACTAAAACAGGACTAAAGGAGGACTAAAGGAGGACTAAAACAGGACTAAAGGAGGACTAAAGGAGGACTAAAGGAGGACTAAAGGAGGACTAAAGGAGGACTAAAACAGGACTAAAGGAGGACTAAAGGAGGACTAAAAGAGGACTTAAACAGGGCTAAAACAGGACTAAAACAGTTCTAAAACAGGACTAAAACAGGACTAAAGCAGGACTAAACCAGGGCTAAAACAGGACTAAAACTGGACTAAAGCAGGACCAAAAGTAGGACTCAACCAGGACTAAACCAGGGCTAAAGCAGGACTAAACCAAGACTAAACAAGGGCTAAAACAGGACTAAACTGGGGCTAAAGGAGGACTAAACCAAGGTTAAAACAGGACTATAGCAGGACTAAAGCAGGACTGAACCAGGACACTGTTCGCTGCCAAATTGAATCCAGGATCAGACCAAATACAGGTTTAGCGTCTGGTTTAGTCCAGCTCCACCTCAAAGTCACAAAGGCTCTTTTTATTTTTGATTAAAAAAAAACAAAACTTTTTTTTTTTGCTGCTCCACCTGATAATCAGACTGAGCAAGACCTGTCAATGATTTATCTCCTCTCTCTCTCTCTCTCTCTCTCTCTCTCTCTCTCTCCCTCCCTCTCTCTCTTTAGCTCTGTCTCTTTATCCCCCCTCTCTATCTCTCTTTCTGTCTCCCCCCTCTCTCCCCCCGCTCTTTCTCTGCCCTCTCTCTTTCCTACCTCTCTCTTATTTTCTACCTTTGTGTCTATCTCCCCCTCTCTCTTTCTCTCTCTTTCTATTTCTCTCTTCTGCTCTCCCTCTCCCTGTCTCCCCCCTCTCTGCCTCTCTCTCTTTCTATCTCCCTGTCTCTCTCTCTCTCTAACTCTCTTTCCTCTTTCTTCCCCCCTCTCCCTCTGTCTCTCTCCCTGACTGTCTCTCGACCCCCCTCTCTTTCTCTGTCCTCTCTCTCTTTCCCTTTCCCCTTTCTCTCAGTTTCTCTCCCTCGCTCCCTCCCTCTCAATTTTTCTCTCTCTCCCCCCTCTCCCTCTCCCCCTCTCTTTCTCTGTCCTCTCTCTCTCTCTCTCTTTCCTCCCTCGCTCTCAGTTTCTCTCCCCCCTCTCTCCCTCTCTCACTCCCCCCTCTCCCTCTTCTTTTTGTTCCTGAACACGAGGCTGATTGTACGACATTAAATTTGTGATAATGGAACACAGCAAATCCAAATAAACTCAGGTAATTATCAATCATCTGAGAAAGACAGAGAGAGAGAGACAGAGAGAGAGAAAGGAGAGCGAAAGAGAGAGGGAAGATAAAGGGGGAAAAGAGAGAGAGAGAACAGTGAAAAGAGAGAAAGAAAAAGGCAAGAGAAAGAGGGAAAAGAGAGGAGAACAAGAGAGGAGATGAGGGAGAGCAGGGGAGAGAGGGAAAGAGAGAGAGAGAGAGAGAGAAAGGAGAGAGCAAAGAGAAGGTACATTAGAGAGAAAAAAAGGAAAGACTTCTCACACAGAGCTTTGTTCCTTCTCTAATCAGGGATAAACAAATGCACAACAAACATAATTAAATCTAAAGCTTTTCCCGCGTTGCCGTTTTTATGGAAGATAAATAGTTTCTCTTTCCTCTCTCTCTATCTCCCACTCCCTCCATCTCGCTCTCTCTATCACTCTCTCTTCTCTCTCTCTTTTCTCCTCCACATCACTCACTCTGCCTCTTTCCTCTCTCCTTTCTCTCTATCACTCTCTCTCCTCTCTTTCTGTCTCTCTTCTCCCTCTTTCCTCTCTCTTTCCCCTTTCTCTTTCCTCTCTTCCTTCTCTCTCTATCACGATCTCTTTCTACTCTCTCTGTTTCTCCCCCCCTCTCTTTTCTCTCTTTCCTCTTTCTTCCCCCTCTCTCTTTTGCCTCCCTCTCCTCTATTACTCTCTTCCTCTTTCCTTTCTCCTCTCTCTCTGTATTTGTCCTTTCTCTTTATCGCTCTCTCTCCTCTCTTTCTCTCTCTTTCCTCTCTCTTTCCCCTTTCTCTCTCCTCTCTCTCTATCATTATGTCTTTCTTCTCTCTCTCTCCCCTTTCTCTCTTTTCTCTATCACTCTCTCTTCATCTTTCCTCTCTCCTCTCTCTTCTCCCTCTTTCCTCTCTCTTTCCCCTTTCTCTTTCCTCTCTTCCTTCTCTCTCTATCACTATCTCTTTCTACTCTCTCCGTTTCTCTCCCCCCCTCTCTTTTATCTCTTTCCTCTTACTTCCCCCCGCTCTCTTTTGCCTCCCTCTCCTCTATTACTCTCTCCCTCGTTCCTTTCTCCTCTCTCTCTTTCTTTCTCCTTTTTCTTTATCACTCTCTCTCCTCTCTTTCTCTCTCTCTTCTCCATCTTTCCTCTCTTTGTCCTTTCTCTCTCCTCTCTCTATCACTATCTCTTCTCTCTCTCTCTGTTCTCTCTTTCGTTCTCTTCTCTTTCCCCCCTCTCCTCTATCACTCTCTCTTCATCTTTCTTCTCTCCCCTCTTTCTCTCTCTCTTCTCCCTCTTCCCTCTTTCTCTCTTTTCTCTCTTTCTATCACTCTCTTCTCTCTCCCTTTCTCTCATCCCCTCTCTCTCTTACTCTTTCTCTCTTTTCACTCCCCTTCTCGCTATCACTCTCTCTCCCCCTTTCCTCTCTCTTCTCCCTCTTTCTTCTCTCTTTCCCCTTTTTCACTCTCTTTCTCTCACGCCCTCTCTCTTGCTCTCTCTCTCCCTTTTCTCTCTCTCTTTTTCTTCTCTCTCTATTTCTCCTTCTCTCACCCCCTCTCTCTTACTCTCTCTCTTTCCTTTCTCTTTCCTCTCTCTCGATCACTCTGTTTCTTCTCTCTCTTTCTCTCACCCCCTCTCTTACTCTCTCTCTCTTTCCTCTCTCTCTATCACTTTCTGTTTCTTCTCTCTCTTTTCCCCCACCCCCTCTCTCTTACTCTCTCTCTCTATCACTCTCTGTTTCTTTTCTCTCACCCCCACTCTCTCTCTTCTCTCTTTCCTCTCTCTCACCTCTCTTTCCTGTCTCTCTCTATCACTCCCTCTTTCCTTTCTCTCTCTTTCTCTCACCCCTCTTTCTTACTCTCTCTTTCCTTTCTCTCTCTTTCTCTCACCCCCACTCTCTCTCTTCTCTCTTTCCTTTCTCTTTCCTCTCTCTCTATCACTCTCTGTTTCTTCTCTCTCTCTCTCTCTCACCCCCTCTCTCTTACTCTCTCTTTCCTTTCTCTCTCTTTCTCTCACCCCCACTCTCTCTCTTTCCTCTCTCTCTATCACTCTCTGTTTCTTCTCTCTCTTTCTCTCACCCCAACTCTCTCTCTTCTCTCTTTCCTCTCTCTATCACTCTCTGTTTCTTCTCTCTCTTTCGCTCACCCTCACTCTCTCTCTTTCCTCTCTCTATCACTCTCTGTTTCTTCTCTCTCTTTCTCTCACCCCAACTCTCTCTCTTCTCTCTTTCCTCTCTCTCACCTCTCTTTCCTGTCTCTCTATCACTCTCTCTTTCCTTTCTCTCTCTTTCTTTCTCTCTCTCTTTCTCTCACCCCCACTCTCTCTCTTTCCTCTCTCTCTATCACTTTCTGTTTCTTCTCTCTCTTTCTCTCACCCCAACTCTCTCTCTTCTCTCTTTCCTCTCTCTCACCTCTCTTTCCTGTCTCTCTATCACTCTCTCTTTCCTTTCTCTCTCTTTCTGTCTCTCTCTCTTTCTCTCACCCCCTCTCTCTTTCCTTTCTCTTTCTCTCACCCCCACTCTCTCTCTTCTCTCTCTCTTTCCTTTCTCTTTCCTCTCTCTCTATCACTCTCTGTTTCTTCTCTCTCTCTCTCTCACCCCCTCTCTCTTTCCTCTCTCTCACCTCTCTTTCCTCTCTCTCTATCACTCTCTGTTTCTTCTCTCTCTCTCTCTCTCACCCCCTCTCTCTTACTCTCTCTCTCTTCCCTCTCTCTCTATCACTTTCTGTTTCTTCTCTCTCTTTTCCCCCACCCCCTCTCTCTTACTCTCTCTCTCTTATCACTCTCTGTTTCTTTTCTGTCACCCCCACTCTCTCTCTTTCCTTTCTCTTCTCTCTCTCTCACCTTTTAAATATTCAGTGCATCAGTTTTCACGACTTCAAATTCAATCTAAATTCTGAACGTGAGAACCGTCACAGCACAAAATCACATGTTTGGAGAGAAATCTGTCGGAAAAATACATCACGCGTTTTTTCTTCTCATAGCTCCAGGTCAAAGTGCCCACTATTCCCCGGGAAACACTAACTGCCGGAGAAAGTGTGGTCGCCGTGTGGCCCATCATTACCATGTGTTTTGGGACTGTCCTGTTGCTCAGAAATATTGGAAAAACAAAGCACTTCAGACTGTTTTGACGTCACCATCCCACTCGATTTCAGAACCAGGGGCGGACTCACCATTAGGCAACAGGCCACGCTTGCCTTGGGCCCTCAATCTGAAGGGGCCCCCGATAAGATGCCCCCCCGATCATCACAGACACAAAGGTTCTGATATGTTTGTTATTCTCTCAATACCACAGTGAAGTGCAGTGAACTATTAAAGGAACATGTTCTGCTACAGTGACTTTTTTGAGCTTTTAATCGTGTTTTCCGTCATCAAAACACACCTGGAGTAGCATTCAGTTGCATTCAGGCTGTTTTGAGGAATGTTTATGAGACAATCCTCTCCCTCCGAGCGTCAAACACACTTCCTGCTGAACTTCCCGGATTTTCTGAGGTATTTTCAGATCATCTACGTCATTTATCAGAGAAACTTCTGCTGTTTTTAGTCCTTAAATCATCACTAAACTCGTTCTGAGCATTTCTGCCTCTAAACATGATTACCGCTGCAGCAAATCCACACAATGACGTCTTTTCAGCGCTAACTTCACTAGATTGTATATAGCGCTGGCGCCACCTGCTGGCTGGATGCACTCAGTAAGTGACATTTCATGGTGACTGATAACTCACAGAAACTTTTTTTTTTTGCTGTTTTAAAATATGAGAAGGCAAATGTAAGGCAATCAGGAGCATGTTTAAAGGCTAAATGAATGAAAAATTCATATGAAAAATGCTGAATATTTTTACAATAACAAGAAAAATCCAACAAAGTCATAATCTGAGATTGTCAAATGTATTAATTCAAACCACAATAGAAATAAATAGGGAATAAATTATAACATTATAAAATTACAAATGAATATGATGGATTTAAATGAGCTGAACATGTGTGAAATGCACCAACAAACGGGAAATATGGTCGGATTTCTTGAATATTTTCCGGGGAAGGGCCCCCAAATCCCGTTTAAAGCTGTTTAGAATATGTAGCTGTTGAACATATGAATGTGAATTGTCCAATAGTTCACTTACCGCCCTAAATTTATCACCCTGACGACAACACGTCCGGCCACAAAAAATCTACGACAAAACGACAACGATTTTTCACACTTGATGAGGAGGGGAGGGGCCTGAACTTAATTCCTAGGACCACCACTGTTCAGAACTACAGTATTTGGGCCTGAAAACTCCTGCCGTGGACACAATAGATGATCCCTCCGGACCAGATATAAAAAAACAAAAAAAAAACAATCAAGGGCTGGACTGATGTTATAATTGACAACAGACAAATGGAAAAATATACGTTCAGACTTAAATGGGACTGATTTGACAGATTTTGGACCAAATAGGACTTTTATGTTGGTTTAATGTTCTCTGATTGGACCATGTCGCAAAATATGTTTTAATATAACATATTCTGACACATGGTCTGTTTCAATACTTGATTCATTCTTTAATAACGCTAATTAAGGTGTAGTTATTATCAAGTGGTACCCATAGACTGTAAATAAACCACTGGACCATCGGAGTGTGACGTCATAGCGTTTGGCTCCAGTCAAATGAAGCCCATTGTGGCTAGCAGTTATAGCGGCTAAAGTCGTGCTAGCAGTTATAGCGGCTAAAGTCGTGCTAGCAGTTATAGCAGCTAAAGTGAGCCAGACTCCATATTTGGAGATCCGAGTGCGTATCGTGGCAACCACATGGACCAATCAGGAGTGAGGTTATTAACGCTCTCCGCCCCTCGGCGAGAGGAGACAGCGGCAACGTGCGGCGCTAGCTGTCAATCAAACCTGTTTCTAACGAAAAGCGAGCGAAAATGGCCCCTGGAAAAGGAAGCACCTGATTGGTCAGTTATTATTGATAATAACTTGATTTATGAACAATCTAAGGGAAAACACACCAGGATCATGTAGAGTGAGTCAAAACAGATATTTTAGCTCGAGATGTGAGTTTGACAGAAGCCGTTACAGAGTAAACGGCACCAAAGTCCCAACAGAAAGTGAATGAAGCTCGTCCTGATGGAGCCGGTGCAGACTCCAGGGTCACTTCCTGTTTGGAACACGGCAGCACCAGAGGCTCCGATAGTCCACTGTTTTACGGTCTGTGGGGGTACAGAATGTTCTTTTGTCGTGTAATTTAAGAGGAAAACATCAGGGAACATGTATTACTGAACCTTTTTTATGTTTTTAAATGAAATATTTCACAGTCCACAGAGAAAGGTTTTATGGTTCAATACTTCAGACACACTTTTAATATATATTTAAACCTGTCTTAATTCTTTGCCCTTGTGAACTGGTCTCCGGTCAGATCGATAGACGGATAAATCTGCTTTAATATTCATGTAATATTTGCTGAGGCGACGTGTGAGGCGTCAGTCACTGTTTGCTCTAAATGTATGAGACATCGACCTGTGGTGACGAGGCCCAGCCACAGAGCGACGCCTGATTTACACTTTATTATTATTACACGGCCAAAGAACAGCCCCATGGTGCACTTTTATCTGCACAGGCCCGAGGGATGTGCAAGTCATCACTGCCCAATGTTCAGTCAATGGAGATTTTAAGATGCTAAATACTAAATTTAGCATTAATTCACAAGCATTCTAACGCTAAATATTATTTATGAGGTTCTTCCATGGATTTTTTGTTCACTTTTTAACATTTTTTTTTACATTTTTGTGTACAGTTTTGGTTAATGTTTCTCTATGTAAGTTTAACACACCAGAAACTGTGATTAAAGGTGCTGTACCTGATTTTTACTGTTGTGAAATGGGAAAAACAGAACAGAACCATGTTCCCAATTTTTTTTTTTATTAAGTAAAATCTGTGTTGCTCCAGCACAGATATATTGTAAAAGCATCTATTCGGGTGAAAATGAGACCACAATTTTTACTCTGCATCTCTTTATAGAGCGTTTTATCCTACGAGAAGCAGGAAGTGCGCCATTAGCATGCTAATGTTTGCTTTACACAAAAACAGTGACGTGTCAAAGACTTAGGGCTGTGTTTTGCCCCTGGTGGTGGCGCGGCGCTGGCGTAAATGATGACGTTTTGCACCAGAGCAAACGGTGACGTCGTGGGGCGAGGAGCTCAAGAGGCGAGGTCAGGACAAACATGAGGCGGAGGGAAGCAATGGCAGGGCATGGTGTGGAGCATTCTGTGAATGACCAGAACCGTAACTAATAAACTTCAAAATGCAGTGAAAAACATAACAACATCTCCCATAAGATAATCCTAAAAAAACAAGCTTAATGGGCACAAATAACCAAAACGATTCGTCACAGAATAATGAGTATGGTCCAGTTAAAACAGTCTGCTCTACATAGCAGTAGCTGTGTCTTCGACGCACTTTTGCACAAATCTGTATCGATCTGCTTTAAATGACGAAAAACATTGTGTTGAGCCCGTTTGTGTTAAATTATGACCTGATCGGCGGAAACAGAAGCTACACAGATCTGGGATCTGGGAGGACAGACGTGGAGCGGCGTCAGGACCTGGAGGGAGCGTCAGAGGCTCGAGAGGGCGGTCACTGCAGGGGTCTCTCTTCAGGACACACTTCTGATTTGATCACAATCGCTGCTGAACAGAGTGTGTTCACATCGTGGGGCTGTGGAGCTGTTTTATCGTCCCGTATATGAGTCCCTCTCGTTCTTTGACTCTGTTGTGAAGCGTCGGCTTCTTTCTTTGCCTGATGTGCCCTGGATGCAAACATCTCCTGCACTGACGGCCTTTAAACGCCACAGTTCTCAGTCATTGGTTCACCATATATGGACTGTCACACCCCCTTCAGCCTCCAGGGGACAAGTACAGCCTCTTCTAGTGTTATCGCCGTGAAGGAGCCAAACCCTGTACTGGAACCACCCCCTGGTCATAGTGATGACGCTAGGGGCAAAATACGGCCTTTAGAGTCAAATCCACACGTCCTCCTTTCACCGTTTGATAATCAAACATTGTTGAAGGAAAAATATTCTGCGTTTTCCATATTGTTATTAGCCTTTAAATATGCTCTTGACTGCCTTAAATTTACCACCTCATGTTTTAAAACAACAACAAAAGTTTCTGTTCCTGTGTTATCAGTCACTATGAAATGACACTTACAGAGTAATATATAATCTGGTGAAGTTAGAGCTGAAAAGACGTCATTGTGTGGATTTGCAGCAGCAGGTATCGTGTTTAGAGGCAGAGATGCTCAGAACGAGTTGTGATGATTTAAGGACTAAAAACAGCAGAAGATTCTCTGATAAATGACGTAGATGATCTGAAAATATGCCCCGCACAAAAAGAGTTTAGCAGGAAGTGTGTTTGATTTTCTAACAAACATTCCTCAAAACAGCTGAATGCAGCTGAATGCTACTCCAGGTGTGTTTTTGATGACGGAACATTGTTAGAACATGGTTAAAGCTCAAAAAAGTCACTGTAGCAGAACATGTGTGCTTTAAAACCAGTTGCTATTCTGACGTCCCACCGGCGGGACACTAGATTTTTAAAATTAATGTATTCCTTTTTATCCACATCTGATGTAAGGAAACTATCAGGCGCTGGACGTGTTCAATACGAAAAGAAAGCTGTGACCCACTTATTATCATAAAATCAAACATTCTGGGATGAAGTAGAGTCAGTTTTTACTCCAAAAGCACAAATTAAAAAATTACACTAAAATTTAAAAAAATGTAATAAGACTTTTATATGGATTCTACCTGGACTTTTTGACTTTATTACAAGTCCATAAAACTCATTCTTTGTTAAATTAGCTTCAGCTTTGAAAGAGGAATTGTCAAAACCAACAAAAGCCAAAACTAGTGTCAATCAGACAAAATCTACAAACACAGCTTCACTTCTTCATAGATTTAACAAAGAAAATGTAGGCGGAGCTTAAAGTCTGATGCTCCTGTGGGTGGAGCTTGTTTCAGTGGAATCAGAGTAAATCAGACACAAAACTCCAGAGTCTCAGCTTCACAAAGAGTCAGACAATAGTTTGTGTCCAAAGGATCAGAAACAGCTTGAGTTTGAAACGAGGCTCATTTCAGTCACACGTTTGAGGACAAACAGGTCCGAGCGGCCTCTGGTGAAAAGCATGAACTTTAAAACCCCAGAGGAGCTCTGTGGCTCTTGGTCTGACCTGCTTGATCCTCTGCAGCAGAGGAGGGAGCCAGTCCTTGTTGACTTCACAGTGACTGTCCAGAAACGTCAGGACCCCGGACCGCGACGCGTCCGCCCCTCGGACCCTGGACCGGATCAGACCTAGGACAGAAACACAGCGGGTGAAACACAACGGGTGAAACACAACGGGTGAAACACAACGGGTGAAACACAACGGGTGAAACACAACGGGAGAAACACAACGGGTGAAACACAACGGGTGAGGACAGAGACAAGAGACGCTCAGCACAGAGAGACGCTCAGCACAGAGAGACGCTCAGCACAGAGAGACGTGACGTATGAAGTCTGAAAATACGTCCTGGATAGAAGGAGTTCAGCAGGAAGTGTGTTTGACGTTCGAAGGGAGAGGATTGTCTCATAAACATTCCTCAAAACAGAATGAATACAACTGAATGCTACTCCAGGTGTGTTTTTGATTAACAGGCACGGAGAGACACTCGGCACAGGACTAAACCGGGACTAAACCAGGGCTAAACCAGGACTAAACCAGGGCTAAACCAGGACTAAACCAGGACTAAACCAGGACTGAACCAGTACATTAGGATTAAACCAGGACTAAACCATAAGGACTAAACCAGGACTGAACCAGGACTAAACTGGACTAAATCAGGTTAAACGGGGTCTAACCCAGGACTAGAGCAGGTCCGGTCCTCGCTGCAGTGACATTGTGGGGCAGAGCTCTCAGACAATTAAAAAACCCATTTCACCCTCAATAAGGCTTTATTTTCTGGATGAACGAAGACACAGGACGACAAGCACCACACGCACCCTCCTCACCCTCCTCACCCACTGCACACCACACTCACCCTCCTCACCCTCCTCACCCACTGCACACCACACTCACCCTCCTCACCCTCCTCACCCACTGCACCACCACACTCACCCTCCTCACCCACTGCACACGACACGCACCCTCCTCACCCACTGCACCACCACACGCACCCTCCTCTCCCCTCCCCTCTCACCCACTGCACACCACACCCCCCCCTCCTCCCCCCTCCTCCCCCACAGACTCAGGTGTCTGTATTAAAGGCACACAGTTAAACCTGTTGGAGCAGGACGTCGTGCATGAGGAGTTCTGATGAACACATTTGTTCTTCTGGAAAAACAGTGGCTCACAGAAATATGTTCATGAATTTGACAAAGACTGTCTGAAGAGCGCGTGAAGAACGTGGCTCAGTAATTTTGTTTAGTTTTCTTCAGTTTGAAACGACATTAGAAAAACGTGTGAAGCTCAAAGTGCACAGCAGATCTGAAAATATCAGCCTGAAACAGATCCAGGAAACAGGATCCAACGAGATGTAAATGTTCAATGTAGAATTGTATTGTCTAAAGAAAAATTCATTTCGCAATATCAATATGCGTTTGGCAAATACCACTTCAATTTGAAAATGTAATTTGCAATTTGGCAATTCAATCTTTAAAATGTCAATGTAATATCAATTCATATTTTTAAATGAAGATTACATTGCAAGACAAATTAGTCTGGTGTTTTGTACCCAATACTTAATTGTTTAATGTAAAAGTCCATTTTGCAAGAACACTTTATTTTTCAACTTTTCAAGATCTTTTAAAAATGCACTTTGACAATTCAAATAGCAAATTTCATATTTGCAACATCAAAGGAGTTTGAATTGCATTGGTGTTTGTTGAAATGCATGTTGTGAAACAGCGCCACCTGTAGACTGCACATGCACATCCACCCAAAACTCAAATGAGAATTGCCAACTGTCAGTTTAGTCATCAAGGCGGGACCTAGAGAGCACGTGCTTCCCTCAGCCAATCAGGACGAGGCTCAGCTCCAGGTGCACTTCCTGGTCTGAGCCAAACGCTGCAGCTCTGTTTAGACCAGCTCAGATGAACGGACTGTCACTGTCTGCTTTTATTACTTTTGTAAGCATCGATTCTTCATTTTACAATGTATAAAAATCATAAAACGTACGACGTATGAAAAACTTTGCTCTGCTATTAAGCAAAGCAAAGTTAGCGCTAGTGAGGCTAATGCTTAAATAGTCCATGTCCAGATGAGAAGAGTCAGCTGTGATCGACCTGCTCCGAGTCCTGGACAGATGGTCCCTTCTCAGCAGAGGCACAATGGGCTGTAGTCTCTGTTTGTCCCTGGCTGTGACTCCTGTACCACACGGTGATGGAGGAGGTGAGGATGGACCATAGACCGTACATATCGATGGACTGTGGGAGTGTGACGTCATAGCGTTTGGCTCCAGCCAAATGAAGCCCATCGCGGCTAGCGGTTATAGCCGCACGGACCAATCAGGAGCGAGGTTGTTAATGGTTTCCGCCCCTCAGTGGGAGGAGATGGTGGCAACGCTAGCTGTCAATCAAACCTGTTGCTAACACGAGCAAAAACGGCCCCTGGAAAAGGAAGCACCTGATTGGTCAGTTATTATTGCTAATAACTTGATTTATGAACAACCAACGAGAAAAAAAACACCCGATTCATGTAGAGTGAGTCAAAACAGACGTTTTAGTTCCAGATGTGAACTTGACAGAAACAGTTACAGAGTAAAGGCTCCAGTGTCACAATAGAAAGTGAATGGCAGCTCGGCTTTATGGAGCCAGGAGCCTCCGTAGCTGCTTCCTATTTGGAACGCAGCGGCTAGCATGCTAACGCGGTCCACTGATATGTACGGTCTATGGGATGGCCCACACAATGATGGAGGAGGTGAGGATGGACCACATGGTGATGGAGGAGGTGAGGATGGACTCGATGATGGAGGAGGTGATGGAGGAGGTGAGGATGGACCACACGGTGATGGAGGAGGTGATGGAGGAGGTGAGGATGGACCACACGGTGATGGAGGTCTGCACCGGCAGCTTGTCTTTCCTCAACTTGCCCTCCTTCTTATAGAGGTTCATAGATGCAAAATTTCTGTCTCTCTGCAGTTGCTATGATACAGACAGCGCCTCCTGTTGTTGACGATGCAAATCAACTGAACGTAATGGTGAATTTTATGAAGAAAATGCTACTTCCCTGCGTAATCATAAAAGGGCAAAAAGGGCCAATTTGTGCATTTTCAAACATTTTTAACATATTGGCAGCATTAAAGTTAGATATTATGTTGAACTTTCTGCATTTAACCTTGGCCAACACACCCCTGATGCTCTGAGATGTGTCAGCTGTAGGTTATTGTGTTTTAGCTGAAAGCCTTTGTAGATCCACAAACATTCATGACGCGTCTATCTCTGCTGAGACGTACGGGCTGCCGATGCTGCCCAGAGTTACGTTGAACACTTACAAAAGGTGAGGCAAAATCCCCAAATTAAATGTTTCTTTCACGATATCTGTCATTTATCTGGTCTCCACCTGTAACATGTAAAAAAGGATGATTTGTGTCATGTGGCATGCCCTTCCACTGAAGAAGATACATACGCAAGTCCTGTTTTGGACCTTTGTGACTGAACTAAGTCGTTGGTTCAGTTCATAGCTGCTATTCTTGAGGAAAATGATAAACCCTTTGACTATAAAAGCAGCCCATATTTAACTCCTAGGCAGAAACGACACATCAAGTCAAACATGCTCTCTGACAGAACAGACACAGCCTGGAAGATTGATCATATTTACACATATTACACGAAACGTGAAGCATAAAATGTACAACTGGAGCAGACTTCATGCAGCTGATCACCGAGCTGTGCCAAGAAGAGAAGAAGAAACTCCATTCATCTCCAGGAAGTTAGAGTCAGACCTCCAAGACCTCAAACCAACTGAGAAGAATATGAAACACCTGGCCCGGCATGTGGCTGAAAAGATCAGAAAGTACTACGCCAAGGAACCCTTTCTCTATGGCCTGGAGGATGGAGTAATGGAGATAATCTTGAGGATGAAGCTGTGTACACCTAAGGCAGGCATCAAGTTTTTTTTTCAAGACTGTAGGAAAACAAATCACATCAATAGCATCAGTTCTTACGCCGACAACAAAACCAGCAGCTGGTGCGCCGATGTCTCCAGCTCACATCTCATTCCTAAAGCCACAACTGCAGCTACAGCTAAACCTCAGGCATCAGGTCTTTTTTCAGGACAATGGACAAAAGGGACAGGTGTCACCAGAAAAAAACTTGCTTCTGACACAAACTCTTCAGACAGACAGACATTTGTGGTGCAATGCCTTGATCGCCCCCAGTTTGTGCTGCTGATCCGTGTGTGACATGAAGCTCTAGATGGACTTTAACTTCTGTCTGGAGCTTTGTGTGGGACATGAAGCTCTAGATCAGGCATGTCCAAACTCAGGCCCGGGGGCCAAATGCGGCCCTCAGACCAATTTTTCTTGGCCCTTAGGCTTCCTGGTGAACTGGCCCACATTGTCCTGATAAGTACTTTTTACAGCACTTTTCAGATTTTCTACAATTCCAACCTAAATAACTAACATTTTGGTGCAACACAGACCTGATATTAAGGCACTGAGACTGAATGTAGATGTGGTGGAGCTTAAAACATCAGATAAATGCAACTTTTTTTAACGTTTCGTGATTGATTTGTGGCCCTCCGCTTGGTCTATATTTCAATATGTGGCCCTCGATGGAAAAAGTTTGGACACCACTGCTCTAGATGGACTTTAACTTCTGTCTGGAGCTTTGTGTGTGACATGAAGCTCTAGATGGACGTATACTTCTGTTGGAGCCTGCTCTTCAACAGCACAAACAGGGTGTGACCATTGCAACACAAAGCCCACAAAGTGACCACGAGCTCAGAGAGGAAGAAGAAGGACAAACATGCCCAGAATGCTCTTCAGCTTGTGGTTTCCTGAACCTGGCCTCTATTGTGGAAATTAATTAAAAATGAATGAAGAAATCCGAAGAAAACAGAATGTCTTTTATGCGTTTTATTATTTTTAAAAATGCAGCAAAGAAGGAGAAGACATAAGTCACTCGAATGCAGAGGGGCGGTGCTGGTTACAGCATTTATTGATGGATTTTCATATCACAAGGGAAAAGGTTTCACGAGGAGAGACTTAACAATGTCTCAAGGTCTTTTTAGCAATTTAGCACAAAGCACAAACTTCATTCAGGAGTTTTCCACCTCAGCTCTCAGCAAAACAGAACAGAGGAGCAGTGTTTCTGTCCTTTATGTGTCTGGTCTGGTTAAAAAATGACAAGGGATTTTTAGACAACATGACATTCCTGCGTATTTTAAAGCTGGCAATACTTAAAGACAGAAGCTGGTTCATCCTAACGACATGGTGCCCAAACAGAAACAAAGAAATGCAGTGAATCCAATCCAGTGCAGCGAGGAAGTCTGCAAAGAACGCTGCATGAGTGACTAAACATCCACTGCACAAAGGCTCAACACACAACGGCGAGACCTCAAACTGCAGCACATCTGCAAACGAAAGCCACAAACAAGGACAAGGCCTATGACAGGTTAGACCCTTGATTTTCAACCAGTGCGCCGGGGAACACTAGTGTGCCTCGAAGTTTTGTCAGGTGTGCCTTGAAGTTTTGTCAGGTGTGAGTCAATGAGTCAACATATTCACAAATGCAAATGTAATTGACTAATTCAGTGTTTTTCAACCTTTTTTGAGTTGCGGCACATGTTTTGGGTTTAAAAGCTGCCACGGCGCGCCACCTACCACTAAAATATCAGACCATTTAGTTAAAATGATTATATATAATGAGGCAAATACTGTCTGTGCCACTGTCTAGTTCTTTAAATTTGGTAATAGTGATGGTTTTGCATTCTTTTTTGGTGAAAATGTTGCTCAGGACACTCCAAAAAGGTCTACTAGTTCATTTAATCTGTATTTGTGAATCTGTGAACTCAAACTGGACATTTTCTCAAGGGACACCTGGCAAAACCTCAAGGCTCACTAGTGTTCCCCGGCGCTCTGGAGGAAAATCAAGGGACTAATTTACCATTCTGGAGTGTCCTAAGCAACTTCTGCACCAAAAAGCAGAAGCGCAATAACAACATTTTTTTTTACATTTTTAAAAGATCTTATGATTATTATTGTTATTATTATATATTGGGTACAAAACACCCAACCAATTTGTCTTGCAATGTAATCTCTTTAATTCAAAATATTAATTCATATTTCATTAACATTTTAAAGATTGAATTGTGAAAGTGCAAATTGCATTTTCACATTTAAGTGGTATTTGCAGAATTAATTCTCATTTAGAAAATACAATTCTACATTAAACATTTACGTTTCAGTTTGAATAAAGGGACCAAAAAGCTTCCATAAGACTCTGCCAGTCAAAGAGCACTTGTCGGGTCCAGGTCCGGTTCTGGGTCCAGGTCCGGTTCTGTCGGGTCCAGGTCCAGCTCTGGGCTCAAGTCCAGTTCTGGGTCCAGGTCCGGCTCTGTCGGGTCCAAGTCTGGTTCTGTCGGGTCCAGGTCCGGTTCTGTCGGGCTCAGGTCCAGCTCGGGGTCCAGGTCCAGTCCTGTCGGGTCCAGGTCCAGCTCTGAGTCCAGATCCGGTTCTGTCAGGTTGAGGTCTGTCACAGTGAAACCTCCTTGGTGATTCTCTCTGCTGTCGATGGAGCACAAATCCTGATGATTCTAAGTTCTAAAACATACATGAACTTCAAAACTCTGTCTTTGATAATGTTTTGTTTTATAATTTTATGTGATAAAAGTAACGTGTTGGTCCAGTATCTACTTTTACTTCCCAGGGTGTCTTCGCAGAGACAGAAGAACCACTTCAGACTCGTCCTTTTTCCAATTTTCTGATTGGATCCGTGTCATCAGATGTGATTGACAGATATCAGTTCACTTTGAAGAATGAACACAGCGTCGGATTGTAATTTAAGTGGATTTGAAGCGTGTCTTTCCCCCGTCACGGCTTCCACACATCTGCGTTTCCCTGATCTGCTCCTGTCGCTTCGATCTCAGCGTTACGTTCTCTCGGGCTGACTCCGTGGATTAAACTGATAAGAGACGGAGCAGAGCGTGCCGGAATTACACGTTTTAATAAAGTCTTTTAGCTTGTACGGCCGTGTTCGATGTTTACTTAAAAGTTATACGGCACTATGAACTTCTGATCGTGTTCTTACAGTGTTCCCTCAGCACTTCTGTGTCTCGTACACATTTTTCGACAATAAAAAAAGTGAAAATCTGCTGCTTGTTTTGGTGAAATGCCAAGAGGTGTTCATGGTTAACCGTTTAGCCCAGTGTTTTTCAACCTTTTTTGAGCTGTGGCACACTCTGGGTTTAAATGATACCACAGCCCAGCACTTAGCACGAAAACAAGACCAAATCAGAACATTTAGTTACAAAAATGTAGTTTATAATGTCTGTGCCACTGTCTGGTTCTTTAAATTTGGCAATAAAGATGGTTTGCAGGGTTTTTTTTAGTGCAGAAGTTGCTCGGGACACTCAAAAAAGGTAAAATAGTCAATTACATCCGCATTTGTGGATCTGTTAACTAAAATCTGTTCAAGGCAGTGGTTCCCAACCTTTTTTGCCTTTTGTTTCACACCCAGAGCACCCCTTAACTTGAGTTTTGGGCAAATAAATGGGTTTGCTGCTCGAATATAGTCAATTATTTCTATTATATTTATTGTTTTATTATTTTTATGGTCCAAGATTCTTCTAATGACACTTTTTATTCAGATAAAAGTACATTTCATCAAAACCATTCCAAGTGCCCCCTGGTAATGCCTCACGTACCCCTCGGGGTCCTTGTACCCCTGGTTGGGAAACACTGGTTCTGTTGTTTATTTGACATTAATTGCTTAATATGGTCAGATTTTTGTGTAGAAAAGATGAAAATAGTCAACGAATCACAATGACACACAGAACCAAATACGATTTCACCCACGGACGATATAAAAGTGAAATTCTACACGAGTTAAATGTTATGATTTCAGAATATTAATCTTAATTTCAGACGTTTTTTAGTTCAGACAAGTTAATCAGTAAAGACTTTATTTGGAACTAGATTCTTTTTACTTGTTTCAAACTGTTTCTGACTTTCTGCCTGTGCGTTAAGCTCATTTTACACACATTTATTGTCTCATTTTAAGATAAATTATGTCATGATCTGTCAGAATTACATTGAAACCAGTGAAAAGTTGTGCATCACATCAACAGAGACACTCAAGTCCAGCTAAAAATGATAAATTCAAGTCATTTAGAGCGAGGTCAGAGTCAGGTCTGTGGAGTGTCGGTACCTTCTCTCCTGTTGTTGCGCAGACAGCGGACTTTGGGCAGTTTGGTCAGCAGCTCGCAGTCGCTCTCTGAAACACAAACACAACACAAACTTATTAGGCCCGAGCGCCACAAGCTGGCGAGAGGCCTATTAGTTTCGCAGTGCCGTCGCGGCTGCGACTCACGGCGCGACGTAAATCGCGCCGCAATCAGCGTGGCGCTCGCCTAAACACTCTAACGCATTCTCCAACTCATGCACGCCTTCGTGCATACCAATTAGTAGTGAGAAAATTCGAACATTATCGTTGTAACGGGCGAAGCCGTGCGAAAATGCGCAGTGCGCAGTAAGATTTAACGAAGCGCGTGGGGATGACGTCGCGGCTGTCGTCATCCCCACGTGAAAGCGCCGTGCGCTGAGTCGCCCAGTAATGTCGTTCCCCAACTCATGCGTTCCGTGCATATAACAATGTAATGTAAAACTGAACATTACTATTGTAAATAGGGCCAATAACAGAAAGTGGGCGGAGCCCACTGAAAAATCTCGAAAGTGTCCGCCAGTGACCCAGGGACCCATACCAAAGCGTAGGAAAGCGCGTGCGCTTTCCGAAAATGTATAGTTTGTGAAGTAAAAAAAAGGGGAAACATTGTTTTCGCATCGGAATATTATTCTTCTTCTTCTTATTAGGCCCGAGCGCCACAAGCTGGCGAGAGGCCTATTGAGTTTGCAGTGCCGCGGCACGGCTGCGAAAAGTGCGCGCAGTGCGCGCACGAATCAGCGCCAAGCGCTCGCCCGCTTCAAACACTCACTAACGCATTCCCCAACTCATGCACGTTCGTGCATACCAATTAGTAGTGGGAAAATTGAACATTATCGCTGTAAACGGGCGAAGCCCGTGCGAAAATCTGCCGCGAAGTGCGCACTAAACGGCGCTGCGTGGGGATGACGGCGGCGCGGCTGTCGTCATCCCCATCACGCCGTGCGCTGAGTCGCCCACTAATGCGTTCCCCAACTCATGCACGTTCCGTGCATATAACAATGTAATGCAAAAACTGAACATTACTATTGTAAATGGGGCAAATAACAAAAAGTGGGCGGAGCCCACTAAAAAATCTCGAAAGTGTCTCCCAGTGACCAGGAACCCATACCAAAACGTAGGAAAGCGCGCGCTTTCCGAAAATGTATAGTTTGTGAACTAAAAAAAAGGGGAAACATTGTTTTCGCATCGGAATATTATTCTTCTTATTCTTCTTCTTCTTGGGACCAACCCCCCTATTTTTCACCCAGTGAACATTGACGAAGTCTCAGGAAAATTTGCACACCTCTCAAAATCGTGCCTCTGTACATTCTGGCTATTTCCGATTTTCAAAATTCAAAAATATGGCGCGTCAGTGCCCCCAAGTGTACAAAAAATGCATTACGGGATAGGAAAGTGCCAAAAAAAAATTTGATTGTAGAATCATAAAATTTGGCAGAGAGGTAGATAGTGACAAGACAAGCAAAAAATATTATTACGGCAACACCGTCCGCCCAACCAATTGTCAGCCATATTGGATCTAAATTCGCTAAACATGACTCAGCAGTTTTTAAAAACTTCGTACTTTTACGAACTCCTCCCAGGGCGTTTGCCCGAACGAGCTGAAATTTGGTGAAAATGAAGTTGAGGAGTGTGGCATTAAAAGTTATCCAAATCAGCAACCTACGTTTTACGGTCTCTGTGCGGCGAAGCCGCAAGATTTGCCCACAATTCCTGAAATTTTCAAATTTTTAATTTTGCTCCCATTTCCACATATAAAGTCCGAATTGCATCAAATTTGAATCAGTTGTTAAACTCCCTGCCTGAAACCTACTAGAAGTGAAAGAATTAAATTCCGTGCGTTAGCGCCCCCTACAGATTAAAGCAAACTTTTATATGGGGAGCAAAAAATTTAGTTTTTTAGAATTTTTTGAAATTTTGCACAAAATTCCATTTTGGCCTACCGATCAAAAAAGCCAATCAGACCCATGTCATATTTTGTACGGCAAAGCCGTACCAATGACCAAAACATCCCATGTTATTCCTATGGGAGAAATCAAAATTTGCATATTTTTACTACGCATTTTAATCGAACTCCTCCTCGGGCGCATAGCCGACCAACCTGAAATTTGGTGGACATCTTCCTGAGGAGTGGGGCACCAAAAGTTATCCAAATTATCAGGATAGGTATTACGGTCTCCGTGCGGCGAAGCCGCAAACTTTGCCAACATTTTACAAAAGACAGAAAAACCCCCATGTTATTCCTTTGGAAAAACTCAAAGTCGCTCAAATTAAACTTTGTACTTTGCACTCCTCCTCGGGCGTAAGGCCGACCATCCTGAAATTTGGTGAAAATGATCTTGAGGAGTGGGCCATCTAAAGTTATCCAGGATTTTAGCACAAGTATTACAGTCTTTGTCTTGGCGCAGCCGCAAACTTTGACCAATTTTTACACATTTTCAATTAAATATGAGCAGTAGGAGTAGCGCGTAGCGCCACGGATTCGGCAGCAAGTATTTTATGAGGGAGGAGGGAAATTGGGGCGCGTAAAGCGCCCACCTCTGGCGCAACGTGGGCGGCGGCGTGGCGCGGCGAGGTCGATCATTGCCGCTTGCGGCTATATTTCTTCTTCTTCTTGGGACCAACCCCCCTATTTTTCACCCAGTGAACATTGACGAAAAGTCAGGAAAATTTGCACACCTCCAAAAATCGTGCCTCTGTACATTCTGGCTATTTCCGATTTCAGAAATTCAAAAATATGGCGCGTCAGCGCCCCCAAGTGTACAAAAAATGCATTACGGGATAGGAAAGAGCCCAAATTTTTTTTAATCGTAGAATCATAAAATTTGGCAGAGAGGTAGATAGTGACAAGACAAGCAAAAAATATTATTCACGGCAACGCCGTTCGCCCAACCAATTGTCGGCCATATTGGATCTAAATTCGCTAAACATGACTCAGCAGTTTTTAAAAACTTCGTACTTTTACGAACTCCTCCTAAGGCGTTTGCCCGAACGAGCTGAAATTTGGTGAAAATGAAGTTGAGGAGTGTGGCATTAAAAGTTATCCAAATCAGGAACCTCGTGATTCACGGTCTCTGTGTGGCTTACAAAATTTAACCAGAATTCCTGAAATTTTCAAATTTTAAATTTTGCTCCCATTTGCACATATAAAGTCAGAATTGCATCAAATTTGAATCAGTTGTTAAACTCGCTACCTGAAACCCACAAGTGGTGAAAGAATTAAATTCCACGCGTTAGCGCCCCCTACAGATTAAAGCAAATTTTTATATGGGTAGCAAAAAATTTAGTTTTTTATAAGTTTTTGAAATTTTGCACAAAATTCCATTTTGGCGTACCGATCAAAAAAGCCAATGAGACCCATGTCATATTTTGTACGGCGGCCGCATCAATGACCAAAACACCCCATGTTATTCCTATGGGAAAATCGACAAATGTCTCAAATTTGCATATTTTTTTCCTATGCATTTTAACTGAACTCCTCCTTGGGCGTATTAAGCCGACTAACCTCAAATTTGGTGAACATCTTTCTGAGGAGTGGGGCACTAAAAGTTATCCAAATCGTTGGGATAAGTATTACGGTCTCTGTCCGGCGAAGCCGCTAATTTTGCCAATATTTTAGAAAAGACAGAAAAACCCCATGTTATTCCTATGGGAAAATCTCTAAATCGCTCAAATTAAACTTTGTACTTTAACGCACTCCTCCTCGGGCGTAAGCCCGATCAACCTGAAACTTGGTGACAATCATCCTGAGGAGTGGGGCATCAAAAGTTATCCACATTTTTGGATAGGTATTATGGTCTCCGTCTTGTGAAGCCGCAAATATTGCCCAAACTTGTAAAAATGACGGAAAAATCCCATGTTATTCCTATGGGGAAAATGCAAAATTACTCTAATGAAACTTTATACTTTAACGAACTCCTCCTCGGGCGTGAGCCCGATTAACCTGAAATTTGGTGAAAATGATCTTGAGGAGTGGGCCATCTAAAGTTATCCAGGATTTTAGCACAAGTATTACAGTCTTTGTCTTGGCGCAGCACAAACCTTTGACCAATTTTTACACATTTTCAGTGAAATATGAGCAGTAGGAGGCGCGGTAGCGCCACGGATTCGGCGGCAGGTATTTTATGAGGAGGGAAATTGGGGCGCGTAAGCGCCCCCCTCTGGCGTTGCGGGGCGGCGGCGTGGCGAGGGCCGATCATTGCCGCTTGCGGCTATATTTCTTATTCTTCTTCTTCTTGTGACCAACCCCCCTATTTTTCACCCAGTGAACATTGACGAAGTCTCAGGAAAATTTGCACACCTCTCAAAATCGTGCCTCTGTACATTCTGGCTATTTCCGATTTTCAAAATTCAAAAATATGGCGCGTCAGTGCCCCCAAGTGTACAAAAAATGCATTACGGGATAGGAAAGTGCCAAAAAAAAATTGGATCGTAGAATCATAAAATGGCAGAGAGGTAGATAGTGACAAGACAAGCAAAAAATATTATTACGGCAACACCGTCCGCCCAACCAATTGTCAGCCATATTGGATCTAAATTCGCTAAACATGACTCAGCAGTTTTTAAAAACTTCGTACTTTTACGAACTCCTCCCAGGGCGTTTGCCCGAACGAGCTGAAATTTGGTGAAAATGAAGTTGAGGAGTGTGGCATTAAAAGTTATCCAAATCAGCAACCTACGTTTTACGGTCTCTGTCTTGTGGCTTAAGCAAAATTTACCCACAATTCCTGAAATTTTCAAATTTTTAATTTTGCTCCCATTTCCACATATAAAGTCCGAATTGCATCAAATTTGAATCAGTTGTTAAACTCCCCTGCCTGAAACCTACTAGAAGTGAAAGAATTAAATTCCGCGCGTTAGCGCCCCTACAGATTAAAGCAAACTTTTATATGGGGGAGCAAAAATTTAGTTTTTTAGAATTTTGAAATTTTGCACAAAATTCCATTTTGGCCTACCGATCAAAAAGCCAATCAGACCCATGTCATATTTTGTACGGCAAAGCCGTACCAATGACAAAACATCCCATGTTATTCCTATGGGAAAATCAAAATTTGCATATTTTTTTACTCGCATTTTAACGAACTCCTCCTCGGGCGCAAGCCCTACCAACCTGAAATTTGGTGGACATCTTCCTGAGGAGTGGGGCACCAAAAGTTATCCAAATTATCAGGATAGGTATTACGGTCTCCGTCTTGTGGCCACACATTTTGCAAACATTTTACAAAAGACCGAAAAACCCCATGTTATTCCTATGGGAAAATCGCAAAATCTCTCAAATTTCACTTTGTACTTTAACGAACTGGTCCTCGGGCGTAAGCCCGATAAATCAGAAAATTGGTGACAATCATCATGAGGAGTGGGGCAACAAAAGTTATCCAAATTATTAAGATAGGTATTAAGGTCTCCGTCTTGTGAAGCCGCAAACTTTGCCAACATTTTACAAAAAGACAGAAAAACCCCATGTTATTCCTTTGGGAAAAACTCAAAGTCGCTCAAATTAAACTTTGTACTTTAACGCACTCCTCCTCGGGCGTAAGCCCGATTAACCTGAAATTTGGTGAAAATGATCTTGAGGAGTGGGCCATCTAAAGTTATCCAGGATTTTAGCACAAGTATTACAGTCTTTGTCTTGGCGCGCAAACGACATTTTCAGTGAAATATGAGAAGTAGGAGGCGCGTAGCGCCACGGATTCGGCAGCAGGTATTTTATGAGGAGGGAAATTGGGCGCGTAGCGCCCTCTGGCGTTGGGCGGCGGCGTGGCGCGGGCGAGGGCCGATCATTGCCGCTTGCGGCTATATTTATTATTATTATTATTATTATTATTATGTGAGAGCGAGAGGAAGCGTGGGACGTTAAAACTAAACAATCGCGCTCACTTTACTGACATTATTTAGTCCCACGTGAGACAAAGTAAAACAGACCACAGATACACCTGGTATTATTATTATTAAAGTCGATGGGACAGGTTCTCGTGTTTGTCTAATTATGACTTGGTTCGGTGGGAGGGCACCTGTGGTAAACATCAGTCAGGACGCAGTTTGTGAGGAAATTGAGAAAAATAAAACTTTGAAATGACAGGAAGTAGTGCGGAATCCCTCTGTGATGTCATCAAACAGCGACGTGCCATCGAAAATACAACGAAAACTTAAAGGAACATGTTCAGCTGCAGTGACTTTTTGAGCTTTTAACCCTGTTCTAACAATGTTCCGTCATCATAAACACACCTGGAGTAGCATTCAGCTGCATTTACGCTGTTTTGAGGAATGTTTATGAGAAAATCCTCCCTCCGAGCGTCAAACACACTTCCTGCTGAACTCTCTTGATCCGGGACATATTTACAGATCATCTACATCATTTATCAGAGAATCTTGTGCTGTTTTTAGTCCGTAAATCATCGCTTAACTCGATCTGAGCATTTCTGCCTCTAAACACGATAACTGCAACATCAAATCCATACAATAACGCCTTTTCAGCGCTAACTTCACTAGATTGCGTATAGCACTGGCGCCATCTGCTGGGTGGATGCACTCATGTCATTTCAGACTGATAGCACAGATCATAGAATGAATAAGACACTTTTGTTTGTTTTTAAACATGAGATGCACATTTAAGGCACTCAAGAGCAGGTTTAAAGGCTAACAGTAAGTGAGTAGCTGTAAATTGTCTGTATTTTCAGTAAATTACAGTATCTTCAACGATTGACGAT